>CM062925.1:39425000-39870000 GCA_031878705.1 Tapirus indicus | reverse complement strand
CTATATTTTCTCTTTGAATATGCATGAAATATGTATAAAAAATTTTAAACTCTTAATACCTTTTTTCCCTAAAGCAGATATTATATGACATATTCTCTGGTCAGAAAGCAATAAATCTAGAAACTAACATAAAAACTTTAAAAGATAATTATGAATTTAAAAAAAATACTCTTACAAATTACTATCCAATTCCATTAATAAAATACTTAGTAAATAATAACAATGAGATCAGCAGCCTCTGAGCACAGTGAAGCCAGGTAAAATGCTTGTCTTGTTCACCATTGCATACCTAGTGTGGGCATGTCTAGCACTTGGACATGCTCAATAAATAAGTGAATAAACCTTACTATGCTAAAGTGGGTTCCTTAGTAGCAGGGCCCAAGATAGAGATTCTTCACAGAGAGAGTTCTCTCAGGAGGAGCATATAAGGATATGAAGAAAGCAGGACAGAGTATGAAGAAACCAGGCAAAGACGTATTATTCTATTTAGACTGCATAACAAAATACCATAGATTGGATGGATTAAACAATAGAAATTTGTTTCCCACAGTCCTGGAGTCTGGGAAGTCCAAGATCAAGGCACCACCAAGGTAGGTTGATTCTGAGGCCTCTTGTCTTGACTTGTAGCTGGCTGCCATCTCACTGTGTCCTCACATCACCTCTGTGTGCAGTCACAGGGAGAGAAAGGGCAAGAGAAGGAGGCTTTCTAGCGTTTCTTCTTATAAGAGCACTAATTTCATCATAAAAGCCCCCCACTCATGACCTCATCTAACCCTAATTACCTCCCAAAGGCCCCATCTCCAAATACCATCACATTGGGGGTTAGGAATGCAACATATGAATTGTCAGGGGCACAAACATTAAGTCCAAAAAAGTCGTAGTTTTGGAAGACTTGCCTCTTAGTGGGACCAAGTCTAGTTCCACCAAAAACTCTAAAACATGAATTGCATCACAGAGACTTTATACAGAATACAGTTATCCTTGTGGGTTGTCGCTGGATACACCATGTTTTATGAGTCATCTCTAAAGATTCTTCTGAGACAGATGTCAGATGTCTCAGAGCTGCTATTCTGACTTAGATGCCCTTTATGATTATACCTACCTTGCTTTATACCTACCTTATTATACCTACCTTGATTCTGATAGTTAAATGCTACTCCCTGACCTCTGCTATTCTGGGATTCTCTCATCCTTATTGTTATGGGGAGTGAGAGACTCCCCCACTATCGATCCTGTCGTACAGAGGACAACCATTACTGAGGTATTTAGGAATGCTGGTGCTCACCGGTACATCCTCTATTGCTTAGGCATTTTCAATTGGTGCGTCTCCCGATCTTACATAACATGCACATAATGGCATGTGCTCGTCTCTGAGCCTCTTGGCCCATTCTTGCATATTCTCCCATAGCAGTTCTGCCATCTCTAACTCACTTAATGTGAGCCATTGCCTTTTCCAAGTTTCTGAGGATCATCTGAGAAGCATATTAAAATCATCTCCAAATTCCTTTGCCAAAATGTTAATTCCTGAGGCATGGAATAAGTGCCCTGGACTGAAAACTCTCCCTTATCTAGAATTATATTCTTGCCCCTTCTAGTTCAGTACCATCAGTATCCACCCCCAGGCATACTCTCCAATTCTTTTTGACAATATTGTGCATGTTATGTTAGCCAGGCCTGATAGTTCTTTTGGTAAAAAAAAAAAAAGAATCCTCTCCTCTCTTCACATGCTGAGCTCTTCCCCATTTGGGTCATGTTCAGATTTGACAAAATTATTGGCCTGATGGCAAGGAGAGTATTTGAGGGAAGATCCTGAATAGGTCAAGATTGTCCTGAAAGGCACTAGCCACATCTGTGTCTTCAAACTGGGGCAACCATTATCTTCTAACAAGGCAGAACGGATTAATTCCACAGGCCTAGAGGACTCAGGGAAATCTAGGAGTTGGTATATTTCAGCTGCCTCTATCTATATATATATCCATCTTTAGTCTCATGAATCCTCACCTTCACTTTCAAGGCCCTGACTTTGGCTACTAATATTATTGATTAATTATATTTTTTTCTGATTGAATGCTAAGTATTGCCAAAGCCCTTGATATGTTTGCCATGCCCTTCATAAAAATCGTGCCTGGAATGCATTCCAACTCCATATCTCTTAGTTCGGTTTATTAAAACAGATATTCATGAGCACAAATTATGTACAAAACATCTCACTAAACACTGCCTTTTCTTGCTTATTTTGTGTTAATCAATGTGGCACAGAATGACTACTGCCACCTATATCTATGCCCCAGTGTAGAAACCACCTAGCCAGAGAGTACTGTCCCTACTGACTCCCATTTCCACACCTTTAATGAAGGTCTAACTACAAAGTTCTTTGTCCAAATAGACTAAAGATTCCAGGAGTCAGTTTACTGCTGAGTAGCCTGCTCATTTTAGATAATAGAAGTAATCAGGAACAATAAATCAAGACTGTTGGTTTAGACAAGAAAACCACAATATCAGTATCATAATAGTGGGAAGATATTGGAATGAGTCCTGAAGAAAACATCACAAGAGTATGTGAAAAAGTGCTGCCTCCTCTTGTAGATCTCCGTAGGGATTTAGACCGTCTTTTCAACTCAAATGCTTAGGTAATTAGTGCTTGATGGAAAGTCAGGGAGTGTTACAGAAGAAGAATAAAATAACATTTATTGTATCCTCACTGCGTACTCTGCTCAATGCTTTATATGCGTTAGCTCATTTCATCCTTACAAACATCCTATGAGTTAGGCAATATGTTTATCTTCATGTAAAGATAAGAACACTGAGGCAAAAAGAACTAAACCGCATATGGTCACACAAAAAGTAGCAGAGTTCTGAATTAATCCCAAGTCTGATTGACTGCAAAGTCAGTACCCTTAACTACTAGTCTTTGAGCCAAAAAACAGGAACTCTATTTATTATATGTCATGTATCTGCAAACTTGAATAAGTTTCTGGCCTTTCTTGGTCTCAGTTTTTCATCCATATAATAAGGACATTTTACTTTATGATGTCTCATAAATTTTCCACCTGCAATATTCCATATATTCAATCAATCATTTACTTAATGAGCTTGCGTCAAGTGCCCAGAAATTTTAAAGCACACCACTAGATTATCTGGATAGTATATATTCAAATCATTCACTTTCTTGCATTCCTTTTTATAGGAGATTCCACCAGGAGAGAGAAATATGTCTTTCATCTGTGTTATTTGCTTCTTTCCCTGGATAACTTCCACCACCAATGTTACAGACACACAAACATAATTTTTCACCAATAGTTGGGCCACATCCTCCTTACCTAATATTTTCTTTATTCTAGAGACAGAGCATGCTCATTGAAAACCCTCCATATTTATGTAGTTGACTGTTTTTCTCATTTTCCTTTCAGCTCGTTAATAATGAAACAATGAAGAAAGGGACTGAAATTTTTTCTCTGGTGGTTGAAATCTATTACTCAGACCATAAAGTTGATGTCAGAAAAACACGAGATCTGTTATGATCACACATATTTATATCCCAGAAGCTATAAATGTTTCCCACAAAAGTATGTAGAATACTTTTACCATTCTATTCTTTGTGTTTCTAGCAGACTTACATATTCTATAAGTCAGAAATTGTTATTATTACCATGATTCTCTTTTGTCTATGGACATAATTCACTTTACTAAATACTCAATATATGTTTTCCCATACACCATGCCAGTAACACCTTATGACTATGCATAGACAATGCCTGTATAACAATTTCATTTGAAATAGAAATCTTTTGCTCTTTGTTCTCTTGAAATAATATTGCCAGAAAAGACATCTATGCTGAATTTATCTACACTAAATTATTATCTCGTGTACCACTAGTTACAGGCTGGCTCCTCGAGAAATCAGTTGGCCAAGTGGTTTATAGAGTCGATTGTACTAGGTATTTGTTACTCTGCTAATCCGTTTCCTGCCCTTTCCCCCACTCTGTTCTGCATCACAAGGAACACCCTTTTCCTGCCAGCTAGCTTATCTTGCCAACTGGCTTCTGGGCAGATTTAGGCAATGGTGAAAACGGGAAGGTGAGAGTAAGAGAGAAAGCGGAGTATTTCTTCCTTTCTTACGGGGTGGTTAGACACCGCAGTAACATCTTTGGCAGTGGCTGCATCTCCTCAGCTCATGCAGAACAGCCCCTTCCTCTGAGATCCAGTCACTGATGGCCAAGGGTCTAGCTCCGGTTGAATAGCCCAACTTCCTGATTTAGTATCATTGCCTCTTCCCTCTGTCCCTTCTGCTCCAGGCTAGTCATGCTTCCATCTGTTATTAATCTCTGGTTTGCCTCACTATGTCTGATTGATTCACCAGCTCTTCTATCATCCGTGTAAGCAATTCCCTGAATTTCATTCCCTCTGTCTGAAAGACCCAGTATAGTTTCTGTTTTGGGGGGGCTGGACTCATAGACTAACTCACATTTATTCGTTTCACATTCATTCATCAAGACTTCATTACATATCAAACTTGTGCAAGGCGCTGTGTAAGGGTAAGAACATATCCATGAATAAGATACACATTTTTCTTATCCTTTATGAAATTATAGTCCCGTAAAAAAGATAGATATCATATAATAAATTATGGGTATGATACATATTATAAAAGATAAGTTATCTGATATTATGGGATCAAATAACAAGAGAAAGTTATACCATAATGAACGGTCAGGAAAGTTCTTCCTAAGTCTGTGCTTTTTCAAATGAGATCTAAAACGTGAGATAGCCTTGACCAGGATTATGTGATATAAGGAATGTGAGAAAAGAGAGAACTTATTTAAAAAATACATTTTACCTAAATTAATTTCCCATTTTACAAATGATCTGTAAAACCTTCATCAGTGTTTGCCTTGAGTGTATAGATCTATGTGGCTGGACACTGGAGAAGGGAAGGAGATTCCTTCTATTATGTATATCCTTCTATAATCTTTGAATAATGTGCTCACTGCATGTATTGCGTATTCAAAAGCATCATTTAAAGTTACCTATAAATATCTGAAAGTTTCTAAGATAGAACTAGGTGAATATTTTTTTCTAATTTAAATAAATATCCAAAGAGAGGTACATGACAGTTCACTGTGGTTTTATAGATTCTCTGGCTAGTAGAGTGTTTGTTCCCAATTAGGATGAAGGTGACACAAATATTTCAAATATTTAAGCAAAAAGTTTGAATGTGTGTTAGATAACACATGACCCCAGATGCTTAAATAATCAAGGATCATGGATATATAGATCATGGATGCGTAATCCTTAATTCAAAACCTCCCCCAGCCACACCATAAACAGCTACAGGGTTTGCACCTGCAAATCTAAGTGCTGAAACCTGTCCCTGTGTGTCACCTTGCCCTTGTATTTAGCTTGAAAAGACCAACTTAGGTTAAAGCAAATTGTGACTTATTTTAGTACTTTCTTTTTCTTATTTTTTCTGTTCAATTTATTAATTATTTAGTATTTGCCCGGTACTGTGTCTGGCTCTGAGGATGATATAATAAATAGAATGCATATCTTGCCCTTTAGGAATTTTTTGTCTGAGAGATGAAGACAAGTGCTGATAGTACATATGATACATTGCAATATAGAGGTTGGCCTAGTGTGTTATGGGAACCCAATAGAAAGGCATCTAGCTAGACTCTGGAAATCAAGGAATGCTCACTGGAGGATATAACAGCTAATTGGAAAAGGAGTCAAAAGTCTCTTTGGGTAGAAATACACAAACCAGTAGGTTAACACTTCTTTGGATAACAAGATTGAAACCAAACATTGGCCAATTTTCAAAACAAGCAAAAACAATATGGTAATTAATTTATGAGATCCAGTTTACAATTATTATGAAATACTATAATTTATTTACATTAACTGCTGTACCCTCACCAGTGCCATAGAAGGGTGATTGCTGATGAAAGAGATTCCATAAGATGCCAGCCTCAAATACTGTTTTCCTAGAGTTAAGGCATAGGGTATGTTTTCCTCTAAGTCTCCTTATCCTCATAAAAGAATTATAATTGGAGCCATATTAGTAAAGTTGCTCATTATTCTCAATTGAATTAGACATTAGTCAGACATCAAAAATTATAATATACACCAATTATTTGCCAGAGTAAGTTATTCATATAATTTGCTTTATACTTAACATAAATGTGTAAAATAAAGCAAACAAAACCCTCTCTGGAACTGTCTCATATCAGAGTTCCATGTCTGCCAAAGCTGCTTACTAGCTCTCTTTTCTTTGGCTTTGTCTCTGTTAGTTCTGAACTTTACTTTCACACTAAGTAGCTTTCTCTGCCCTGCTCTGTAAGAGAAAGTCAGGGAAAGGTCAGAGGTTCTAATAAACATCTGAGGTATCTAATCATGGCCACACCCCCTCGCATGCCCAGCAAGTCCTTTAATTCATCTCCATTTGTTTCCTAGCACTGTCTCACGGTCATGATTGTCATGACGGCCATGATTCCAAGTTCCCCTCTCTTTTTTCTTTTAGTAGATAATGGTGTTTCCTCTTTTTTTGAAGAGGATGAAGTCCCTCAACGTGATAGCTCTCATTATTCTTAGTTTTCATTTCACTAATACTAAATTTTTATCAATACTGACCTCTCTCAGTGTAGATAGAAAAATGCAGTTGCTCCTTTCTAAGATTCATTCTTTTACCTTGGCCCTTCTTCACAACCAGTAGTCTTAAAATCCAGCAAATGCTCTTGCTTCATTGTTCTGCATTTTTCTTTTTATTTTCTCTATCCATGGCTTCTTTGTCTTTTTCCATAAATGTACCATTGTTTCCACTTTATATAAAAGGCTATAGCTTAATTCCACCTGTGGATGTGTCTGTCTGCTTGTCTCTTTGTCTCTCTCTCATGTACAATATAGACACATTCAAAGGAACATTTATGCAAATACAATACAAACAGAGCAGGGAGTGAGTGGCCGGGGAGCTAGAGAAAAGGTTTTCTAGACTGAGGTTTGGGCCAGGTTTAGCTCACAACTCAAAAATTGCACAACGTAATGGGATAACCATTGTATTTCAGTGTCCAGCATTCAGTGCTTTATGTGTACTTCCCCTTTCACCACAAAAAATATTTAAAAGTTGAGTAAGCAAGAGTCATGATTTAACAAATTAATAATTTTATTGCTTCATTAAAGCATTCATTTCTAAATACAATTCTCTTTTTAACTGCAAATGCCTGGCAGTGAAAAATACAGTGACTACTTGTGTAGTTTGGTGCCAATGCCTTATTGGTGCTGTTTATTTACCATTACTTTCTTAAAATCAGTGCAAATGTGACAACAGTGAAAAAAGGCAAGTGATGTCACAGTATATTTTGAAAATAGTTTTGATATCCTAGACCCCCTGAAAATGTCCTGGAATTCCTAGGGTTCCGTAGACCAAACTTTAGGAATTGCTGCTGTAGATATAGAAACTTAAAAGACATTCTGGCAGAAGAAATAGCATACATAAAGACAACGACATCACATAGTTATCAATATCACCTAGTTACAAGAGCTTATAATATATACAGCATTTTTACTCTCTGCTCCCTAAACATGACTTACTCTTTTAGTCTCCACACCATTGTACACTTAGAGAAGTAGGGTCGATAGTAAGATTCCCGGAAACACAGGTGAGGTTCATGTGTATCCTGTGGTCCAGTTTGGCGGGAAGGTTGGCAATATAACACCTCAATCTCACTGGTTTCAGTACATTGTTCTTCCAAATCTGGAACTGCAATGTCCAATATGATGGCCATTACCCTACCGTGGTTATTTATATTAAACTTAATTAAAATTAAGTTAACTTACATTAAAAATTCAGTTCCTCAGTTAAACTAGTCATATTTCAAGTGCTCAATATTACATGTGGCTGGTGGCTGTTATGTTGATTGGTGCAGATATAGAGCATCTCCATCATTGCAGAAAGTTCTATTAGGCAGGGCTGGGGTGGAATATCACATTCTTTCTGTCCTTACCATAATTTACTGCATTCCCCTTACCCTAGTTACCATCATAGGAGAAATTTAGTTACCATCACGGAGGAACCTGCTTTATTCATAGTTCTTTGCTCTGTTTCTATCTGTCCTTTTGTTTAATATAAACTCCCATGAAAATGCCCTACCCAATACACTAGACTCATGAATCCTTGATGTCCTATATTTCCAATGTCCTTCACCTCCAAGTCTCTCCTTAAACAATCCAGAACTGCTCCATCTCTGAGATCTTAAAATTCACTGTTTCATTCTCAGACCACATATCTCTATCTTCTAGCTCCCACTTTACTTCCATCTTACCTGCTGTTTGAACTCTTTAACAGCAGAGTGCAGCCATGGATATATTATCAAGCAACAGTTCTATATCAACATAAAAAGACTCTTCTGACCTGGACCCTTGAACATTATAGTTGAGTGAAAGCTCTGGCATGTACCTAGGGTGACATCCACTAAGAGCATTTTCCAAGCCAGTGTCATCTTCTTTTAGTGCCTATATTTTGTTCCTTTTTGCTCATGTCCTGTCTGAATTTCTTTCTACTTTCACC
The DNA here is from genome assembly GCA_031878705.1 of Tapirus indicus. Lineage (NCBI taxonomy): Eukaryota > Metazoa > Chordata > Mammalia > Perissodactyla > Tapiridae > Tapirus > Tapirus indicus. The sequence continues at coordinate 39,861,440 of CM062925.1, read as the reverse complement.
CTCCCCTTTTGAAGCTAAACATATAGCATGAGTTTTGAAACATCATCTTGGGGGTTACCAAAGCCTTTTGGCCCTCTGCCTCCCCATGTTCTTGAATTTCTATCTTTTGTCTTCTACCAGAGGCCTATACAAGAATCCAGGAAGTTGTTCTTAACTGCTTCCAATCTTCCATTACCCACACCCAATTGGTTACTAAGTTCTGCCCTTTCTGTCTTCTAAATGTCATTTATATCAATTCTTTCCTTTCCAGACTTCCCAAAATAAATCTGCTGATGGCATTGGGAAAGGAAATTGGTTGATTAGAATTGGAAGTTGTCCCTGAGAAGTGAGACTCCAAAAGGATATTTGGGGGGTTTAATAGATAAACTTCTAGGAGACTTCTAAAAAAGGGAAATAGGGGAAATTTCAGGTCAGTCCTCATCAGCAATTTATGAGGAAACAGGATCAATAATTTCTCAAGAATTAGAGGCAAGTTTGGCACCCATCGCTCAGAGCTTCTTGAAGCTATACCAAGAGAAGAAAATAAGCTGTTTTAGGCAGTGAAAAGAGCATTTTCAGGGGGCCTTTGTAATGAAAGGTCAATGCATGATGGGAACCAGCTGTGAACGATGGTAATGGCTTTGTGGAACACAGCAGCTGTCACAGAGGGAGCAGCAGCCTTGCAATGAAACCCCCTAGTTCCTGCCTGTAACATAAAATTTTGCCAACTTTCTCTGCACAAGTACCTGGCAAGGATACTTCCCTTCTTAAGGCAAGGGAAGACTGTATACAGAGTAGCATCCCTTCCCATTGCCCAAGCCCACTGATCCAGAGGGGAATTAATGGTTGAAACAGCAGATTGTGGACTTTTCCAGCAGCACCTGGTTCTCTGAGAGGTGCTGAGGCAATCAGGAGTAAGACAAGCCTGTAGGAGACATCTAAGAAATCATCCTTGTCCGTTAAATTCTCCACCATGCTTATTGAGACAGAGGGAAGGAGGTGAAGCAGTTTAGGCATTAGAACTGCTATAATGCTAACTTTATCTTAAAGTTATTCCTGTGCTGGTGGCCTAGGGATATGAAATTTACATAGTTATTTCTGTAGTTTTGTTCTTCTTTCTACTATAATACAAACTCCTTCAGGATAGGGTATATGTCTTACTAACCACATGCTCTCTCATAAAGTTGAGTACTTAATAGAATCTCAGTGTTTGTGATTTCGAGCAAATAGTCAAGGGGATATTCTATCTCCTAAGAGAATACTAATGCATAGAAACCGATTTAGTAATTAGTTCTCAAATAATTTATATTACATTTTTTACATTTCCCTCTCGTTTTAAAAGTTACTATCAGGATAATAAATTCTGACATCTACAGTATTTTTAATTACAGTAGTATTTTATCAGATTTATAGGATCTTTAGTCTAATCTCTCTCCCTTACTCTCTCTGAACTCCCATTCATATATATAGCCCATCTGTATGTCATAGAAATACAGAATTAGAAGTGACCAGAAGAGTCTATTAGCCAGTCCCCACCACTTTTAGGCAGGCTTGAACTTTTAAGAATAGAATCAATGTCTAAAGGTTATTATATTTAAGTATTGCTGTGGAAGCTTAGTCTCTGTCACAGCAGATATATATATATATATAGATATAGATATATATACACACACACAGATATTTTATATATATATATATATATATATATATATATACACCCACATGTATTTTCCATGTCCAAAACTGGGAATCAGGGGTTAACAAATAATTTTTGCTCTACTTCTGAAGACAAAAGGCATTAGATGCCAAAATTTAGAAATTTTAGACTAGCTTGACATTTTAATGGAGAAAGTGGAAAACTTGAAACAAGCACATCTCTGGTATTCCCATCTCTTTCTAGCCACTTGTTTTATTTTTTTTATCATATTTAACACTTCTTGACATTATTTTATATATTCATTTGTTTATTGTCTATCTCCTCCATTAGAGTATAAGTTTTATGAAGGCATCTCCTTTGATTTGTTCAAAATTCCTACCATCTGGAACAGTACACATAGCTTGTGCTCAAGAAATATTTGTGAATGAATGAATACAGAATATATGATCACTTTTGACTAACACCAAGAATAGTTGCTCTTTACAAAAATGTGTTCCATGAGAAATATTATATTAAATACTTTATATGCATATTTTATTTAATATTAGCAAAAACCTTGAAAATTAGGTGGTATTATTTTCATTTTAAATAAAAGGTAACTGAATCTAAGAGAAGTTGAGTAGCTGGTATAAAATCAAAAGCTGGTTAGACAGCCACTTCTGGTATGACAGCGTGAGGAACTCCGTGCACCTGCTTTCTAGTAAAACTGGTGAAAGTTATTTTTAAAAAACAACCATTTAAGTCTCTAGAAATGGTTCTAAAAGCATATACCAAAAAAATCTACATATTTCTTAAAGAAAATATACTGAAACACAGTAAGAACAATGAGGTATTTGAGCTAAGATTCACTCCCCCCCCACCTCCCTCCTAGCTCAGGGAAAGTGGAGGGAAACTCCACTCCAGGAGGTGCAGCCCAGAACAGGGCAACTCCCAGTCAGAGAGCTATGTTCTCTGGAGGGGAAGGCCTTCAGCATTTCTCCTCCTACGCCCAGCCATATGTTGCCGAGGCTAAGTTCTGGAGAAGTGTGGCTAAGAGATGGGGGCTCCCTTCTTCTGCCCAGACCAGCTCTACCTTCATCACAGCTGAACATACTGGGGCTCTGATTGCCCTTGCCTTGTTTGTTTGCTTATTTTTAAATTAATTATGTTATCATAGTAATAAATGCATGTAGTTAAAAAATACTTCTCAAAGTCTAATTTGAAAAATAAAAGTCTCCTTCCATCTTCTCACCCTTTAGTTCTGCCACCTGGAGGCAACTACCATCAACTCTTCTAGCTATTGTTCACGGTATTTATCTCTGTATTTCTAATTAATGGGATTATCCTTTCATTTATTGATTCATTAATTTTACAGGTGATCTATTTACTTCTGGCCATGGTGGATGATGTTTTAACTTGAAAATACTCTACTCACCCATATAATCTCTCTACCTTCCTCCTGCCTAGTTATAGACTTTATTTTATTTTTTTGCTAAACCACTAGTCACAATTACATATAATGACTTTGCAGTTGTTTATTGCTGAAACAAGTCCAAATATTTACCACAAATATTTCTCCATTCCTGTATCTCTCATTTTTCCTAGAATTAAAATTGCCAAATTTGTTCATTCACTTATTTTTAAATGAAGGTGTTTACTTTTTAGAGCAGTTTAAGGTTCACAGAAAAATTGAAAGAAAGTTCCAGAGATTTCCCATATACCCCCTGCCCCAACACATGCATTGTCTCTTCCATTATCAACATTCCCCATCAGAGTGGTACATTTATTACAATTGATAAACCTACTTCACTTCTTTTTTTCCTAATGTGCCTATCCTTTTTTTCAAAAGCCTAAAAATTTCACCACGTCTATTATTACTTTTTATGTGCTCAAGTACATTCTACTTTTCTTCCCTGGAGATTCTTCATCTTGAGTTCTTGACTCTTTGGATCCTATTCAACCTGTTGATTCCTGGGCTGGCTGCACATTTGTCCATTTGGGACTCTTCTTTCTCATTATGTTGGAGATTAGTTTTGTCAGTATCCTTTAATGAGTCACCATTTTCTTGGATCCTATGTCTTTCACTTTCTTGTTTTAATACCTCATTTGACTACCACACATTCTCTGAAAACTTCTTAAGAATGCACACATGGCAGATACATTATTTAGTCCTTGTATCTAAATATGTCTTTATTCTGCCTTAATAGCTGATTAGTATTTGATCTGGATATGGAATTCTAGGCTGGAAATAATTTTCTTCAGAATTTTTATGGCATTGTTACATTATCTTTTAGATTCTGAGGTTAAATTTGTGTTCTTGGTATGTATTATATTGATGTGTCTTGAAGTGGGTCTTATTCAATAAGCCTTTTCCATCTAGAGACTCATGCTTTCAGTTCCAATAAATTTTCTTGTATAATTCTCTTTGATAATTTCCTTCCCTCCTTTTTTCCTCTTACAAAAACTACTATTTTTTAGATGTTGGTTTCCTTGGATTGATTCCAAATTTCTTAACCATTCTTTATTATTTTCAGTCTTTCGGTATATATATTCTACTTTCTAGGAGATTTCTTTGATTTTATTTTCCAACTCTTCTATTGATATTTTTTCTCATGTATCTTATATTTTTCACATTTTCTTGTGTACATAACATTGTCTCCATATCCTTCATGTTCCTTTTTTTGTTTTTCCTTCCTGATTTCTTCTTGGTCTGTCTTTCACATAGGAAACTTCCTTCAAATAGCTGGTGACTCTTATCTGTTTACCCATATTTAAGACTGAAGCAGTAAAAAATGACTGATTACTCTGAGCACATATGCAATTTGTTGTCTGGTGCTTTTTCACTCGACATATGGCTCATGGGCCAACATAAATGCAGACTTATTAGAAATGCAGAATCTCAGGCTACATACCAGAATAAATCAGAATCTGCATTTTAGCAAGATCTCAGATGATTCATGTGCACATTGAGAAGCACTGATTTAGTTGACTTTGCTATAGTAATCACAAAATAAGTCAAGCTTTTCATTACATTCCCTCATTTATCAGTATCTGTAGGTATTTTCCCCTTGTGGCCATTTAGATTCTCTGGAAAATAATCCCTTCCTCTGGGGGAAGGGGCAGTGCATACTTACCCCCTTGAATTTCTGGGGGTAAGGATAGTAACAAACTCTAAAGGTCTACAGAACTCTGTTTTTGATCAATCTCCATTTTTAGGTCCACATAATCCCTGCATTTGGTAAATTTGGTACCTCTAGATTTTGAGCTTTTCATGGATTCTTCAGGCAGACTGTCTTACTTGTCTTTGACATGTTTCTCTAAAGACATTTTGGTTTTAACTTCCTCTGCTTTGTGAGGTCAGTTATGATTTTCCCTTCTATTATGTTGTCTCTGCTCCTGTTCTATTTCTTTTCATGTGATAAAGCCGTTGAAAAAGCTCATTTACTGTCTTTTAGTTGAGCGTTTGAAGAGAGAGAACACAAACACCAATGGTGGACCAGGGAGGTAATTTCAAAGGAGTGGAAGAGTGGGTGTTGCAGTAGGAAGGCTCTGAATGAGAGAGAAGGCTGCCCACGGATTCCAGAGAGCATGGCTGACTGGGATAGAAGAGGATAGAAAAAGAGGCTGCTAAGAATAAATCATCTGCTTTGCTATTTTCTCTTGGGTTAGTCCAAATGCTTTAGTCAGTTCTTGTGTTAAGTAGAATCCTTGTCAGCTCAAGACGAGATTTTGGTTAAGGCAGGTCATTTTGCCGCATCATCTCCAACTGCTCAAAGCAGGAGACCTCTTCAGTGTCACCATGTGTGCTAAATCGATCCTTGGCTCTTATAATTCTAAGGAGGTGGCTGGGTCCTTCTTAACGAAAGAACCCTGAGGCAGCCATATCAGATCCATAGTTATCCCAGGGGAACTGGTTGTGCCAGAAAATTCCAAGAAGGAAAAGCATTATAGTATCCTTAGATGAGCAGAATGACAAATATGGCCAATGGGATTTAGAACAGCAATTCCCTAAGTGTGTTCCTTGCAACATCACCCCAGTAGATGCTGGTTGAAAAAAGGAGTTCTGGATTAATTCCATTCAAGGCCGTAAGTGCTGAAAAGAATCAAGTTTCCATCCACCATGCATACAAAATTAAGCACATGAGACTGTGGAATAAATAACAAGTCCAACAAAATTCTGATTTTTCTCTGGTGTTAACTTCCTTGATGCTTTAAACAGATATTAAATATCAATATAATTTTTTTTTCTTTCCAACTTTGCTGGTGTCCCAAACACGTATTTTATCTACCTAATAGTTAATGGTTATTCTGGCACAGGTTCTATAATTAAATAATTTGGGAAAGTGATGCATTTTCTCTAGAAGATCCATAATGCATATGAGTATATTAAAGAGTCTGACAGTTCACTGGAGAGAAAAATGTGCAACTTTAACAGAGTTTCCAAATCTTATTTGACTATAGAACCCATTTTTGACAAAATACTATTAATATTCTATTGAACTAGTGGTCTACAGGAGATATTTGGAGACCAGTGCTTAGAGGACTAATGTTGGGCAAGGCAGGCATCTGGCCCACACAAGTCACATCTCATCCAACATTCTGTGCAAATAGACATGATGGCAGCAAAGATTAATCTTTCAAGGCATCTGTTCTTTTAATGTGGAACACAAATCCCAACCGTCTAAATATACTTCTTGCTTTTTCCAGATAAAATATTTTCTGTACCTAACTGTAGCGTAACATTATTGGTGCTATTTTGATTGCCACTTGATAACATCTAAGAAGCAGCTGGCTATGTTTTGACTGTGATAGAAATGACAGAAGTTGTGTATGTGTAATGTAATTTGTAACTCTCTGAAGTTTTGATTTGTGTTTTAAAAAAGTGCCATGTGCCTCAATAAAGGATAAGTCTCTCAAGAGATTTGAGATTCTAGCAATCTGGTATTGATTAGATGAAGGGAAAGTAAATTTTAATTATGTGTAAATTGAAAGACAAACAAAAATATCAGGTTTTTTTTGATTAGTAATATTATATGCAATACTACCAGGCCTTCACCAATTGTAATTTTAGGTTATGTTCATCATAATCCAATGTGCCTACTGGATACACTGAAACGTGTCTCTGGTATACACAATAAATATAATGATCTTCTAGAGCAACACCGTCTTGAAGGATGAACTCAGCTGCATTATACAATAATCACATGGTAATAACCGGGAATTCAGAGGTGACAGCACTGTATAACTCTGCTGGAAATATGTTCCAAGATATTTTTCTAGTATAATTTATGGATTTGTGTTGACCCGTCACCCTCATTCCATTCTTTCTTATTACCAATGGTATGAATTAAAAGAAGGCTGACTGAGATTCAAGGTACAATCTATGACCGTAGGAAAAACAAAGCTAGCTTGTCCAGATGAGGATTATATTATTAATTAGCATAAGGCTTTGCCCAAATGCATTAATGAACTACAATATATGGCTTCACAGTGCACAAGGTACAGAAGTTCTTAGCATTCCTTATTCTGTCTTTAACATCAGAGCTGAACGGACATGAGGAAATCTAAACTCCCTGTGTGTCTTAATAGACAATGGAAGACTGTTAGTGATTATAAAAATAGTGTTAATAAGAATAATAGCTTACTGTTATTAAGTATTTATTATGTAGAATAACCTCAGGTAAACTCATTTGTTATAAAAACTAGACTTTATTTTTTATAGCAGTTTTTGGATCACAGCAAAATTGAGTGAAAAGTACAGAAATTTTCCATTTATCCCCCACCCCCACATATGCATAGCCTTCCTCATTATCAACATCCTCCACCGGAGGGGTACATTTGGTCCAACAGATGAACCTACACTGACAATTCACAAAGTCCATAGTTTACATTATGGTTCACTCTTGCTGTTGTACATTTGGTGGTATTGCAAACATGTATAATGACATGTATCTATTATTATAGTGTCATACTGAGTAGTTTTATTGCTCTGCTCCACCTGTTCATCCCTCCCTTCCCCACAAGCCCTGATGAACACTGATCTTTTTATTGTCTCCACACTTTTGCTTTCTCCGGAATGTCATATAGTTGGAATCGTACAGTATGTAGCCTTTTCAGATTTGCTTCTTTCACTTAGTAATATGCATTTAAGTTTCCTCCATGTTTTTTCATCGCTTGATAACTCGTTTCTTTTCAATGCTGAATAATATGCCATTGTCTGGATATACTACAGTTTATTCATCCATTCACCTACTGAAGGACATCTTGGTTGCTTGCAAGTTTTGGCAATTATAAATAAAGATGCTGCAAACATCCATGTGCAGGTTTTTGTGTGGACATAAATTTTCAACTCCTTTGGGCAAATACCAAGGAGGATGATTGCTGGATTGTGCATTGAGGGTATGTTGAGTTTTATCAAAAGCCACCACACTATCTTCCAAAGTATCTGTAACATTTTGCTTTCCCACCAGCAATGGGTGAGAGTTCTCATTGCCCCACATTCTTGCCAATTTTTGGTGTTTTTACTGTTCTGAATTTAGGCCACTCTAACAGGTGTGTAGTGGTATTTCATTGTTGTTTTAATTCACGTTTATCTGGTGACATATGATGTGGAGCATCTTTTAATATGCTTATTTGTCATCTGTATATCTTCTTTGGTGAGGTATTTGTTAAATTCTTTGGCCCATTTTTTAATCAGGTTGTAGGTTAAGTCTTTGTATGCCCAGAGTTTTAGGAATGAAAACAACCCAAACAAAGTTACTGCTATATGATTCATCTTCTGTTTTGTGAAGTAGGAGAGGACATAGATTATTTTTTCTTAATTTTGCAAAAATCATATCTTAAAACATTGCCTAGGAAATGTCTTCCTTTTAAGCACATACCATTCAGCATTCAGCCCTCAGAGGCTGCTGGGACTTAGAGAATTTATTAGAATTGTTTAAAAATGGAAGTTTTCGGTTTCAATTAACATTTCTTTTATTCAGGTCTGGCAAGAATAAAAAGAATTCCCATAATGGGATAGGTAGAAAGTAAATCTGAATTTTTCTATAAAGAATATGTAAAAAAATGGAACATATTTCATCAAACCTATTAAGTTTTAATTAAACCAGTAACAAACAGTTTTAGGATAAAAAGCATAAAGTTTTTTCCCTTATCATAGAGAAAAACATTGACTGAATATAACAGTCAGGTTTTATATTATGCAATCTATCCCACTGAAAGTCTGTTTTTCTAGAAAAAAATATTTTACATGTTAAAATAATAATCACACTTTTGAAAATATCTATCTTTATACACACTAGAGCGTCTAACAATGCATGATACAGAGTATACACTGTAAATAGTTGTAGATAACATTATTTTTCAGAAAAGCATAATTTTCCTTTAATTGATTTTAAATATACTGTCATACTAAAGGTATTATTATTATATTCTCAATCCAAACAGCCACTGGAATGCTAAACCTAGAAAGCCAGTAGAGAAAGTGGATGTTATGTTTATACCTTCTGCAGATATTATTCTGAGTGAGAATCACGTGTGATCTTCACTCTTCCCGTTCTTATCATTCTAAGTATCATCAGTTAAGTGGACCTTATCTAAACCATCCTCAAATTCTCTTCTTCACAAACACTTCTTAATTTAGCACAGACCAGCTCCCAGGGTCACCACAGAAGTCTCTCCCCGAGACAGTGCTCAGGACTTGCCAGAGTTCTTCTTAGCCTTATAGAGAATTTTCTCTCACCTGACAGACCTTAATTCAAAGTCCTGTTTTACGGACCCCATCTCTTCCTCACTTGACTACCACTTCTAAAATATTGTATGATTTCTTCTACACTTGTTCTTGTAATAAAGAATTGGATTCCACTTTTTATGTTTGACCTGACAGTTTTTAGTTTCCCACCTCTCTTTCCTGTTGCCTCACATTGCCCCACATAGGGCAACCAAGATAAGAGAGTCCTTGTGTACCACTATGAGGTCAATGGCAAATCGCCATCCAGCATGTGGACTCTTCTCCAAGCCTCTACAAGAACCCAATCACTCTCTCTGCTTTGCTATTGCTTAACTCCCTACAGAACCTGAACGCTTCATCTTGGGAAATCCTTTTGTGATTTGTATGTAAGTAATCAATTTTATTTCGTATCTATTGGTACCATTATCTCATTTGTTCCTGCATCCATTATAAATTCCTACGGAGGGGGGTGATTTATAGCGGGAGACACTCGTTACACATATAGGACAATTCTTATACATTTTTTTATGCCAATAAACCTCATCTTTGTCATTTATACTTTTCATTCACAATGTTAAAAGCATGCCTTATTTCCTTTGTGCCCAATACAGATATTTATGTTATTTATATATGTATATACACATAATATATAATTATATTGTAAATATATAATGTTTCTGTCTACACAAATATTCTTTGTCTTGATGTGAAAGCTATCAACAGCAAACACTGTCTTGTTTTTCTGTGATTGGCACATTCAAATAGATATTTTAATAAATTTTTTTAAATTTGGAGGTAAATGGATATAATTAAAATAGAAAATAGAAATAAAGAATGTAGAAATGATATATTTCTTTATCATCTAAAGTCTAATATTGTGTTTTATATTTTATTGTCCAATACCAAGTCTTGCTAATATACTACTTATTTTTGTTCAGTTTGTTTTGCATCATGTCTTAGTACATACATGTGCTTCAAGGTCTAATCCCTCATTTACATTACTCTTTTCAAGCTTCCTTTCCTAACTCTGCTCTCCTGATGAGGTAATCTTTGATGGGCACAGCTCTGTACAGATTAGTAGTCAATTCTTTACAAAAAAGTTTTTTAACCTCACTTCTTTGTACTGTGAGTTACTGTGACTTACAAACTATTTCCTGTGAAAAAGTATCCTTTTGTTGTTAGAATATATGTTAATCACACATTATTGCAAACATCTGGAATAGAGGAGAAAACACTTGGATTCTTTCCCAAAGATGTCTCAAAGATGACAGGATTACATAGTCAAATGAAATACATAATTGCAATGGAGAAAGGCAAAAAACCCACTGAGGTTATTTAAGGAGTTGGGAGTAAAATCATATATTTAATTTCATGTGATGAATGTATCGATTATTCAGTTTACCTTCATTTAAGAATTACAAATTAATTTTTCTTTTGACAATAGTTTCTTTGGTATTTTTTACATTTACATAGTCCTAACAAGGGTTTTGCACAATTGCTACATCCAACTCAAATAATGATCAAATCACCATGGCACAAATAAAAGTGCTCCAGACCCAGAAGACAAAAGTTAAAAGTCATATTGGTGCCATAGTCTTGCAGTTCTTGTCTTTCTTGAATCTTGCCTAATACCATTAACATTTTTTTTTTGTCTAGTAATTTCCTTTTTATTTGACTTTACTGGAACTCTTTCCAAAATAAATCCAATAACCATATGACTAAATAGTTATCTCAAAAACTTGAGTGCTATTTTCTGTTCTCAGCACACTTATGTAAATAAATTTTAAAAACGCAAATAAAAGTTAGCTGCAGGCAAGTGAAATAGAATTTTAATCTACAAAGTATATACCTCATGGATTTTATGTGTGTTGAAATATTTTACAGCTTCTAAATTAGCTGAAATATGTAGCCTAAACTTGCAAGGAAAAAACTTTGATAATGACTTATTGAATCATGATTTTAGCAAGTGTGCTAATAAAGAATACAATTGGTAAACATTTTAGGAGAGACTAGAGAAAAATGACAATATTATATAACCGCTAACTTTGTGGAAAAAAGAGAGAGGAAATGTATTCTGGTTAGACAAGAATGAGTCTTAGAAATGTTGAGGATGACTTGTGCCCTTTAGTGACTCTCTATCCTACCATGATGGCCTAAGAAAAGAGTATAGTACACTCTGATGGCTTCCTCATTTCAACAATTCTGTTTCCTCTTTAAAGGGCCCCATACACAGGAGACCAATTAACTCTTAACTGTCATGTGACCTGGCTTCCACCTTTTCAAGCTCACTCCTTTAAAAACTGTTCCAAACTGAGCGAATCAGAGAAATTATCCAAGGAATTTGAAAATTGTCAGGGTAACATAATTGGCGATGAAACATAAAAACATTTGTTGGAGTAGAATTACTTTGATGGACACTTCCTAAAAAGATCCATCATATTGCTCTTGTTGAGGTTCCCCCAAATTTCCTCGTTCAATCTTTCTGTTGGCTTCACTTTTTCCAGTTATTCCTTTGATTCCTATTCTCTACCCCAGCTATTTTTCAAATAAACCATTTTGTTGTTAGCTTGTCCAGAGTTAGTTTCTGTTGCCTGTCAATAAAATAGAACCTTAAGTTATACAGATATTGGTACTAGAGAGTGAATTCTAGGCAACAGATTTTCAGGGACATGTGGAATATTCCTTCAATCAAAGAAGATTGAAATTCATTGAGTCCTTTCTTTAGTTTAGGATGGCAAGTAGCTTATGGTACATGGGGTCAAAACAAGTTAATAGGGTTATCTCCTATGATCCACTGACTGTGAGGTTGAAACTCTAAAGAATTTGACAATGATACTGTAGAAAATTTAAAGGAAATACAATTAGTCCAGAGAGACAGAGATATACAGAGATACAGATACACAGAAACAGAGATATTTTTTCTGAAGAATTAGATAATATAAAAGATTCAAAATCAGGTACTGGTGCATGTGATGAGTTGCATAAATGAGGGCTGTATTTTTTCCTGTTTCCCTCCTTCATAGATTATTATTATTATATTATCCCTTATACTATTACTGTGTGTGGTGTTTTTCAAACATGTGTGTGTATGTGTTAAACATGCTAATTAGGCTGGTATTTGTAGGCTTAAACTTCTGCAGTATTAAACTAGTTCAACAGAAAAGTAGACAAAAACAAGTGATAAAAATAGTTGTTATGATTATAAACTAGTCTACACTTTTTAACGATGAGGAAGCTGGGCTTGGAATACGGGGGTAGGATATGAAAGATGGAGGAACTGGAATTTCTAAATATCCCTTTTTTATGGTTATCATTATCTAGGAGAAAGTTGAAAGTTCTGATTGCAAGAAAGATTATACTAACATCTACATCATCTTTAATGGATGAATGAACTCTCTTTTAATTTAAAGAGAATATACTACCCCATTTCCCCGACCCCGGTCAACCCTCTTGAACCTTGATAACCTGTCCTTACTAGGAAGGAGTCAGAATAAATCACTTCCCATATTAATGCCACTCCTGAGTGATCCCTTTAGTAGATGCTATTCTTCTATTTTTGTCCTGCCAGTCACACTCACCAGGGACAATAAAACTCTCTGACGGTAGTTTTGTAGAGTGATATTTTTATGTCTCAGTTGACTTTTTAACTCACATTATTAAACAGTAACATGAAAATGAGAGGAAAATGAAAGAATGGAGGCTAGGATTGAAAACTGGAAAAATAGTTCTTTGTAAGAATTCCCTTATTATCCTCCTCTGTACTTTAAAATAACCTTTTATATCTCATGACCAGCTGGTTTCACTGGTGAATTATATTAACTTTTAAGGAAGAAAAAAATATCAATATTATACAAACTTTTAGCAAAGGCACTTTAAGAAGGAAAATTACAGACCAAAACCATAATGCAGAATGATGCAAAAATCTTAACAAAATATCAGCAGATTGAACCCAGTAACATACAAAAAGTATAATATATCACAACCAAATGGGGTTTACCCCAGGAAAGAAAGATTAGTTTAATACTTAAAAATTAATCAATTTTACTCACTGCATTCACAGAATAAAGTAGAAAAAATTATCATATCTTTACAATCAGCTCCATTTATAACAAATAAAAGAAACTCTCAATATATTAGCAACAGGGAGAACTTCCCCAATCTGATAAAATGTATCTATGAAAAATTTACACTTTTCAACATAGTTGCTAGTCAGTACAATGAGGCAAGAAAAAGAATAAAGATTGAAAGAAAGAAATAAAATTGCCTTTATTCATAGACAACAGACAATGATTATATACACTGAAAACCCCAAGGACTTGCCAAAATCTACTAGAACCAAGAAGTGAATTTAACAAGTTATTGACTACAAGGACAAGAGTAAAAACATTAATTGTATTTCTATATATTAGCAGGAAACAGTTGGAAAGTGAAATATAGAAAACATTTACAATGTATCAAAAACAAAATACTCTTGAAGTAATTTAACATAAGATATGCAAGATCCCTACACTGAAATCTATAAAACATTGCTAACTGAATTAAATGATACCTAATAGATGGAAAGATATATCGTCACCATGGATTGAAAGACAGTAACATGCTAAGATCTCAATTATCCTCAAATTAATGTATAGATTTAACGCAGTCTTAATCAAAATTCCAACAGGTTTTTTTTCTTAGAAACCTACAAATTAGTTCTAAAATTTGTACGAAAAATGCAAACAATCTTGAATAAACAAAACACTCTTGAAATAGAAGAATGAGTTTGGAAGAGTTATGCTACAGTTTTTTAACAATTACAAGAAAACCACAAGATGGTGTGATAATTGTGTAAAGATAGACCAATAGATCAATGGAAACAGAAGAGAGAGTCCATGAATAGCCCTACACTTGTGCAAAGGTATTTCAATAGGAAAAGGAAAGCCTCTTCAACAAATGGTGCTGGAATTACAGGTAAAAACATATCAATTATTTATGAAAAGCTGTTATTTAAAATTAAATCTTAATTCAGTACTAGTAATCTTACTTTAAACTAAGATAGAGGTTAGCAAAACCTCAGAAAACATCTACTGGTCTACTTCTTTTTGAAATTAGAATGGCCAAAATAACAGTTCAACGTTTCCCATGTGCTGGATTGCTGACAATTGGTGCTGAATTATCTGGTGTCTATTTGCATTTTTTCATTTTTATAATATTTATTATAAATAATTATACATTATAAAAGATAATCGTTCATGTGTCAGGCCTTGAGCAAGTGCTGAATATGCAGTGATGAACAAAACAAAATGGTCTTTGTCCTCAAATGTTTTTAGTATATAATGTTTAAAGGCGGAAGACATAGTCAAATAAAAACACGAAATGTTGACCTATTTTTGTAATTGCAATACAATTTGTATGATTTTTAATATGTTCATTTTGGAATGGATTTTGTCCCACCCAATATATCAGTATAACTCCTTCCCATCAACTTATAATTTACATTTAGTCCATCTTTGCTATGTAAAAAAAAACACATAATTTTGCTTGGAAAATATAATGGGTCCTAAATTAGATTGGGAAATGATAATCAGCTTTTCCAAGAAGTCAGAAAGTCACGGTTGGGCTGAGACATGAAGGTTGGTACAAATTAGTCAAGTACTGAGTAGAAAAGAGAGTTTTAGGTTTAAGAAAATAGTGGAAATATCCTGAAGTAGGTGAGAGCTTTGTGTGTTTGAGGAACTATTGGACTATTTTGTACGTGTGTGTGTGAGGACCTAGCCAGTTGGTCCAATAGAGAATGTTAAGTGAGAGAAGGCATTGGCCAGATCATGCAGAGCCCTGGGGCCGTGTTACAGAATTTGGAGTTTATCCCAAGCACAACAGTAGATTTTAGAGGGGTTTCAAGAGAGAGTGGTGTTACTTTTTAAAAAGACCACTCTGTCTCCTCTGAGCAGAAGATTGAACAAAGAATAATCCAGGGCTGGCCAGGTGGCGTAGCGGTTAAATTCGCTAGCTCTGCTTGGGAGGCCCGGGGTTCGCAGGTAAAGATCCTGGGCACAGACTGATGCACCGCCCATCAAGCTATGCTGAGGCGGCATCCCACATAGAGCAACTAGAAAGATGCACAACTATGACATACAACTATCCACTGGGGCTTGGGGGAGAAAAAAAGCCAAAAAGGAGGAAGACTGGCAACAGATGTTAGCTCAGGGCCAATCTTCCTCAAAAAAAGATAAAATAATAACCCAAAGATTGTTGGTATCAGATACTCAGGAAACACAGTTGTCATCTGCAGTTTAATGCTGTGGGCAGATGGGTGGCTTGTCCCCTGAGAAGACTATCCTACTTCTCAAAGCACACATAGGGCATAGGACATCTTCACACTGCTCCAGTCATTACTTCTAAAAGTTCCTTCGAAGCTTTCTTAAACATTTAGATAATTGATTCATCATGAGTCTTAGCTCTACAGCTTACAATAAAGAAAAACTTATTTTGACTTGAAACATTTGAACTCAGATGCAAATCACCTTAACCACAGAATAACTTCAGCATAACTCCTGTTGAGCATCTGACTTAGACGAGTGCGGCACCCTCAGGGGCCTGTCAAGGCTGGCTTGCTGCAAATACACACTTTTAAGGGGCTGAAATGAAGTATTGGATGGGGTTATGTAAAACTGTCTATTTCTGTCTTGAAGCTTGTCTCCCGAGACAACAATGTTAGTATTTATGGAGTTGATGCCTAGTTATTATTTCTGAGGGTAATTAGAAGGCTGCCTAGTAAAGAAGCCCATTTAACACCTTTTTAAGGCTAGAATTTAATCTACCCCGTTACCATTCTTAATCATTTGAGTTACAAGTATTTCATGATACAGACTTTGAAGAAGTGTTAAAAACCTGCAATGTATTGTAAGCTAGTGCAGTTTAGGTGTAGAAACAAACGTTCCATGGGTAAAAAGCTTGTACAAACAGTGAAAAAAAGGCATGCATGGTTTGCTGATTCCATTCTGTAATGATATCACAGTGTATGACTGTAATACCTTATTGTATAGTTTTCCTAAAAACTATATTTCCACTCATGGCACAGCTTCAATTGTAGGACTCGATCGTGCAATTTGAGAAGATATTAAAAGAGCTTTAAGAGGTTAACAGACTAATAGGTTTACTTTGGGGATTCTAAATCAAAAGCCTGTGCCCTTAACCTTCAGTTATCCCTCCTCTGATTTCTTATGTTTGTGAGTATATAATTTAATTTCTTTAGTCTTCTAAACTATTCTGCTTTGGTGATGAGAGTAATATTTTAGAAGTGTAAGACTTATGTTCTCATTTCCTTGCATATGTTGTAAGGAAGTTGGTATCCAACAAGGAAGTTGGTATACAACCTTCAGGATAGTACCTAAATTCTTTAACGTGGTAACAGTAACAAGAACAGACCTTCTGGTTCCTGCCTCGCATTTCATTTTTTCTCACCACGTAGACTGAGTTCTGGATTTCAAACTGCCTGACCAAAGATACCGTGATATAACATAGCTGTGCAAAGTGCCAATGTTGAGGCCTGTCTGGAAAAAATTTTACTTTGCCCTCTTGACTTCTTTCCAATCAAATCTTACATAAAATGTATTACACTAGATTTTAATTGATTCATTGTCAGTCTTTCCTATTAGACTGTGAGCTACATAAACCCCAGTGTCAAACATAATTCTTAACACATACCACACAGTTCAGATTTCTTGAATGAATAAATTAAAAGATGAATAAAATACAGTTATATGAGTAGGGTTAGATATTTTAGTTAAATGAAAATGTAATATGAATTACTAGTGATGTGGCTCTCTAAGCAGTCAATAATATTTAAAATTGTGTCAATAGAAGAAGATTTAGGGAAAAAATCAATAGCCATTTTGATCTGTGGAGTCATATAAAAATTTGTATTTATTGACTCCAGATCTGAATAGCATAAGTAGCAAAGGATGTGAAAAGATTGATAGCAAAACTCTAAATTAGATACAATATATAATAGGAGTAAAAGAAAATGTAAAACAAGAAAGTAAAATGCAGATGTAAAATAAAAGAAAAACCTTTTTTGTAATTAAAAAAGATGTTTTGTCATAGTACATATGTAAGAATATCTATAAGGATGGGATAATACTATAATGTACATACCATTTAGCTTAAGAAACAGTATATTGGCAATACCAATGAAGTCCTCGGTAAATCCCTTTCTACAAACATGTAAAAATATTCTATTATATGTAACTAGATGAGTTAAATGACAGTTTTGCTTCTTTTTCTCCTTTCCTTGTATCGTTTATTTCTTCTTCTTATCTTCCTGAATTGGTTATAACCCATGGAATATTGCTGAGGAGGTGAAGGTGAGTATCCTTGTCTCATTTCCGATTTCAAAGGGAATTACTCTAGCATTTCACTGGTAAGATTATTTCCTGAAGGTTTTCAGAAGCTAGCATATATCCAGTTAAGAAAATGACCTTCTATTTCTGGTTGGACTTTTTATCATGAATGTGTGGTGAATTTTTATTGGAAAAATTTTTAATCTATTGAGCTGATCATGCGGTTTTCCTTTTATCTCTTAATGTTAAACCATCCTTGCATCCCTTCCCTGTTAAACCATACTAGTTTAAAATGTATGATTTTCTATACACTGGTGGATTCAGTTTGCTGGTATTTTTCTTTGTTTCAAAAATAAGACTGACATATAATTTCCCTTTCTCTTTCTGAATTTGTGTGAAATTTGTATCAAGAATATATTAGCTTCATAAAATTAGTTGAGGAATGTATTGGTTTTCTATTGTTGCTATAACAAATTAGCACAAACTTAATGGCTTAAAAAATACAAATTTTTCTTATGGTTCTATAAGTTAGAAGTCTGACATGGGTCTCAATAGGCTACTATAAAGGTGACAGCAGGATCGCATTCTTTTGGAGGCTTTAGGAGATAATTTTGATGCTTTTTTTCAGCTTCCAGAGGCCATCCTCATTTGTTGGCTCATGGCTCCTTCTTCTGTCTTCAAAGCCAACAAATGTAGCAACTTTTTGAAGCTGATTCCATTGTCCTAGCTCTTTGACACTCCTCTTCTGTCTCCCTCCCCACTTTTAAGGACCCTTGTAATTATATTTGGTGCCCTGGATAATCCAGGGTATTCAAGGTCCTTAATTCATTTACAAAGTCCCTTTTGCCATGTAAGGTAACATATTCACAGGTACTCAGGTATTTTGGGGGGACGGTTATTCTCCCTACCACAAGGGATTCCTGCTTTTGCTTTTCTGTGAAAAAATTTGTAGGGAATTGAAATCATAATCCCTTGAATACTTGTTAAAATTTATGGTAACATCATGTAGATCTTTCGTTTTTTTGTGTCAAAATATTTTAAGATAGTAAGTCAATTTCTTCAATGGTAAGAAGAACATTCACATTTCAAATTCTTCTTGAGTAAGTTTTGATAAATTCTAGGAGATATGCAGTTAGCCTACACTTACAAAGGGGCTCATGGACATAACATTTTTCAAAGTGTTCTTTTACTACTATTTAAAATGTATACCTTTTCTGAATTAATATTCCTTTTTAAAAAATATATGAGCTTTGATCACAACTGCTAAAAATTTCTCTATTTTCAGTCTTGTCAAAGAAGCAGATTCTAGGATTGTTGAAGGTATATTTGTTTCTATCTCATTGATTTTTAAACTTGCCTTAATTATTTCTTTCTCTTTTCCTTGGAGTTATTTTATTACTTTGTTTTGTTTTTTGAAATTCTTAAGTTAGATGTTTACCACATTTACTTATATATAATAAACACATTCAAGGTTATAAAATTCCCTCTAAGCACTATTTTAACTATATCCAACAAGTGTGACATGTAGACATTTCTTTAGCATTCAGTTCAAAGTTGTTTCATTTTTACATTAAGTAAATGTAAATCTTTAAATCATTAGCTATTTAAAGTGTGTTGTTAACATTCCAAATATTTGATACTTTAATCAATGTTTTCATTATTTTTTCAAATGTAAGTATAATGTGATCAAACATGGACTATGATACTGAATTTTTAAAGTTGGTTGTAGTCTTAAGGCTAGAACATGGTCACTTAGGTAAAATGTAATATGTAGGTTTGAAAAGAATGTGTAATAATTGTTAGATGAAGTCATACACTAACATGCCAAATTTATGTATATAAGTTGAATACAGACACAGAAACAATGTAAGTTTGTTAATATTTGTGTTTATATTATATATGTATAAATATATATACACTTATATTACTCATAACTGTATTCTTTACATAATTTTATATCTGCTGATAGTTCTCCTTTGATGGTGGATTTGTCAGTTTCTACTGGAGCTGTGTGCGTGTGTATGTTTTTAGGTAAATCAAGTCTAGAATTAGTATATCTAGCTGATGAACTAAAGCTCTTTATCCTTATAATTTAAATCTATCAAAAATTTTTATTACTAATTTTTTTGCCTAAAATTTATTTTGTCTGGTTCTAATACAGCTATCCCAACATTCTTTTGATTAGTACTTGCCTGGTGTATTCTATTACATTCTTAATTTTTATTCTTTCTGTATGCTTTTTTTACAGTTTTGAGATATAATTGACATATCATGTAAGTGTAAGGTGTACAATGTGTTGATTTGATACATTTATATTGCAAAATGTTTATCATTATAGCATTAGCTAACACCTCGATCATGTCACATGATTACCATTTCTTTTTCTGTGGTGAGAACACAAGTTATTCTCTTAGCAACTTTCAAGTATTTAATGCAGTATGATTAACCACAATCATCATGCTGTACATTAGATCCCTAGAACTTGTTTGTCTTATAACTGGAAGTTTGTACAACCTCTCCCATTTCTCTCACCCAGCAGCCCCTGGTAAACACCATTCTACTCTCTGTTTCTATGAGTTCAACTTTTTTAGATTCCTCACATAAGTGATATCATATAGTTATTTGTATTTGTCTGACTTATTTCACTTAACATAATACCCTCAAGTTTCATCCATATTGTTGAAAATGGCAAGATTTTCTTCCTTCTCATGGCTGAATAATATTACATTGTATATATGTACGGCACATCTTTATCCATTTGTCTGTTAATAGACACTTAGGTTGTTTCCATATCTTGGCTATTGTGAATAATGCTTCAGTGGACATGGAAATGCAATTCTCTCTTAGATATCCTGTTTTCATTCCCTTTGGATATGTACCCAGAAATGGAATTGCTGGATCATATGGTAGTTCTATTTCTAATTATTTGAGGAAACTGCATATTGTTTTCCACAGTGGCTGCATCATTTACATTCCCCCCAACAGTGTACAAGTGTTCCCTTCTCTCTATATCCTCACCAACACTTGCTATTTCTTGTTTTCTTCATAATAGCCATTATAACAAGTGTGAGGTGAAATAGCATTGTGGTTTTGACTTGCATTTTCCTCGTGATTAGTGATGTTGAGCACCTTTTCATGTACCTGTTGGTCATTTGGATGTCTTCTTTGGAAAAATATCTGCTCTGTTCCTCTGCCCACTTTTAATCAAATTGTTTGCTTTTTGCTATTGAGTTGTATGAGCTATATTTTACACATATATTTACATTTATATATATGTATGTTGTATATATTTTAGATATTAACCCCTTATCAGATATATGGCTGGCAAATATCTTTTCCCATTCTGTAGGTTTCCATCTCATTTTGTTAATTGTTTTTTGTTTTTTTTTTTTTTTTTGCTGTACAATAGCTTTTTAGTTTAGGTAGTCCCACTTGTTTATTTTTGCTTTGTTGCTTGTGCTTTTAGTGTGATATCCTAAAAATTATTGCTTAGACCAATGTTAAGGAGATTTTTCTATGTTTTCTTCCAGGAATTTTATGTTTTCAGGTCTTTTACTTAAGTCTTTAATCCATTTTGAATTAATTTTTGTGAGTGGTACAAGATAGGGGTCCAGTTTCATTCTTCTGTATGTGGTTATCCCATTTTCCCAGCACCATTTATTGAAGAAATTTTCCCCCCCTTGTTGAATATTCTGGGTTCCCTGCCAAATATTAGTTGATTGTGTATGTGAATGTTTATTTCTGGGCTCTCAAATCAGTTTCATTGATCTATGTGTCTATTTCTATGCCAGTACCATACTGCTTTGATTTCTATACCTTTGTAGCATAGCTTGAAATCAGGAGGTTTGATGCCTCCAGCTTTGTTATTCCTTCTCAGGATTGCTTGGGCTATTCAGGTTCTTTCATGGTTCCATACAAAATTTTTACAATATTAATTCTTCCAAACCATGAACACAGGACGTCTTTCCATTTGTTTGAGTCAACTTCAATTTCTTCCATCAAATTCATGTAGTTTCAGTATTCAAATCTTTCACTTCCTTGATTAAATTTAATTCTAAGTATTTTACTGTTTATGATGTAATTGTAAATGGGATTTTCTGTATTTCTGTTACAGATATTGTTGTTAGTATTTAGATTCAACTGATTTCTGTATGTTGTTTTTATATCCTGTGACTTTACTGAATTTCTTTACAGTTCTAACAGTTTTTTCATCTTGTCTTTAGGGTTTTTATATATAATATCATGCTGTCTGCAAGAGGTATGGTTTTACTTCTTCCTTTCTTTTTGGATGCCTTTTGTATCTTTTCCTCACCTGATTGCTCTGGATAGTACTTCAGTACTATGTTGAACAGGAGTAGTGAGAGTTGGCACCCTTGTCTTGTTCCTAATCTTAGAGGAAAAGCTTTCAATCATTCAAGGTTGACTATGTTGTTAGATGTGGATTTGTCATATATGGCCTTTATTATATTGAAGTATGTTCCTTCTATATGCAATTTGTTGAGTGTTTTATCCTGAAAGGATGTTTTATTTTGTCAAATGTTTTTTCTACATCTATTGAAACGATCATATGATTCTTACCTGTTATTCTATTAATGTGGTGTATCACATTTATTGTTCCGTGTATTCTGAAGCATCCTTGCATCCCATGGATAATTGAGACTTGATCATGGTGTATAATCCCTTTAATGAGGTGTTTAAATTGGATTGCTAATAATTTGTAGAGAATGTTTGCATCTATATTCATCAGAAATTTTGGTCTATAGTTTTGTTTTCTTGTAATTTTGTTTTCTTATTTAGTTTTGGTATTAGGGTAACACTGGCCTTACAAAATGAGTTTGGAAATGTTCCCTCCTCTTCAATTTTTTGGAAGAGTCTGAGAAGGATTGACATTAATTCTTCTTTAAATGTTTGCTAGAATTCACCAGTAAAACCATCTGGTCCTGGGCTTTTCTTTGTTGGGAGTTTTTAGATTACTGTTACAACCTCTCTACTTATTCTTAGTCTGTTCAGATTTTCTATTTTTTCTCGATTCAGTCTTGGTAAGTTGTATGTGCCTAGGAATTCATAAATTTTTTCTAGATTATCCAATTTGTTGGCAAATAATTGTCCATAAGTTTTCATATGATCCTATGTATTTCTGTGGTCAACTGTAATATCTCCTCTTTCATTTCTGATTTTGAGTCTTTTCTCTTTTTCTCTTAGTCTAGCTAAAAGTTTGTCAATTTTGTTTATCTTTTCAGAAAACCAGCTCTTGGTTTCATGTCTTTTCTACTGTTTTTCTGGTCTCTATTTCATTTATTTCTGCTCTGATCTTTGTAATATCCTTCTTTCTTTCCACTAACTTTGGGCTCAGTTTAGTGTTCTTCTATTTCCTTGAGGCATAAAGTTAGGTTGTTCAGAGATCTTCCTTATTTCTTGATGTATGCTTGATGTATGTATACTTTATCACTATAAATTTCCCTCTTAGAAGTGCTTTTGTTGTGTTTCATTTTCATTTGTTTCAAGATATTTTTTGATTTCCCTTTGATTTCTTCTTTGACCCATTGATTGTTCAAGAATGTGTTGTTGTATAGTTTCCACATATTTGTGAATATTCCAGCTTTTCTCTTGTTAATGATTCCTAGTTTCACACAATTATTATCAGAAAAGATCTTTGGTATGATTTTAATCTTCCTAAATTTTCTAAGACTTGTCTTGTGATCTAACATATGATCTATCCTTGAGAATGTTCTGTGTGTGCTTGAGAAGAATATGTATTCAGCTGCTGTTGGATGGAATGTTCTGTCTATGTCTGTTAGGTCCATTTGGTCTAAAGTATGTTTCAAGTCGAACTTTCCTTGTTGATTTTTCTGTCTGGCTGATCTATCCATTGTTTAAAGTGGGGTATAAAGTTCTCTATTATTATTGTATTTCTCCCTTTAGATCTGTTAATATTAGCTTAATATATTTAGGTGCTCTGATGTTGAGTGCATATATATGTATATACACTTGTTATATCTTCTTCACAAATTGACCCCTTTATCATTAAATAATGACCTTGTCTCTTGTTGCTCTTTTTGGCTTAAAGTCTGTTTTGTGTGATATAAGTATAGCTATCTTTTCTCACTTTTGATTCCCACTTTCATAGAAGATCTTTTTCTATCCTTTCACTTTGAGCCTATGTGTGTCCTTGATGCTGAAGTGATTCTCTTATAGGCAGCATATAGTTGGGTCTTCTTTTTTTCATCCAGCTAGCCACTCTATGTCTTGACTGGATAATTCAATCCATTTACATTTATGGTAATTATTGATAGGGAAGGACTTAACAATTGACATCTTATTCATTGTTTTCCAGCTGTTTGTACTTCCTTTCTTCTTTTCTTCTTCTCTGGTTGCCTTTCTCTATGAATTGATGATTTTCTGTATTGGTATGTTTTCCCTTCTCTTATCTTTTGTGAATCTATTGTAAGTTTTGCTTTGTGGTTACCAAAAGGTTTACCTAAAAGTTGTTATAGATATAACAATCTATTTTACACCGATAACAACTTAACTTTGATAGTGTATAAAATTTTATTATTCCCCCTTTTATGTTTTTAATGTTACAATTTACCTCCTTTTATATTATGTATTCATTAACAAATTATAGTACCTCTAGTTATTTTTAATACTCTTGTCCTTTAACCTTATACTATAGTTAAGTTAACACACCACCATACTGCTGTATTAGAATATTCTGAATTTGATTATATACTTACCTTTACCAGTGTTTTATATCTTTGTATACCTTCATGTTACTAATAAGCATCCTTTCATTTCAGCTTGAAGAACTCCTTTCAGCATTTTTTGTAAAGCAGGTCTAGTGGTTATGAATTCTCTCAGCTTTTGTTTGTCTGGGAAAGTATTTCTCCTTCATTTCTGAAGGATGACTTTGCCAGATAGAGTGTTCTTAGTGGGTAGATTTTCTTTTTCTTTCAGCACTTTTAATATATCACTCCATTTTATCCCAGCCTGTAAGGTTTCTGCTGAGAAATCTGCTTATGGGTTTTCATTGTAATTTATATGGTTTTTTTTTTCTTTCTTAAGATTCTCTCTTTGTCTTTGATTCTTGACAGTTTTATTAGACCGTACCTTGAAGAGGATCTCTTTAAGTTTATTTTGCTTGGTGATCTATGAGCTTCATGAACTTGTATATTCAAATCTCTCTCCAGATTTGTGAAGTTCTAAGCCATTATTTCTTTAAATTTGCATTCTGCCCCTTTCTCCTTCTCTTCTCCTTTTGGATCTCCAATAATTTGTAAATTGATCATTTTGGTGGAATCCGATAGATCATGTAGGCTTATTTCATTCTTTTTCCTCCTTTATTCTTTGTTTTCCTCTGACTGGATTATTTCAAAGTTCCTGTCTTTGACTTCACAGATTCTTTTCTTTGCTTAACCCATTCTGCTGTTGATGCTCTCTATTGCACTTTTCATTTCATTAGTTGTATTTTTCAGCTCCAGAATTTTTGTTAGGTTCTTTCTAATGGTATCTTTTTGTTTTAAACTTTTCATTTTGTTCATGTATTGTTTACCCAATTTCATTAAATTGTCTTTCTGTGTTTTCTTGGAGCTCATGGAGCTTCCTTAACTCAGCTGCTTTGAATTCTTTATCCAGTAAATCTCAGATCTCCATGTCTTTGCATTCAGTTACCAGAAGATTATTGTGATCCTTTTGTTGTGTCATGTTACCTTGATTTTTCATGTTCTTTGAAGTTTTGTGTTGCTGTCTTCACATTTGACGCAGCAGTCACTCCTCCAGTCTTCACTAGCTGCTTTTGGGAAATACCTTCCACCCTGCTAGAGATTCTGAGGCTATCTCAGACCTTCTATAGGTATACCTGCCTCATGCTTCTTTCTCCCTCTTGTGGCAGAAATCTTAATCTTGTATGCCCTCTCTGGATGATGCAACATACCAGGCTAAGTGCTGACAACCTTTTGTTTTCCCAAACATGTTGCTATGTTTGTGATTTCTCTCTGATCCAAAGATTTGACCAACTTTCTATGCATGCTCATTAGCAGTCTGCCAAACCTCACTCTTGCCACTGTGGAGATTGCACATAGAGAACTGGCCACAGGGTGGGAGGGGTGAGTGGGTTAAGATGCAAAACACTGGGGGTGTCTACAGGCCAGTTGGAGGAATTGTGGGTGAAATGTTCCCAGCCGCTTCTGGACAGACTTCTTGATGGAATCCATGATGCAGTAAGGAACTGCATCCCTTTAACATCCTCCAGAAGTTCTATCTACTGCCCTCCCGGCCTCTTGCTGTCCTCCAGTCATGTAGTGCATGGTTCAGTATTCTGGATGGTGTGAGAGAGAAATTAGCCACTATGGCAGCATCCTACACAGCTGAAGAAGACAGAAGCTAACTCACACACTCTCTCTTTCCCCCATGGGCTGGATCATGGGCCAAGAAAAGTCTTTCTTGGCTCTAAGCTGTACTGCCTTGTGGAAGGAGTGATACAAGTTACTGTATGGAAGTTTTATGTGACTCTCACTCACTCCAGTGGATCCAATTTTTTTTTTTTTTTTTTTGCTCCAACAGCATGCTGGAACTTCTTCTCTGAAAACCTGGACTTCCATAAAGTCTTTCTTGTCCGTGAGTGATTATCTAAGTTAATGTTCTCCAGGGCCTCCTGGATCATAGCTGGGAGGGATGGGAGGTGATTCACAAGCCACTGCAGGGTCCACAGATGGGACCAAGGTCTGTCTTCTATTATCTGACACATAGGTGGGTAAGACCCTCCTGGGTCCCTTGGCATATGGTGCTGTATCCCACAGCTCCCTCAAAGGCACTTATGTCATGAATGCTGCATTTTTGTTGTTGAGGTGTAGGACAAAAACAAGGAACATCTTATCCCACTGTGATGCTGACTTCACTCCTTGTATGCCTATTTTTAATTACATTTCCTATAAACAGGATATATCTGAATTTTATCCAATCAATTTCTTAATTTTTTTGTTTTATTGGTGAATCTGTTTCCTTTTTATGTATTGAAATTACAGATATGTGTGAATTGATTTCTCTATTCTTGTTTTGTCTTTTTTGTCCTATTTTGTCTATGTTGTCTATTTTTCCTTATTTTACTTTTTTTCAGAATTGATTTTTTATTCCATCTTCTCCTATCTTTCAGAAAATACATATAATTCAATTATTTTAGTGGTTGCCATTCTACTTTTACCATGCATACATAATAATTCAAAAGTTAATCAGAATCTTTTTTATCCTACAAAACTAGGATCTTGGAACACTTCAACTCATATCACTCTCCTCTTTTTGGCTAATATATTGTTGTCCAATATGTTACTATTTGTATTTTTAACTTCCCAAATTACATAATAAAATTGATAATTCCCAACAATATTGGGAAAATAAATTTCCCAGACATTTATTAATTTCTTTGTTTATTGTTGCTTCTTACATCTCAGACCTTCCTTACTGAATAATTTTTTCTCATTTGTTAAATACACCCTCTCTATTTTCTGGAGTAAAATCTGTTGTTGGTAAACTATCTCAGTTTCTACTTGTCTGAAAATTCTAAATTGCAGCACTTATCTGCAGGAAGCAAAGTTCCCTTAATTTTCATCATAGGCACCGTCTGGTATAAGCAGCCTTATCGTTTGGCCATTTGGTTAAGTGCCTTGAATGGTATTTGTAGTATCTATTCATGATAGGGATGATAGGCAAATTGCACTAGACAAATAATAGTAGAGTCTTTTTCAGCTCTCAATTTACTCTTGGACCATGGTTGAGACTAACTGCGTCGTCATGGGACACCAGGTAACACCATGGGACACCACTATTCAACCTCAACTGCCCATCATGAACTGGATGTTTTCTGATTTAGCAAGCCATGAATTCTGACATGACAAGGATCATTCCATATAATTTGAACTGGTTGATGTGGTACAGCCGTGAATGAACAAGTTCTGAAATGGGTGGCTCATATTCTCAGGGTCCTCACTCCTGCTGTATTGCCCACCGCCACCCCCCCCCAACCCAGACCACAACTTTAGCCCCATATGGAGTTTTCTAGTTTAATGAGAAGGGAATAAAAAGCAAACTTAGCTTGAAAATGACAACACAGTATGGCTGCACTTACTAGAAATAGACTACTGGGGTGTTACAGCCTCACCTGGACTTGGCCCTGAAGGGCAATAGAGTGGAGAAAACTTCCTTGTAGGCAGAAAATATTTTTTTTTCTGGAAGGAAATATATTCTGGAGTATAATTGACACTTAAATGTAAGAGAATCAGCTAAATAGTCTTTCAGGGTGGTCAGGTACTTGGAAAGTGTAAGAATGGGAGAATGGGTAAAAATTTGAAGAGTTTTCCTCTTGGAATGAGTCTAGAGTCTAGAAGTAATTTTGTCCTGTGTGAATATTCCTCCAGCTGCTGAAGATGCACTCAGTGACTAAGTTAATGAAATAAACTATCAGATGAGTATCAGTCAGCCTTTTTCCCCAACCAACCCCAGAATTCGCTTAATGAGTTCATTAACAAAGTAGCTATGGTAGAAGGAATAGAGGTAACACATAGATGCAAAAACACAGGCTGGCCATTATCAAAGCTTTTTTCCACCAATTTTGCCTGATTTCATGGCAGCAGTGTCTAACCCCAAGCCTTCCATGTGGCTACATAATTGAGTAACAAATCACCTGATGGCAGAGAAAGCACCTCTTTAGAGAGGGAAATTTATTCTTCTTGGAATAAACTGATATTTTGTATATAGTTTTGCCTTTCTTGCCCATCATACTTCTAAAAGCAGCAATATCTGTATTCTTATGACATATCTTATTTACCACCATGTTATCCTAGCTAATATTTCTTCTGGTCCAGAAACTCATATTCTTGCAAATAAGTAAAGCATGGGGCTTGTGTCCATGGGATTAAGTGACTTTATCATGTACCTTATCACTTAGAAACCAATTGAATTACAGACCAGTGGAAAGGAACATTGAAGACAGTTACAGTACTTCCTGGGAGATTTACCTGGAAACATTTTGAAACCATCCTTCAGGAGGTAGTATATACTCTGAATCAGCAATTAATATATGGTTCTGTTTCCTTCTTTCCCAAAACTAGAATATGCCAGTCTAGAAACCTGGTAAGGCATCAGAATGAGACCAACTCCTCTCAGTATCACACCAAAGAACTCAGTCACAACGTTGATTGCTCTGTAATAAATTCCTTTCTGCTCATATCAGCTACAGTGGATTCTGTCATATGTAAAGAAGAAGCCTGACAGATATAAGGGTTAATGCTACTGATGCAAAGTATACTGATTAAATATTTTTGGAATCTGTGAATGGGATTCTATAAAACCTAAATAAGATCATGTATGCAAAAAAATAAGATCATGTATCATGTTTTATAGTCAGTGTGACTCATGGGTCAAATAAAAAAACATTTATTATTAGGAACTGTGAGTGCAAATCTGGGCACTAGGTGCATGACTCAACATAATCTTGAGCCTTAATTTCCTTGTTTTACATTAATTTCCTCACAGAATTGGGAGAATGTTAGTTTAGACCGCGTTTGTGAAAGAACTGAATTATTAATTTCTTAAGTGCAAGGAACATGACTTCTATATTTGGCTATATCCAGCTTCTACCATGACATCTAACATATTGTGTCAATAAACGGTTGTACAACTAAATTGCAAAGTTTATGTACTATGTACATGTTAATTATTCATATTAACAAATTCAGTGTTTCAAACTACCTTAATAATATTCATTTACCTAATTACAAGGATCTAGATATAGAGAAATGTTTCTTGGGCACAGGGAACGAAATGTGAACTGTTTCATTGTGTTAAGGCCATAACAAATTGACTTGGAAGGTGTATGTCCAGGGCTGTGTGTCAGCTGGCACTTAAGATGAGTAAATCTGTGACAACACCAAGAAATTCTGCGTAAGCAAGGAGGCAGGGAGAAACAGGTTTAGACTAGCGGAGGGAAAGTTGAGATAAATGAGTGACAGCCAAAGAAGGAATTTATGAGATGATTAAAATGTCAAATGGGATATTTATTAAGACATTGTCCATGTGGAGTTTGGTGTAAACCTTTTCCTCTCTTTCCCTGAATCTGACACAAATATTTTGCTAAAATCTACACAGCTTACTAAGGATTTGGTAGTGAATTTAATTTCAAAGGACCGTGGTGAAAAGCCAAGTCCTTGTTCAAAGTTGGGAAAAAATGTAGGCTGTTTAAACACGTGAATGATACTGACATACAGGTTACACATTCCAACTGTTGTTCTATGAGAGGCATCCAGAAAACCTGCTTTATAAATGGATGCAGATTTCTAATATAGCAATTGCAAAAGTTTACATTTTATATTCATGGAACACACAACAAACTTTAGGGAATTTAATACATTTATTTTAAAATATCTTCCATATACAACATTTTTACTTTAATTTATTCATTTATTTATTCATTCATTCAATCATTTTTAAACATTTTTACTGAGACGTAATTCGTAAAATTCACCCATTTAAAGTGTATAATTCAATGTTTTTAGTATATTCACAGAGTTGTGCAACTATCACCACAAACTAAATTTAGAAGATTTTTGTTCCCTCTAAAAGAAATCTCAAGGGGCCAGCCCTGTGGTGTAGTGGTTAAGTTGGCGCACTCTGCTTGGGCAGCCTGGGGTTTGCAGGTTCGGATCTAGGGCGCAGACAGATGCACCACTTGTCAAGCCATGCTGTGGCGGCATCCCATATAAAGTAGAGGAAGATGGGCACGGATGTTAGCCCAGGGCCAGTCTTCTTCAGCAAAAAGAGAAGGATTGGCAATGGATGTTAGCTCAGGGCTAGTCTTCCTCACACACAAAAAAGAGAAATTTAAAAAATAATAATAATAAATAAATTAAAATAAAAGAAACCTCAAATCCATTGTCACTCCCAACACCCCTATCCCTCACCAATTGCTAATCTAATTTCTGTCTTTACCGATTTGTCTATTCTAGACATTTTATATAAATGGAATCAGACAATACGTGGTCATTTGTCACAGGCTTCTTTCACTTAGCATAATGTTTTCAAGGATCATCCATCTGCAGTATGTATCAGTACTTTATTTCTTTTAATTGACAGATAATATTCCATTGTATGGATGTGCAACATATTATTGATCTATTCTTTGGTTAATAGACATTTGGGTTTCCACTTTTGGTTATTAAGAATAATGCTGTTATGAATATTCATATACACATTTTTGTGTGGATAAATATTTTTGCTTTCTTGGGTGAAACTGTTGAGTCATACGGCTACCATATGTTTAGATTTTTGAGGAATTCCCATATATTTTTCAAAGTGGCTGCACCATTTTATATTGTGACCAGGAGTGTTTGAGGATTTCAATTTCTTCACATTCTCAACAACACTTGTTATTGTCTGTCTATCTTTTTGAGTATAGCCATGATGATGGGAGTGAAATGGTATCTCATTGTGGTTCTGATTTGCATTTCACTAATGACTAATGATGTTAATCATCTTTTCATGTGCTTTTGGGCCATTTGCATATCATCTTTGGAAAATGTCTATTCAATCCTTTTTCCATTTTTAATTGGGTTATTTATATTTTTATTATTGAGCTGTAAAAGTTCTTTTTACTCTCTTAATGGTGGTATCATCTGAAGCACAAAACAATTTTTTCTTATTTTGATGTAATTAAATTTATTTATTTTTTACTTTTTTTGCTTATGCTTTTAGTTTCACATATAAGAAACCATTATCTAACCCAAAGTAAGAAGGTTTACTCTTCTATTTTCTTCTAAGAATTTTATACTTAACTGTTATATTTAAACATATGATCCAATTTGAGTTAATTTTTGTGTATGGTGTGATGCATGGGTCCAACTTCATTTTTTTTGCATGTGGGTCTCCAGTTGTCTTAGTACCATTTATTGAAAAAACTGTTATTCTCCATGTAATTGTCTTGGCATCCTTGTCAATTGACCATAAAACTAACAGTTTATGTCTGGATTCTCGCTTCTATTCCACTGATCTATACACCTATCCTCATATCAGTAACACATTCTCTTGATTATTGTAGCTTGATTCATATACATCATGTAGTAAATATTGAAATATTAAAGTATGAGTCTTCCAGCTTTCTCCTTTTTCCAAATTGTTTTGGCTTTTCTGGATCCCTTACATTTTTATATAAGTTTTTATCTTTAGATTGTCAGTTACTGTAAAAAAAACAAGGTAGAATTTTGATAGATATTGCATGGAATCTTTCAATCAATTTGGAAAGTATTGTCATCTTAACCATAAGTTTTCTGATCCATGAGCATGGGATGTCTTTCCATTTATTTAGATCTTTAATTTCTTTCAACGTTTCATAATTTTCAGTGAATTTCTTTTGTTAAATTTATTCCTAAGTATTTTGTTCTTTTCAATGCTATTATAAATGAAATTTTCTTAATTTTATTTTTGAATATTCATTACTACCTTATAGAAATACTTATTTTTTGTGTATTAATATTTTTTCCTGAAATCCTATTAAACTATTTATTAGTTCTAATACTTTTTAATTGATTAATTAAGATTTCTATATAAATTCATGCCATATGCAAATAGAACTAATTTTACTTTTTCTTTTCCAATCTGGGTGCTCTTTATTTCTTTCTCTTGCCTAATTGCCCCGGCTAGGATCTCTAGTACAATTTTAAATAGAAGTGGCAAGAGTGGATATTCTTGATTTGTTCCTGATTTTAAATGAAAAGCATTTGGTTTTTCACCATTTTGTGGCTGTGGGTTTTTTTTATATGCTGTTTATCAGATCTATCAGAAGTTACCTTCTATTCCTTGTTTGTTGAGATTTTTTATCATGAAAGCCTGTTGGATTTTATCAGACGGTTTTTCTGAATCATTTGAGATAATAATTTGGTTTTTGTACTTTATTCTATTAATATAGTGTACTAAATTGTTTGCTTTTTAGCTGTTAAATCAGCTTTGCATTTTTGCAATAAATCCCACTTGGTCATGGTGTGGAATCCTTTTTATGCATTGCCAGATTCAGTTTGCTAGTATTTTTTTAAGTCATTCAATCTAATGATGAATGATGGATATTCTGCTAGATGGTAAGGATGAAATTGTTATCAAAAATTTTACATGATCCCTTCCTTCATGAGATCCTAGTTTCGTTGGGGAGACAAATTTTACTCAAATAGTCACACAAATTATTACTAAGTACTAATTAAAACAACCATTATAAAAGAAAGGAACATGGCTTATGTGAGCTTATAACAAAGGGAGAGACCTAAACTGAAATGTGGTGTGGTTTATTCCATAATTTGAAGGATTCTTAGTTACTAACTAGGAAATGGAGGAGTAGGGAAGCATTCTAGAAAGAAGAATAGCACATTTGAGAAATGGTGGGGTGGGGGGAAACTCCGCAAAGACAGTAATTTTTAGAGAGGTCTGGGTGGAGCCTCAAGACCTAGATAAAACCACATTATCTAAGTCCTTCTAAAGCCATGTTAATAATTTTCAATTTTATCCCAAGAGCAATAACAAGTTATTGAAAAGCTTTAAGAAATGAAGTGACATTATCAGATTTTCAGTTTTAAAAGATAACTCAGACCACCTTGTGGAGAATGGATTGAAGGAAGAACATAATAATTGTCAGGAAGTTATTCACGAGGCCAGGGGAAAGATGCTGGCTGGTATCTAGGCTGGTATCTAGGGCTGGTGGTAGAAGACTTCCAGATAAAAGGAACCGAGCAATAAAGATGAAATTATGCCTCTGGCTTTTTTCTTAATTACTACAAGTTATTAAATGGTATAATTTAAATTCTTCAAATTTTATTCTCTATGCTATTGCAAAATTCATAATTTTCACAAAATACTTCCACCCCAATTCTTCAGATTTAAAGCTTTAAGTCATATGGAGATAATATAAATGGTAAACAGGAAATATAGAAATATTCAAAAATTTATATAATAATATAGCACCAAATCAACTAAACCAAGCTTGCATATCAATGTTCAAACTGTGTGATAAGGTGAACAGAGAATAAAAAACATTTTCTAACTTCATTTGAAGGAAAAATGCTCCCAAATAATCTAATATTTTCTAAAGCACATATTTGCTATTAAGATAGTTAATAGAATTTTTATGCTTCGGCTTTATAATATTGTGTTTTAGGTTTTTAATGTTTATAAATTGGTTAATATTTTTATTTTGGAAGTGAATTCCTGCTTTTTTTGGTTTTTTTGTGTAACATGTATTGCTAGTACAAATTTCAATGAGCAAGAAATTTATTTTCTTGTCACAGATTCTGGTTTCTAATATTTTCATTTTACAAAATCACATTTGCAATGATGAAAACTCTAATTTGCACAAAAGAGCAATGGAAAATTAATTCAAAAAACACATTTGGTTGCACATATGTTTGGAATAAAATTGTTGTTTTAAATGGCTTAATTAGAACAGTTTGTCATACTTACTGGAAACTGGTATAACGGCATTATTTTAACCATCAAGTTCTGGCAGAAATCAAAAGAGAGGGTGTGAGAGACATTCTTTTGAAGAGAGAGTGTGTCTAATACCCTCTGTTTTGAAGCTTTATTCTTCTGTGTCTTTCAGAAGATTTCTATCAGTCTCATTATCTCCAAGGTACTTGTCACTATAAAACTGAGATATTCAGAAAGACGTTATACTAGAGCATAAAGAAAGATCAGTTTCTCAGCTGAGTAAAATAACATCTATTCAACGTTTAAGATGTGCAAACCGTTTTTATCTTTGAATGTGAAATTGATCTGAAGAGAATTTGATTTCTAATAGTGAATTTCTTATTCAAAGCTAAAATAATGAGCTAAATGCCCATAGATGGTCAAACGAGAAGGCACGTTGCCCAACATGAAAAGAAACACACAGCTTAGTTCTTAGCTAGGATCACATTTTCCATAGTTCCTAGAAGGCTTTTCACCACGGGACTTGATCTGCACGAGGTAACTATTCGCATGCTACTTTCCTATCTTTGTATCCTCCTATTTATTATTCTACATACACTAAATATTCTGAGAAAATTAGGCCATTTAATCATTCTCAAACACAACCCGTATTTTCCTTATTTGTTTTCATTAAAAGTTACCACTGCCAGATCCCAACAACTCCACTTGTCCAAATTCTTTCCAAACCTCCAGTGACAACTTTTCAAATGCTTGAAACTTCCCCTGATCCAAACCCTAATGGAGATAATTTAGTCCTTCTCCATATCCCCTTAGTAATCACCTTCTTCCTCATGTATGCCCTTATATTAGAGTCATTTATATACTTGACAAGTTTATGTACTCTATGAAATTATAAACTCCCTTGAGATCAGTTCCTTCTTATCTTCATATTTTACCTCTTTCTTTGTCTCTGATAGTTCTTGGTGCATAGTGTAGTATTGTCAAAATGAATTGTCTTCACAGAGTTATGGGTAGGCTCAGGCTCATGACGCATATAATGAGTGAGTGAGTGACTCATATTGATCAGAGAGAAGAGCCTGCGGTTCTCAGCTTTTAATGGTGCCCTAGGGATGCATTTGGAGAAAGACTTCCTCTTACAGCAAAGTTTCTTAC
Source organism: Tapirus indicus (assembly GCA_031878705.1). Lineage (NCBI taxonomy): Eukaryota > Metazoa > Chordata > Mammalia > Perissodactyla > Tapiridae > Tapirus > Tapirus indicus. Next base: position 39,826,171 of record CM062925.1, on the reverse strand, counting down.
ATGTCAAAAGAAAAAAAAAGGAAGTAACGGACAAATGCCAGGGCAGTTAAGAATTTTGACCCAGAAAATCAACGATGACATTAAAACAAAACTGAGGTAAGACCACGAATGAAGGAATCAGTGTACCTCCTCAATGAAAGCTGAGACTTTCCAACAAACACCCCTTTCACCCTTTCTGATGCACAGCTTATTTCTGGAAACCAGTCCAAAAAAGAAATTTTAAATTGTAGGTTAAAAAATATTAACTATATATCATAGATATTTGTTATTCTTTTCTGGAGAATCAGTATCTTAACTCCTTTTCTATGTTTGTGGAATCACCTCCCACAACCTTCTCAGTTTAAATGGGATTAACAGAGTATGCTTCCCACTGTAGAAGCTAAAGTTCCAGACACTCACTCTTTTAGGCTCTCTTGCAGCTACAGTTCAGGCAAATGACCTAGGCATTGCCAATCAGATTTTGGAGGTGATAGACTAAAGAAACTCTCTGGCAGGGGGGAAAATCACAGCAACATCAGATGCCAGAAGCAGCCAGAGCAGGGGTGCTAATGTGGGCGTTATATGTTCAGAGCTAACTGGGCTAAAGTGCAAGGTGCAGCTTCCACTGCTTTATGGGAGGTAGCTGCTATGTTGTCACAAAATGCGTTCCATGGAGGCATTTAGGGAACTTTTCTAGACTACTTAATTCAGTTTCCTGGCATTCTGGTGATTCTATTCACAACCTAATATTCTTTCAGCATGTTGTTTTCCTTAATGTAGCAGATAACTTCTCTGTCCATATCCCTCTTACCTTTTACAGTACCTGTCAACCAACTTCCAACTGTTAGCCCCTGCTCTTTGCTTGAGGGCTTGCTATGGCTGCCTGAGCTCACTCCACCTGTGCACAAAGCAGGCTAGAAATGCTGGGGCATTAATGGTCACAGGAGCAGCCTTTATTCACTAGCTGCTAGGAGTTGATTCATAATACCCAGGGGGTATTTATAATGCCCTCAGGGGTAATGCCATATCAAATTAAGCTACTATGGTGGCCTGTTTGGTAATGGACCTTTATTGACTTCCCTCCCTTTTCTCTATAATTTCCCCACTCCTCTACTCATGTTTACTGGGATCATTTCCCAAGTAAACTATTTGTATGTGAATTGTGTCTCAGAGTCTGCTCCTGGAATCCAAAGTAAAACACTTAAAGAATCCAAAGTTGGTTCATGTTGTTAACAACTCAGAAACCTGACTGCCTTCCTGTATTAGGGAATTTCACACCACAAAAAAGTCTAATCACATGATGAGTGATATTCTAAGTTCTCTTTTTACCTTTTTAATCCTTTCTCATTTTAATTGGAATTTTGTAAAAAGTCATGGACAATGAAGTTATAGACATCATGTCAAATACCAGATTTAGCTCTTAGTAAGCAAGTGACACTGAACTATTTACCTAATTTTTCTGAATCTCAGTTTCTTCTCAGAGAAATGATGGTGCTTATAACTCTTACTGTGAAAATATATAAAATAAGTATTTCAAGTGTCTACACTGTACTAGTCACACTAATGCCCAACATATGTACATTCCTTTCCTCCTCTTTTTACTTTTGGTCTATCTTTTGCTCCTTTCTTTGACCAATCTTCTTTTTTCTTATATAAACATTAATTGAACAAAAGTCAAATTACCCAGGGCAAGTAGTTTTGGTGAGATAACTAACTGTACAAGGGACTTAGAAACCTTGATAGAATATTGCCCTCAAGGTGGCAACTCTGATTCTACATTTGATGATATTTTCACTACATGTAAGGCTCTACCCAATATTCATTCAACAGAAGTTAACTTGCACAAAGCATATCCCTCTAGTATAGATATAGCTTATTTAAGAGCTGCTTTTTATACCCACTACTTTTTGGCAGCCCACACTTCACTCCTTCTCATACATTCAACACATTTATTATACATCCTTGCTGTCCCAAATATTTCCCCTGAAATATTTCCTTCCTTGGAGCTGCATGCTCTGGACTTTTCCCTCCACTTCTTTTCCTCTTCTCTGTCCATTTCAACATCTTCTTGAAGTCTGGACAACTAACTTGACTAATCTGATACACCAATTTAAACCAAAACACTCTTCCAAATAACATTTGCATTTTTACTTGAGCTTCGTTAACTCTGAGAAACTATGAGAACTTGAAGCATAGAAGCAGAATCTTTAAGGGAGATATATTTGGACAAGAAGATATTTTTCACATTTCAAATCCTACCCCATAGGTGACTGCTTATTCCAGCAGAATACAATAATGGTTCTGGGACTCTTGGATTATAATAAATCTCCTATTTCCTTTACATTTTAGCAAATACTAATTATCATTCTGACAATACTTAATATACCCTGACTTTAAAAATGACTGGCTTCTTGTTAACTATTCATGTAACAAATACTTTTTAAACGCTGTTATGTTCACAACATTATCCTAGGCATTAAAAGTAAGCAAATAAAGATTCCCATATTCTAAGAACATAGGTATTAGTTTTGAAATCAAAGAATATACACATGAAGTTGTTATGTATAAGTTGGAGACTGTATATAACTGATTTCCAAATGAATTTTTACGTACAAAACATTTTATTGGAGTTGTAGAATGTTAAAATAAATTGGTATTAGAACAATTAAGAAAGATTGTACTAAGTGTGTGAAAACTGGGGCAACTCTTGAAGGAAAGGAGAGTATTTGGATATGGGCAGAGAACAGAGATGAGCATACCAGGTGGGCAAAATCATTGTAGCAGAGGCTTAGAATAGAAACTGAGGGTAGCTATACTAGAGAGTGAAGTGATCCATCTGGCTGAGGCAGAGTTCTATTGTCACGAAGTGAATAATTTGAGTGTGGCCAGATTTTGCTTGTTTAGTTAAAGAGGTATGTGTGCCTACAGGTTATGATATTGTGTGTCAGAGTGTACGGGAACTCACTGGGTATACATTGTGTATCTTTCTGGAGCAACAATTTTACTTATATTTAAGAAAAACATAATTGACATCAAAACGAAGAGCTATATCAAGAGTAGGTTGCAAGATTCAAATGAAACTCAGCAGAAAGACCTAAGCTGAAAATATAGATTTGAACTGTGTTATCCTATTGGTAGCTAAAGACCAGACTGTGGGTGAGATATCAAAGACAGTGTTTAGAGTAAGAAAAGCAGAGTTTTGGGAGAGACAGAGCAAAAGCTGTACATGAAAGAGCTTGCGAGGGAGTTGTGGGAGAAGTAGGGGGTTATCTAAGAAAGAGGTATCATGGAAGCTATAATTTCAAAGAAGGAATTGTCTTCCCCGTCAAATAATGCAGATAATTCAAATGACATACAGATTAAAAGGTATCCTTCAGATATAATTCTTAATAAGTTATTAGCAACATTTGACAGAGTCATTTCAGGAAAATGGTGAGTTAGGAAGGTCAAGTAAGGTTAGAATTTTAGAGCAATGATGACGTTTCTTTTCCCATCTCCAGAAAGTGGCTCATGTTTAGGTTGCAGCCTCCCTTAGGTGAAACTCTCTGGCTCCCTGTAGGTGCCATTAGAAGTTCCTTCTCAACCAGCCTGGCAATCTATATATCCTCTGTGTGCTGCTCAAGTTGACTACCGTGATATCAAAGTAGGAAGGAGGTTTGCAGGAATGATCCTGAGGAAGAAACCAGCATGTAGAGCAAGAGTTTCAAAGGCCAAAGTGGGAGGATCTTGGCATCAACTCAGTGACAGATCTGTCTCCAAGGAAAAACACTCTCCCCAAAGTGGTTATATGGGCCTGAAGTGGAGAAAAATGACTTCGTTGGGACTGAGGAGCCCTTTGAGAAAAAAAGGCAAATATATAGTGAAAGCATGATGCTCATAAGTGTTGATAATTGTGAACTTGAGACCTGTGGATCTTCAAATTTTTTAGTCTTTTGCTTCCTAAGAAAATTTTAACTTAGACATCCTATTCTTAAAGTTAGAATTTAAATTTTTTTATCATACATTTCAATAGTTTCAAAGGATGTAGTTTCCATTTTCATCATTTAAAAAAATTTATCCAAAAGGATTATAAGTATAATCATAATGATATAATTATCCTATCATTCAGTTAAAATATATGAACATATCCTTTTTAATATTAAAATTTTTGTTTTCTCTCAATGAAATCATATTTTCATTCCATTTTCCCTACAGATTTTTGTGTGTGTGTGTGTGTGAGGAAGACCAGCCCTGAGCTAACATCCATTGTTAATCCTCCTCTTTTTGCTGAGGAAGACTGGCCCTGGGCTAACATCCATGCCCATCTTCCTCTACTTTATATGGGACACCGCCACGGCTTGGCTGACAAGCAGTGTGTCAGCGGGCGCCCGGGATCCGGGCCCGCGAACCCCGGGCTGCCAAGCACGAACTAAACCACTGTGCCACTGGGCTGGCCCCTTCCCTACAGATTTTTATCCTAATATATTTTTATGCTTGAATGCTTTTATTCAACACTGTCATATGTCTTTGCAATAAAAATATATAATTAAATATACGTTTATATTAAAATTTCCTATGAACATAGTTTTAGGTGTCTAAAATTTCTTTGGGAATTTAGTTATTGTAACAATTATTGGTGACCAATTGTTTAGGACAACATTATAAATCATTATAAATAAAAATTTGAAAACATCAAAAAGTAAAAATTTTATTGGAAATGGATCTATTGATGAGATAGGTGGGAAAGAGTTATGGTGCCTCGGTTAAAGGAGTTTCCCTTTAGCACCTAGGAGCTTCTGCATTTCTGGGCATTGCAACATGTAGGATTTGGGATGGGGAGAGGAATGAAAAAAAAGGGATTGTCAAAGGGAGGTCAGGAAAAGAGAATAGGCATAGCAAGCATTTTCCCATGAAAGAGGATATGTGGAAGTTGAGGATCTGAAAATCAATTTCCTTAATATATCCTTACACACACTTAAGGTCTCTCTTTATGTGCACTCAGAACACTCCATTTAAAGAGCATTTTAAGTTAAAGAGTGAAACTCTCCTGAAAAGAGAGCTTTTATTCCCATCTCGCCTTGCCCCACTTAGGAAAAAGTCTATGTCTTTTGTGCAATAGACTCTTTGGCACAGGAGCTGTATATATAATCTGTTATTTTAAAAAAGCCATTATAGGATCGTTTTTAATCTAAAGAGAATATTTAGAGGTGGGATTCCATTCCTCATTGTTATAACTTTTCAATTCCTTTCCATGCTCAAGTGGCAACATGACTTTATTAAAAGGATTCTGTTGAAAAATCCAATCATGTGCTGTGCCAAAGACTTAAGTACACCGAGCAAACTGGTGCCCATGTTTACTGTGAGAATACCGTCATAGCAGTACAGCGGGACTCTGTTAAAAAGCAGGGGAAGGAGTGAAGGTAAGAAGGGGTGGGGTTGGGATTTGAGTGGAGACAAGGATCAGAAGGTTTTTATCATAATGTAAAATAATTCTCAAGGAAGGCCCGCAGAATTATACTTCATTGTCAAACCACTAGCTGTGAAAATGGTTAAAGAGAAATATTTATCCCTTTAAAGCAAAAAGTATGTGAAATAATGAGGAATTTAGATTGATATCTAAGAATCTTATTAAGGAGAAGAAGGTAAATGATCTCAGGTTTGGGGAATAGCATTCAGAGTGAGGCTACATTGTCAAAATCTATACAGAAATGATTTTACAAAAATGATTTTAATTTTTGTATGACTATGTTGGATCCTGTTTCAGTGACATGGTGAAGAAAATGTATGATCTGGTGTCCTTCCAGATAGGAGAGCAACATAATAGATGTAAGATGTTGCTGTTGACATTAGAATGAAGGCATTCCACACTGGGAAAAAAAATTAAGCAAAAAACAGAAACGAAGACACTGAGTCAGGTATGAATCACATCCTGTTCTCGTAGAATTTTGTGGTTACAGTTGATTTACACAATTTCGTTATGGGAATCAGCCGCCAGAAGTTTGTATAAATGTTTTTTGACTGAACTGTGCAGAACCAAAAAGGACAAACAGTTTCAAATAGAGGAAATTGCTACATCTTCAGAGTAAAACTCTGGCATTTACTTTAATTTGTGTTCTAAATGTCAAATTCAACACAAGACAAAGTTTAGCTGTATTTAGGGTCTAATACTTGAGAGACACTCTCAGCACAGTGCCTGCTCGCGGGAAGAGCACTCACCATGACTCTGTTTAATGAATAAATGAACTAAGGAATGAATGAATGGTCAGTGTCCCCACCAAAAAATAAGAAAAAAACAACCTCCATAAATTGCATATGGGAACAAATACTTGAGACTTTGATACCTGTGAAAACTTGCTGCTGTTGTATTAACTGTAGGAAACAGACTTATTAAACCCTTAAAAGGAATGACTTTAAAACTTTTATTTTAATTACATTTTCCTAGTTACTTTATTGGTTGTCATGCATATTCTTAATCTAATGTATTTGTGAGTAATTTTCCCCAAGAAAAGCACAGATTCTAATTTAAAACCTCAAGGTTTTACTTTGAAAGGACAAGTTAAACTAAAGAACAGGGATCTACTTCAAGCAAAGTGACTCCAGAGTGGTGGTTTCCTTTTATTGCTTTAATGTGATGTTTTTTCCTTTGCTTCTTAAGGTGGAGTGGAGCAATCAAAGAAATTTCATAGCCTACGTTGCATCTACTGTGAAGATATAATAATCCACAGATGTGTAAACAAATGGGCTCTTAAATGTGAATTTTGTTTTTTTCCTGAGCTGAAAAGAAATAAAAATTGAAACTAAGTCAATCTGGCAGCCTACACATTTATATACACTTTATAGTGTTGTTATTAAAAATCTACTAAGAAGACAGGGCAAAAGCACTTATCCTATCATTCTGACCTTGTTTTTTTCTTTGTAAAAAGATGAAATAAAAGAGTGAAAAAAATTTCTCCCTTAGCAAGCTGTTAGTTATGGAAATTATTAATTCAACTGTTATGAGGACTACATCAGAAATAATTTCAGTGGCAAATATGCCATCTGACTGTAGGTCATTTTTCCTACTGAATTGAGTGAGGGGCTGAACCTGACATATTCATTATGAGTCTAGTATATTTAGTGTATGGTTCATAGAGAACTGCATTTTTGGTATTACTACAACTTCAGGCAGTTTGGGGGTCCACTCTCATTATAGTTTCACAGACATTGACTTGGACTTAGAAAAGATGAGACTGTAGTGTTTAAAAAAAATCAAGCGCTCTTTGCAATGTTATGGTTTTAGAGTTCAGTTGGTTATAATTTTGTTCCAAAATAATATCCTACCTCTGCCAAATTCATGTTAGTGTTATCTATGTATTCAATTTCCAATTTTTTAATTTTGCTAATATATTGCTTCAATGAATTACACAATATTCTCTTTCTGTATCCATAAAACTCCCACTGTGAACAAGATCATTTTATATGTAGGTACAGTGTCAAATCATTTAAGTAGATTTTTGAAGACAGTAAAAGTACTATGTGAATTACTTTTTCTTCCTCTCGAATCCTAGCATCAATTATTCACCCAAATAATGACCAGATGTTGCTAGCTTACTTGGAAATAGTGCCCTGCAGCTGTAGCTGATTTCCAGTCTGTGACCACTGCTGGGAAGGCTCCCTACTGTCCCTTCCTCACTATGCTGTATCAGCCCAGTCTAGCTACATGTAAACCATGCTGCCCCACTGAATCCTCTCATGTATCTCTAAACCTGCACACCATCATCTACCTGGCTCTTGTTGCCTATGATTTCCCTTCTATAAATGAATTCATATAGATACAAATGTTTTTAGAAGAATTCTTGATCTCTGCTCTCCCACATGCAAATAAAATATATTGTTACATTACTTAATATCTTCTTAAAGAAATTAAAATATTTCACATACTCAAAACAACTCTTTATATTACAAATAACTAGAAAATTCCAAAATACTTCTTCCAAATATGATATTTTGGCAAATGATATTTCACAATTCATTTTAAGTAGGCAGCCAGATATTGATTTTCAATAGTATACAGTTATTGAATCTAATTATTCAAAGATAAAATCCACAAGCAGAAATTTGGCCATCAAGTAAATTGATGGCCAAATTTTGCTTAATTTCCTGTGATTGAAAATTGAATTTGACTCTGAGACTTGTTTTATTTCTCTCTCTACATTTGTGTCTGTGCGTGTGTATCCATATACATTGTGCTATTCAACTTGTTAAGCATCTTATTGGTTTAGAAGGTAGAATATTTTATGACTAACAAACTAAACTGTTGGCTCACAGGTTAGTATTTTAGTACCTCTGTGGTAAATCACAATTCAGAATTCAAATTTTTGTCTGTTTTCAAAATTGTCTATAATTATTGGCTTTTATAGTCAATTCGTAATGCAGCCTTCAAAACAATAACCATTTAAATGTGAGCAAAACAACTGCCTACTGTTAATATAAAATGTCTTCTATGTCGTCTGAGTGATAGGGGAACCTGAGATATGCTTAGGTTTGTAATGAATAGCTTTAAGAAAATTCCCCCATGGTTGCCTTGACCTTTCTAAATGTAATATTCTTAGGATTGACATTTTCTTGTTCAAAACATGCCTGCAAAATGAAATATATCTGCTGCACAACAGAGATTGGAGTGCAATGTGCATTTTTATACGTGCAAATTCTTTTATGGGAATTTCAGATGTGATAAAACAGTACTATTAATGCTTGGGATGAGTAAAGTGATATTAGAAAAAACTCGGGTATGGGAAGAAGAAAGATCAGGGTTTTTAAGGGGAAGGCAGAATCAAATTCAATGGGCAGCTATTTAATTTACTAAGAGGATAAAAAAATAACAGGACAAAGAAATGTGGCTGAATTTCCATCAAGGAGAACTCTAAAATGGAAAAAAATATTCCATTGTAAGTTATCTATAAAATATAGGATTTATTTAAGAAAATAAATTTAATGACTCCTGAATTCATTGATCAATTAGATTTTTATATAAAATATATACATAAGCCTCCTTTCTCTCATTTTAAAATAAAATCAAAATACTCATCAACATGTAGTCAAATATAACCTCTACTGATGGTATAGTAAAGATGATGCTGGCCTGTCTACTGAGCTAAATGAATGGAGTCAATTGCTGATTGGATAAATAAGCACAGAGTTCCAGGAAATATATCCAGCTGAGCTGTAACACCTCTGAAACTTTCTTTTCTTCTCTAAAATAGACTGGGCATGGAATCACACAACATATCTAATGTAACACCTTGGGAAGTAACTCCTCAGTCTACTAAGCAGCATTTTTTAAAAATAATTTATGATCGTCAGATCACTCTTGTGATTATACTGCCAAGAGATAGGATCAAAAGTCTTTGCTTTTTATGAAAAATTCCCTCAATCCAACATTTATTTGACTTATTAAAGTCACTTAAACCAAAACTAACTCAACAAACTAACTCAACTTTAACTTTTTTTTTTTTTTTTTTGTGAGGAAGACCAGCCCTGAGCTAACATCTGTTGCTAATCTTCCTCTTTTTGCTGAGGAAGACTGGCCCTGGGCTAACATCCGTGCCCATCTTCCTCTACTTTTATACGGGACGCCGCCCCGGCGTGGCTGACAGGCAGTGCGTCGGCGGGCGCCCGGGATCCGAACCGGCGAACCCCGGGCTGCCAAGCGCGGACTAAACCGCTGCGCTACCAAGCCGGCCCCCCAACTTTAACTTTTTACGTTAAAGCCAAAGCCTACCATCCTTATTCTGAGAAAACATATATTTCCCTAATTTTTCTAGCAACTGGTTAAAATATATTTTTAAAGGTCATATATATATATATATATATTTTATTTCTTTTCTTTTCAGAGTAAGAGCAGCTTATCTAAAACTTGTTCTGCCATTTTTATTCCCTAATAGTATTCTTCATTTCTTGCTCCCCACTCTGGTTAAAAAATAAATTAAAAAATTGAGCCTTGGGCTGGCCCCATGGCCTAGTGGTTAAGTTCATGCACTCTGCTTTGGCAGCCCAGGTTCATGGGTTCAGATCCTCGATGCAAACGTATATCACTCATCAGCCATGCTGTGGCAGCAACCCACATACAAAATAGAGGAAGATTGGCACAGATGTTAGCTCAGGGTGAATCTTCTTCAGCAAAAAAAAAAATAAATTGATCCTAAGTATCCACCATTGGTTTCATCATAGAAAAAACTCTATTATTATGAAGACAAATGTCCATGTTTAAAAAAAAAAATTTAACATGTCCATTAATGTATGTTATTTAGAAACCCTCTAAATGAGGATTTTTTCTATCTATGCAACAAAATTTATTTCTAAGGAATTTTAAAAAGAAGTAAAAAATACAGAAAAAAATTTACCTGTTGTTTTCCCTTATAATGGCAATTGATGGAAACTTAAAACTTTCTTTAATAAACTCAGTATGAAGTTTTATGGTTAAAAGTTATTGTTTAAAGTCATTGATACCTCTACTTTCGGCTCCGAAATCAGCAGAATAAAAACAGAAAAATAAGCTTTTCTCTTTAATGAAACTATGGAAGAACTACTGCCAAATATAATGAAATAGGGGCCAAACTGAGGGAAGATACTAAGGATTTAAACCATCTCAAATCTCAAATAGGACACAGGATACTCCCAAATTAGGTGGCATGCCATAAGGGGAGGCGGGGGGCAAACTAGTGATATCTTCTTTGGAAAAATAAGGCCGAATGGCACATAAAGGCCACAAGAAAGTCCCTGTGCTTATTTGACACCACAGTGACAAAGGAAGTGAGGTAAGAGAAAGAACATTATGGACACATTACCTTTGCCTGAGGCTCTTGTCACTATGCCAGGGTGGAGGAATACAGTAAGTAAATATCATTTCTAAAACTTCTAATCTCTGGCAACCAAGGAGAAGTAAAAAGCCAGCAGAGGACATGTGACACATAGGGTTCTACTATGAGTCAACAATATTTTCTGCCATCACTGAGCAGAGATATACCCAAGAGTAGAATGTTAGTGAGTTTGTGTAACTGACTCAAATTCTATATGCATGCTTTTTCAGCTCAACGTTGGCTCAGACTCAAGTACTATTATTAAGCAACAAGCTAGCCTAGAAATAATATCTCTCATTACAAGATCAGCAATAATTAGAAATGACACAGTATGTGAGATATGCAAAGAAATTACAAGAAAATATGAGCAAAGGAATACAATTAATACCTAAACAAGTAAAAAAGAAATACCACAAAGAATACCAAACAGAGGAAATTATTGAGAAACAATTTCTCTTTAGAAATCAATTACAGACAACACGGGCTATATAATGAAAAGAAGCTTGAATAATAGTTAATGGGCTTCAAAGAAGACATAATGAGACAACAGAAGGACAGAGCTGGCATAGCTCAGGAACAAAAGGAAAAGTAAAATTATTTAGAAAATTAAAAAATAGTCATAGTATAAAAGAGAATAGATAATATTGAAAAAGCCAATTACTTAGAGAACAGGTTTGATAATACACAAACAAAATGAAATGAAAACTAAATAATGAAATTTATGTACTATTGTATATGCATAGAAAATATCTGGAAAATAGCAAAATAAAGTTAAAAATGATGTTTCTGGGGAGGCTAAACAAGTTGAGGGTCTCAGGAGTGAGATGCATAATCACTTTAAATTATATACTTTTATTTCCTCCTATAGTTTTATTTTTTACCATTTAAATTTTTACAATGCAAATTAGCTACTGTGTGCATACTCTGCTACATTATACTGTATAAACTATCCTACAGACACTTTAAATTATCCTGCAGACATTTGTGGCAAATTAAATTTGTACTTTATTGATGGATCTTTGTTTTATATAGAATATTTCATTAAAACCACACTGTAGAATGATTGATCATACTTAAAATTATGTGATCAGAATTAAATGTAGATGAAAAAAGTACAAGGGTGGAAGAGAGACCATAGAAAATAAGAAAGAAAAAAATTCAATAAAAAAACAGATTTCAAATGATCACAGACCAGGATTCTTAACAGCACATTTGGCCAGATGAAAAATATTATTTCTAGTCCCCCAAAAATGGCAGATCAGCTATAAACTTTCCATGAGATTTTTTTTTTTCTTTTGATATGCAACATTTCTGGGCCTCGGCACAGCTGGCTCCAGTAACTTGTGTCAGAGCCCCGATTTTCTTTTCAAACTGCCCTTCTTACCTCCACACCATTGCTCTCATCACACCTTTCTTTATCAGTCTCTTTGGTACGGGGCCATACTTACATGATATAAACAAGTCTATCAAAATGAGAACATCACTGTATTTAATCAAATATGTATAAGTTGCATGCTCAAAAAATAGTGTGCGTGAACAATGTATTCTGTCTTTCAAAAGCATTGCCTTCACATCACTGACTCTCAACACGTGGTAACCTTTGAGAAGTGGTATTAAAGGAGATGGTCACATAAACTATGATCATAATAAAAAAATTTTGAACATATTCACAAGCAAGTTCTTAAAGATTGTGATATTGACATTTGTAGGCACCATAAGAAACTAAGCAAATTGGGAAATGTAGATGTTAATATAATCAAAAAGGAAAGTCACTGAGCACTCAACTGACTTGGAAAAATATACCAAGAGAGAAAATATTGGATTATTTAATTGCTTTACATTAGATTTATTTTTCCTCTTTCACTTAAGAATGTAGTGTGGGGGCCGGCCGGTTGCGTAGCGGTTACGCTCGCATGCTCCGCTTCTGGCGGCCTGGGGTTCTCAGGTTCGGATCCCGGGGGGTGGACAGACGCATGGCTTGTCAGCCATGCTGTGGCGGTGTTCCATATAAAGTAGAGGAAGATGGGCACGGATGTTAGCCCAGGGCCAGTCTTCCTCAGCAAAAAAGAGGAAGATTGGCAACAGATGTTAGCTCAGGGCTGGTCTTCCTCACATACACACACACAAAAAGAATATAGTGTGATGGCAAATAACTTGAGAAATAAAAATGTTGAAATAATTTAATTTTGTGGTTGGAAAAGATAATAATTAAAGGTACAAATTCAATTACTCAGTGGTACGGGAAGAGGAACAATAAATCATTGAGTAGAGACAATGATACAAATGGAGCAAACCTGACATATCATTTCATGAAAAAAAGGACAATTTTCCCATTTCATCATTGCAACTAATTTTTCTAAAATTAGGCTTAAAAAACAGGATACTCATTGATGATTGATGTGTCGACTTATGATTGGAAAAGAGAAAGCACTATGTTTTATTTTTAGTGGTTGGAAAAGAAAGAGAGAAGATGCAACCTTTCATTTCACCTTTTGTTCTAAAACAAAAATTAAATCAATTTCCAGGGTCTAAAAAACATTTTCTAATTTAAAAAAAAGAAGCCCAATTCCGTTACATGACATGATAAACACTGAAGTTTAATTTAAAATGCAAAAAAAATCTCAAAACAAGAATCAAAAAACAAACAAAAAATAAAGCCAGAAACTAAACAAAATACAAACTTTGATTAGGTCCCGTACAGCATAGTGTCAAGAGTGGCATTGACCTATTCAGATTGGCTACCACTTCTTGAGACTTTTTTTTTTCCCTTATGTAGTTTTAGAAATTTATCTTTGCCTATGAAATCATTCCTTTCATCTTGATTTTCAAATTCTACAATATTTTTGAGCTAATAAAGGCAAATCTCTTTACAAATATACTGTCATGGCATTGTAAACATCAATTAGATTATATTTCTGAGGAGTTGTTCCCACATTGATAAACTCTTTTATCAAATTTTATGCTTTGAACCCTTAGAATGAAGCACTCATGGGAGGACGACTACTTTCCCAGTGCTATACGTGCACTAGTTCCTGCAATTCCTTTGCACTGCAGTTCCTTTCTTCTCTCAGCAGGCCTTGCACTTCCACGGCTGGGTTACACTGTGAATTAACACTAATATTCCATCTGATGGGCACAAGGCGAGGTAGGGGTGAATTCTTGAATGAGATCTTGAAAGGCAGTAGCCTCTGCATTGTTTTCAAGCAAGGACATGCTACCTTTTAACAAGGAGGGGAGGGTCACTTCTTCAAACCCAGAGGGTTAAAGGAAATGGGAAGATTCAAGCCTCTTTAATGTGTAAATCCAGATAGTCATACTGCAATTCACAGTGTGCCATCCATTCCCCCAAAGACCTTGATCGTGGAATAGTGGACTTTCCAGTTTTGAGAATTCTCTGGGACTCTACGCCCCTTGTAATTAAGTTCTGGGCGTGATCCTCCACTTTACCCTCTAGCTTAAGGAGATGAAAGTCTCTTTATATGTCACCAATTAAGCCTTTGATTTCATACTTGGCCTTAAACAGATAATTAATCACCTTCAGCCTTTCAGTGTCTTTCTCTAAGGTCTCTATTAACCCTTTAAATAGCCATCCAATTCCATAATTCTTATATTTACTACTTTTCCAGAATTTCTCAGATAACCTCAGATGGTACCCACCAGTGCATTCCCTTAATCCTGTACCACAACTCAGTCTACTACTGGCGAAAGTTTTAAGGATTACACCTCTACTGCATGCACAGTATTTCACTCACCACCAATGATGGATCCTCAATGCCAACCAGCCAGTGGGGAATCCAGTTCCAGAATCCATTTTAGACTTTGCTTTTTTGACCACTCACTCTTGGCACTAGCAGTCATATGTGGGGTTCTCCAGGAAACAGACTCTAAGATGGAGAGTGGTTCACCCATGATTTATTAGAGAATGCTCTCTGGGATCAATACTTAACACAGGAGTGAAAGAAGCAGGATTGTGTAGAGGGAGATTGGAAGTGCTGCAGTTGCAACAGAGGCCTCAGTCGATTCCAAAGGAACTCTAAGTTGGCCAAGATTCCCCAAATTGAGGCCAATGGGTGGAACTCTGTAGCTTTTCACCCCCACTGAGTTGCCCTGGAGAAAGGGGACCTAAACTTTCACAAGGCGGCTCCCTCTGGCCTAAGGCATTTACTGGCGAGGGAGTCATCTGTGAGCCCTGCAGCTGGGAGAAATGCATGTGTAGCTCCTGAGAGGGGAACCTGGGCGGTGGACAGCAGCATCTGCTATATAGACATACTCAACGTACTATCTTTACTCTATAAAGAGAATGTAATATTCACACAATAGTGTGTGCGCCGCTGTTTCTCATTCCTTTGATTCACTTATGTTATAAATTATCACTTGTATATCTGCCTCAACTGCAAAATTTTAAACTTCTTGAGGATAGGGATCATATAGCTAGCCAATGCTTTACACATACTAGGTATGGATTAACACTGTGATATATGACTACAGTTAGCAGCCTTAAGAACTGCATCAGAATTCCAAGTGAGCTAGACAATTTTGCAATTTGACCACTTATTATTGTGGTATTTATGGTGCAACAATATGGATAAGGAAGACTGCTGTACTAGAATGATAAAGAACATAATGGAAAAACAAAAGTTCTTAATTTCCACTAATGTAAACATGTTTAAAGTAGAGGGGAAAAGACCAAGGATAAAAATGAGAAAGAAATGCATGTTAATAAGAAATGTGAAATTTTTGAAATTATTTCATTTAGCTCCTAATTTGATGAATATAGATATAGGTTCAAAACTGAATACATAATTTTTGCTTTTAATGTTTAATTCCTCCAACTATTGTGTTATTTTTACTTGTGTGGCAATCTAGATTTTTTGGATAAAAAAATTAGAACCAAGTCTTATGGGGGGGCACTTCATATTTCACTAAAGTTTGCTATAGTGATTAAATTTGTAAAATACAAGTTTACTAACATACTCATTACTATTTGGAATCTCACATAAATGCTTTGAAGTATATCAGATTACGCTAACGTCTGGGAACAGCTGGATATCTGACTGTGATAATTCAACCAAGTAATTTCAATTTTGCTTTTACTTATTTTCACTTTAAAATTTTATCTGTGTCAATATCTCACTTACTAATAAGAGAATATGGAAGATGTTGAAATCAAGAAAATTGTTCCTTTTATTTTAAAGCAATCGTCATGTATTTAACAATCAGGACTACTAATAAATTATAGATATAATGGTCAAAATCTCACTGATAATGACAGAAAAATTGCATCCACTTCTAATAGTTTTTTTTTTCTAAGAAATTATGCCTCTAAAGACACATTATTCTGGTTGGAGTTCTTGCCTTAGGGTAACATCGATTTAAATGATTCATCTTCATTTGTTCCAGTTATATGGAAGGAAATATCAAAATATATCAACAGTCAGTCTTTTACATAATATTACTTCTATTTTGCACTGACCTATTTTCTTTCAGCTAATTAAAACATCTAAACTGGCTCTAATAAAATTCGCTCAGGATCAATTGTAGAAAAAAGTATGAAGTTTGTCCATGGTGAAAACTCATCTCCGTATTTATTATTTTCCTTCCCTCTCTTCCTTTACAGCCATCAGTAAGCCTCTGGCTAACACATCGTTCAACAACCATTGTCTGTTCATGAGGAGTCTGGCTTCAGGCCAAAATCCTGTGTGATCTTTCAGATTTTACCCTAGGAAATTGCAAGGCTTTGCAGGGCCGACCTCACTGGGGGAAGCTGCCCACCCCACACTAGACCTTGCATAGCCAGTGCACTGCAGTATTTTGGAGGGAGTTACAAACACTCAGGTCCCTCTGGGCAAGAGGCGTTCATATGCATATCTGCATTCCTAGTCCATGAGACTCCATTTGGAGTCCTTCTTATCAGGGGGCCTTGGCTGAGGTGCAGCCCAGGTGCCTCCACCAGAGACTTCCTTATCCTGTGCCTTGGATGACACACTTTTCCCACTTTGAGTTACTCACTGTGAGCACTTCACCCTCTGGGTCCCCTAGCCCGTGGGTGCATAAAGAGGCAGAAGCCTTTTGTTGGGCCTCCTGTGCTGCAGCCACCTGACTTTTGGCTAGTACCATTCCATGGGGAAAAATGGAATACTGGGGAGTTGGCACCACTTTTTGCCTCTTGCTTATACCGTCATAATAAGTGATAAAGGTTTGATTGTTACTTTTAGCTTTGTCCTAACGGACCACCTCGGCACCTGATTGTCTGCCAGTTAGGTGTTTACCAAATTTCAGACATTACTTCAGCCATCACGGAACTTGCCTTCTCATTGCCAAAAATCCTTTATCTCAGAGATGTGTTCATTATTAAATGTACTAGTCCCCTCAGCCATATCCAGATTTTATGATAGCACTTTAAGACACAGTTTTTGAGGTTAAAAGGATAACCAAAGTGGATGGAATTTCAGGCATTGTGATAACTGATGTAAGGTTTGGGAGCATACTTTGAAGAGCTGGATTTTTTTTCTTCTTTTTTGTTTTTTTTTTTTTTGGTGAGGAAGATTCATTTTCAGCTAATATCTGTTGCAATCTTCCTCTTTTTTTGGTTGAGAAAGATTAGCTCTGAGCTAACAGCTGTGTCAGTCTTCCTCTATCTTGTATGTGGGTTGCCACCACATCATGGCTGACAAGTGGTGTAGGTCGGTGCCCAGGAACTGAACCTATGAACCTGTGCCACTGAAGTGGAGAGCACTGGACTTAACCACTATGTCACGGGGCTAGCCCCAGGGTTTTTTTTAATTGTGTTAAGAACACTTAATATGAGATCCACCCTCAATAAATTTTTAAGTGCAAGATACAGTATTGGTAACTATAGGCACACCGTTGTACAGTAGATCTCTAGAACTTATCCATCTTGTGTAATTGAAACATTATACCCTTTGAACAGCAACTTTTCATTTCTCCCTGCTCCTATCCCCTGGCAATCATCATTCTATTCTGTTTCTATGAGTTTGTCAATTTTAGATACTTCATATATAAGTGGAATAATGAGTATTTATCTTTCTGTGACTGATTTTTTTCACCTAGTATAATTTCCTCCAAGTTCATTCATGTTGTGGCATATGGCAGGGCTTCCTCCTTTTTTAAGGCTTAATAATATTCCATTGCATGCATATACCACACTTTCTTTATCCATTCATCTGTTGATGAACATTTATGTTGTTTCATACTTTGGCTATTGTAAATAATGCTTCAGTGAACATGGGAGTGCAGGTATTTCGTCAAGACTCTGATTTCAACACTTTTGGATAAATACCTGCAAGAGCTGGAATTTGACCCACATACTCACAATTGGGTAGACACCTATTCTGCCTACTGATATGGCCATCCCCAATTCCCTTTAACAGTTATGTTCAGCAATGTGGCTAGATATCTGTATCTGCACAGCCTTACCACGTGTGTACTTTTTTTTCTATCTTGCAGAGGTAAACTGAGTTTGTAAATAACTCAAAGTAAAAGCCAAAGTCCTTACAATGGCCTATGGGATTTTACCCATTTTGTTCTTGGCCCTGGACATTTCTCCAATTTCCCCTCCTATACCTTTCTCCTTGCTCCTACGTGAAGCCACGTGAAGACAGATACACTTCTGCTCCAGGACTTTGAATTTTGTTTTTCCCCTGCCAGGGATGCTCTTTCCCCAGATATCTACTAGCTTGTTCCCTCACCTTTTCTCAAGTGTTATCTCCTGGCCACCCTATCCAAAATTAAAACTACCCTCTTAATACATTACCTCCATGTTCCCTGCTGAATCCCTAATACCTAAAATGATGTCTGGCACATGGAAACTGTTCAATAAATATTTGTTGAATGAATGAAATGAATAAATATACCTACAAATCAGGGAATCCAGAATACTTTTTGAGATCACAAAAACTATTATATATTGCCTTTGAAGCTCATCTGTTACTTCTATACAGATAAGTAGTCTATTTGTAAAGTCCTTATAATGGTGGGATTGAAATAGATAGCAGATTCCTAAGTGCCTATAGCTAAGAGAGCTGTTCAAATTGCAGCCATAGGAAGTAACTTGTCATCCTGGATTTCTGTGTACAGCCAAGAAATCATTTTCAGATCACACCTGGCCTAGATGCAACTCTCTTCCTACTTAAAGCTAGAGGTGAAAAAAAAATCCTCTTCCACTTTGGCAGCATAGTTCAAAGAGAGACTCAGCACAGATCAGAGAGCACAAAGAAAAGAGAGAATGAGCAAGAACATGCAGAACACAGAGGACTTTCCTCTTAATGAGGAGCTGCAGGCAGCATTTGAAAAGTGAGCAAGCCTCCTAAAATTCTAGCACTCTACAAATTCAGGGAAATGATTAATAAAAACAATTACTTCAAGTCTGAACCTTCAGCAATTACCATGACTCCAAGAATGGTCTGTAGTTAGTGGAAAACCTATTCCTATCAGAAGAAATGACTGTCGAAGTGCGGGTATTTAGCTTTTACTTGTTCTTTGCAATATATTAAGCATTATCTCTTAATCCCTCACAACAACTTCTTGCAGTTGTGTATTATTTTATAAGAAAGAAAGATGAAGTGTAAAAAATTAGATATCTTGCTCAAAATCACAATCTAGGAAGCAATGAGTTTGGAATTTGAACCCAGAATCCTATGATGTAGCATATGGAAAAGAGCTACCAGATGGATGAACAGAGAAAACACAGGTCTGATCTAGTCTTCCCAAGCTAAACATTTCTACAATAGCCCAGCAAGGAGAAATTATCGGGAAATACCACAATGATAATGTTTATTAACTGTAGTTGTTATATATATATACATATTTTTTTTCTCATTTAATATATGCCCAATTTGGGGTTTAATTATTTGCATTTAATAATTCTATTGCACTCATAAAGACCTGGGTAAGAGAATCAAAATTTAATAAGCAGTATTTCTAGAGAATTTTCTAGATTTCCTAGAGATTTTCTTTAGCAACTTTGATTTTTCTGGTGCACTGTCTTTTCATATGAGCCCAAGACCAAAAATAATAATTTATAACTACCCTGTATGGGAAATTTACTATGTGCCATGCACTGTGACAAGTGCTTTATATACATCATTTCAATAAATTTGCATAACAATATTATAAGATAATTATAACCTCCAGGTTACATAGGAAAATGCTGAGATTTAGAGAGATACTACAACCTATGCAAAGTCACACAGATTTAAAATCAGTCTGGCTGACTTCAGAGCCCCAATCATTCATCAAAATGTCATGCCACATAAAGGAAATAGACTATGTAAAGAAATAAACTAGTATATTGACTTTATAGCATGTTGAATGAAGATAGTTTCAAGCAATCTCATTAGTGGTTATTAAAGCACTGGTCTGTCTGAGTAGCTTTTCATTTTATCACAACTAACTTGATGTCAGATAGTGTTCCTGTTAATGGCCACCCACTATAATTTTCCTTGTATGGTTCATTGCTCTTGTCCTCAGTTCCGTATTGTCTGAGAACCCTCAGGATGATCGGTCCACAGGTTAGGATCAAACTCTCTCTTAGGAGTGTAGTTGAATGAAATCATGTTTGTGGATGAGCACAGGTGGAATATGACTATGAGTATGAGCAAGTGGAATTGAAATCCTGAACCTGGGAGGACACATCTCTGGTTGCTAAAAGTTCAACTTGGTGGAGATAGCTTAAGAGAGAGGATCTTGAGGTACTGTTTATTGATATACAGTGACTGAAGACTTCTAAAGAATATAACAAACCTATTGGCCATGGATGCAAGGCATCCACAAGACTGTATTGTATCCCCATTTTGATTATGGTAAATGACAAGTTGGTCCCTTAAACACCAAATCCGAACACCAAATGTTTCTTATGAGGAAATTAATTCTGAGTTTGCTTTTGAAATATGCTTTATCCCTGGTCAGTATTGTAAGCTCCATATGCGTATTTTATTTAACAAAACAGCCAGAACTGTTCAGAGCAAACTCTCCGTACGATAATGTAACCCACATAAATCCAAGGATTCAGTTCATGAAATAGGATCCTATAATGGATTCAGGGTTGCAAAAGAAAGTTTGATACTATTTTGATATTTATATGCACTCATTTATCCTATTTTGTCTCCAGCTTATGCTAATTTGCACGATCATAGAGCATTAAATACGTGCTGTCTTTTCTCCTAAAAGAACATTTGAACAGTGATAAAGTCTCATTTTAAAAAACACACAGTATGTACCTGTGTTGCTCTAAGAGAAAATTTAAAAAGAAAGGAAATTAAATGATTAAATGAAAAACTGTTAATATCACTGAGAGAAAGGGCCCCACATCAATCAATGAATTCCTGTTTGGAAATAGGGGTGATGGTAAGGCAATCATAAATCCATCCTGAAACATTGAAAAGTATTGCTTAAGATCTCAAGCAGTAAAAAAGACAAATATGAAAGCTCAAGTTTATTTTATGGGATCAATTTTGAAATCACATATTGTTATATCAATAGGATAATATTTTCATTCCTAAAATAATGTTCATTTATAACAGGATAGTCCATCAAATATGAGCTGAATCAGATAAACCTGAAGTAGAAGTCACCTCTAGGCTGTAAGCTACTGAAAGACAGGATCAATTTTTTACTTAAACTAAACAGAATACTTGAAGCCAAGCTGGCTTTGGTTATGAGTAGGGTATTCACACATGTCATCCACACTAGGGTACCTTTGTAGATGAAAGGTCATTTTGCCAGGGCAAGAGCTGTAAACTAGGTGGATTATCCCAGGCAACCTGGAAATTACAGTCACCTTATTGATGAGGAATGACACGATGTCTGTTGGAAGGACCTAAGGACCTTTGTACTCCAAAGGTAGAAGAGACCTGGGCTGCATCTAAACATTGAGAGTTTTGAGTAAAAGAGAAGGAAAAAAGTTATGCAAAATTGTATTATGTACAACCAGTATTTATTAATTGCTACAGTTGGCACTGAAAATGTGTCATTTTCAAACGGTGAAACAATCACAACTCTACAAGGAAATGTGTTAACAATGCTATGATTAATCATTACTTCCAGGATTATTTTGCCTAGAAAAATATTTCACAGATAAAGAAGGCAAGTTTCTCCCACCAGAATGACTAAAATGAAAAAGAAAGGCAGTGCTAAATATGAGTATGTGAAGAAACCAAAAGTCACATTCACACTTGGTGAGCATGTAAATTGATGCAATCACTTTGGAAAACACTCTGGAAAATTATTTGCATTTTCCACTAAAGCTGAATATATACTTACCTTTTGGCCCATCAGTTTCTATCCTAAGAGAAATGTGTGTATATATTCACCGAAAGACATCCAAAAGGTTTATAGCTGCAGTTTCATAACAGTCCCAAACTAGAGACTATTTAAATGACGTCAATAGAGACTAGAGAGTAAATAAGATCTTGATCTAGTGACACAATGAAACACCATACATCAATAAGAATGAAAAAAGTGCAACTACTCTCAACAATATGGATCAATCTCACAGACATAATCTTTAGGAAAAGAATCCAGACACAAAAGAGGGCATATTGTATGATCTATGTAAAGTTCAAAAACAGGCCAACCAATCTATGGTGTTAAAAGTCAGGATGGCTATTAGCCGTAGGGCTTGAGCACTGCCTGGAGGGGCACCAGGGAGAGCTGCCCGGAGGCTGGGAGATTTTGTTTCCTTATCTGGGTGCTCATTACATGGGTTTGTTCAGTTAGTGAAAAATTAAACAAACTGCAACAAATTATTTGTGCACTTTGTGTAAATAATACTTCAATAAATATTTTTTAAAAGAGGCAAGTTTCAGGAGAGCACTAGTGGAAATGATAAATTTCAAATTAAAGTCTGAACTAATGATGTTTTAAAGCATATAGAAGCATTAATGCTCTTTTAATCTTTGAGAAAACTAGTATTATACAAAGTATATTCCAAGGTTATATAAAATAGTTTGACGGGATCTTTTCCAATTCTAAATCTCCTTTAAAAAGAGAATCTACTCATATTTTAGCACAACTTGGGATTATAAAAAAATATGAAAAGTAGACAATTTTTTGAATTTTATGTATATACATACATAATATGTGTAATATGTATACATAACATGCATACATATAATACATACATAAATTTATAGCACTGGTGATTTTTTTCCCTAAATTTTCCTATATTCTTTTTTTTTTACAATTACATGCAATCCTTTTTTTAAAACAAAAGTTACTTTTAATTTTTAAAATATAATTGCAGCAGTTTTAAGGACTGTTTTATAGACAGAGGAAATAAGAATATGTTGAAAGGACCCCCTTATTTCTTTCTAATGGGAAGGGAAAATTATTGTCAGTGGCATCGCCTTTGACTGATGAGTTACTAAAAATAGAAAATGTACAATATAGTTTGCCTTTTTGAAGTAAAGTCACTGGACAGCTTGTACTCAGTCATTCCCATTATATTTTGAATTCATGCAGAGATATTATGTTGAAAAAATTTTAGATCTGACATCACCCTTTACCTTTTGCTTATAAATGTGTAAAAATTTATCTTTTTTACTCTAAACTCTCATTATTCAAATGTTTGGTATGAATGCAAATTTATATAACTTAAATATAAAGCTATTACAGTACATCATGTTTTAATTGATAAAGTCTTATAATGACTTTCTTTTTATATTTTAATTTACTAAGTGTTATTTGCATTCTTTACATGTGTTAATCATATTTTTCCAATTTTATTTATATTGCAATACATGGTTATTTTTCCATATAGGAGTAAAACATAATTGTGTCTGATTCTGTATGTTGTCATTGCACTTAGAACAAACACATACCACTGACAGGCTAGCTAGATATTGAACAATTAATTATTTGGTGTTATAAACACGTTATTTTGTGTTATTTAGATGTTCAAGAAAATTTTAGTAATGTTTGTAGAAATTGGCATTTGGAGGTAGGCAAGGAATTCATTATGACTTTTCCAATTTAAACAACGGAATATAGATTCATACTATATCTGAAAATTCATTATGCAATGTATTTTTAAAATTGGATCAGATTTGAGAAAAAGATATGCCTTTCATATGTTATATAAAAAATGGCACTGATGCAGAAAACGTATTTGCTACATTTCTTGACTATAAATGTGAATGTGAGTTTTTGATCTGGTTTGAAATGACCAAAAAAATAAGTATCATAGAGACGGTTTGGGAGGTAATCATCAACTACAATATTTTAATGCCCTGCAATGTTTTGTAACGACTTTTTTCTACTTCTTGAGGGCTAGGGCAAGGGTGTGCATGACAATTATAAGTAAAAATTCTTGTATTAGTCATATATAGATGTATGTTTATCTACAAAAAACATATCATGCAAACACACATTTTTTAACTGCCTAATATGATAATAATGAAGAATGCTAGAAAAATTAAACATAATTTAGTACAGGCTAATGTTACAGATCAGAATATAGAGTACAAGGAGAAGGTGGACCAAGAGGATATTCAGAAAGATAGGAGAAAATGAAACCTGGGACTACTAGTCCAAACCTGAATATCAGGCCCGATGATTTCATGGATTCATGGGTAAGACTGAACCTGATTGAGAAGATGAAAGCCTTAAGCAAAACCTCCCATAACTTCACCCCAAACAGAGAAGCAAAAGAATTGCTTCTCCCTGGGATTCCTCAAGCAGTAGCCCCGGGTCTCTTTCTCTGTCCACAAGCCCCAGAGAACCTCTTGGCCTTACTTGTGCTCTCATCCATGGAGGACTCTGTCCCATACAAGAAGGAAGAGACTGTTGAAGCCATGCCTGTCCTCCTCTCAACTCTTTTATTGTGTTTTCTGAGTGAAGATATAAAAAATCATCAAACAAGCCATCTGCTCTTTTGTTTTGTTTCTCTTACTCAGTAATTTTGAGACAAAACTGTTATAGTGGGAATGATTGAGGACTTTAAGAATTTTGAAATTCATTTGTAAAAGATATGTTTGATATATAAATAAATTAACTTGTTAACCTCTACCTGGTAAAGTCAATATTCTGCAGACCAAACTGGAAAACATGAGGGCTGCCCCTACAGACTTCGATATTAACAAAGTTAATGTCTGGGTGGTACACACGTTACAAGTCTTCATGTCAGACATCATTCAGACTGGCAATATAGAATTTCTTCCTTAGCTAATTCAATATGAATTGTCTCATGAAAAAATGTTCTGCTTAGAAGATTGATATTAAAGAATGACATGCTAAACATTTATTCCTCTAGATTCTCTAAGTTTCATACCTCAACAACAACTAGAAAGCTGTATTCCAAGCCTTTGCAGAGTTGATTTTACTGAACTTTTACATAATTAAGACAACCCTTGGCCTAGGTCTTTACTGAGGTCTGCAATAGGGCAAGTCCCTGTGCATCACGTCTGCAGATGCAGATTTACCAGGAAGATGATGAAGTTCAACCTTTAGGGCCCCTCGCTTCCACACGCGCATTCCAAGGCCCTAGGAGGGGCCCTAATGCTGGGTTCATAAAATTGAAATTTTGGTAATTTGCAAAAGTAAAATATTTTATCAACAACCTGTTAAAACCACTGCCTGGGTCCATTCCACCTTCTCCTCTGACACACTTTGTCTCTTGTCTAGTGGTATTGGTGTGGCCCCAAGAATGTTAGGTATCTAAGAATAATTTGGATTGGCCATACAGTTTTTTTTTTTTTTTTTTGGATTTAGTGAGTTACATTATGTGATGGCAGTAACTTTAGTGAAAAATCCTGCTATTCCTAGCAATCGCGGCATATACTGTGCCAACTCCCCTGGTGTGACACAAAGCTGCAGGGCCCGAGGTTTGTAACATGACCAACATTGGAAGAACGTGAGTAGTGGAAAAGGAACAAGATTTGAAATGTATAGAGCCATAGCTAGTCTTTCGAAAACACTTCGAACTATTAGACAGGTAAAATAGTTACCAGAAGATTCTGTCTCATCGGTGCCAAATGAGTACAGAAGTTTCTACCTGCCAAGGATAGACCCAGCAACACAGCATAAACAATTTAAACAACCACCATAGTTTGCTTTTTTTCTTTTTGATAGAAATGGAGGGAAATATCAGGATTCCTGTCTTTGTAGGACACTAACCTTTAGCAGTACTATAAACAGTAAGTGAGTGTGTCTGTGAAGGTGCATGTTTTATGTATCCCAATGTTTCAGATCTTATCTTTGTGTATCTGACACATCTTCTTTCGCTAAAGTCTAGAAGTTCCGGACAAAATGGCGGTAGGTCATACCCAAAGCAGTAAATCCTGAAGAGGAAAAGACAAATTTCTCACAGAAGTAATGAATAGATTCTTGGATTGTTCAATAATCCAATTAATGAAGAGAAACACATTATATGAATACAATGGGAAAATATTAAATTTCTGCTGATTTGGTCTAACATGAATTACTGACATTAACAAAGATAATAAAACTCATATATGCCACTGTAACCAAAGTATTGATGACATACTGGCCAATATATGTTGTCAGTTTAAGGAATATTTAAAATTAATCTGCCCAAAAAATTGGACAGCAACATGCAAAAGAATGAAAGTAGACCATCTCCTATCGCCATATACAAAAATCAATTCAAAATGGATCAAAGACCTGAAAGTGAGACCTGAAACTATAAAACTCCTGGAAGAAAATATAGGCAGTACACTAATTGAGATTGGACATAAAGGGATCCTTTCAGATCCCATGTCTACCCAGACAAGGGAAACAAAAGAAAAAATAAACAAGTGGGACCTCATCAGACTAAAGAGCTTCTACAAGGCAAATGAAACCAGGATCAAAATGAATAAACAACCCACCAGCTGGGAGAAAATATTTGCAAATCGTTTGTCTGACAAGGGATTAATCTCAGTAATATACAAAGATCTCATACAACTGAGCAACAAAAAAACAAACAACCCGATCAAAAAATGGGCAGAGGATATGAACAGACATTTTTCCAAGGAAGAGATACAGATGGCCAATAGACACGTGAAAAGATGTTCAACATCACTAATCATCAGGGAAATGCAAATCAAAACTACACTGAGATATCACCTTACACCGGTTAGAATGGCTATAATCACCAACACAAAAAACAACAAATGCTGGAGAGGTTGTGGAGAAACGGGGACCCTCATTCACTGCTGGTGGGAATGCAAACTGGTGCAGCCTCTATGGAAAACAGTATGGAGAGTCCTCAAAAAACTAAAAATAGAAATACCGTATGATCCAGCAATACCACTCTTGGGCATCTACCCAATGGACATGAAATCAACCATCACAAGAGGCGTATGCACCCCTATGTTCATTGCAGCATTATTCACTATAGCCAAGAAGTGGAAGCAACCCAAGTGTCCCTCAACTGAAGATTGGTTAAAGAAGATGTGGTATATACATACAATGGAATACTACTCAGCCATAAGAAAAGACACAATTGTCCCATTTGCAACAACATGGAGGGACCTAGAGGGTATTATGTTAAGTGAAATAAGCCAGAGAGAGAAGGACAGACACTGCATGAACTCACTCATATATGGAATATAAGTGAACACACGGACAGAGAGAACTGATTGGTGGTTACCAAGGGGAAGGGGGGTGGGGGGGCACAAGGGGTGAAGGGTTACATCCACAAGGTGATGGACAAACAAAAATGTACAACTAAAACCCCACAGTGTTATAAACTAAGACATCAATTAAAAAAATAAATAAATAAAATAAAATAAAAAAATTAATCTGCCCAAGAGAACTTGAAATATAAATTCTCTGGAATCTTATGGCTCATATATGAAAGAAACTTGGTAGAGTTTTTCCCAAATTTGACCACAATCAGAAAAACTTATGTGACATTACAAACAAGTTGTAAAGCTCAAAGAAACTTCTTAAATAATAAAGTTCAATCAACTATGCTATTTTCGCAATAGACAATGATGTAATAAAGTTGTTGTTCTAGGATGAGGTGTTAATTCCTAGAGTATATAGACAATAAATGTAGGAAAAAATTGTTGTTACAACAGGCTAAGTTATTTGTCAACTTTTTAAAGTTTTAATTTTTTTGACTTATTTCACTCTAAAGAAATTTTTTTTCTTTCTAATTTTGTATTTATAATTGTCTATTTTCTTTCTTAAATGGGAGATTTCAAGATAATATAGATCTCAGGCCATATAAAACCTGGATCAGTCCCTGGGTTTCAATATCTTTTTCTGCTATTGTAGAGGATGACCACATAATTTATTTTCCAAACAAGGACACTTTTGAGAGTGGAAGTTTTATATAAACAATTGCAGATTTAAAACTGGAAAAGCCCCTAACAAACCAGAAGTAGGGCATCCTACTTATATAAATACTCACAAGATACATTTTGGATAGATTGCACAAATGGGAGAATGTTGGTCTCTTCTGGGAAATTGGTAAGAGTGCCTGTCATTTAGCTATAAAAGCTACATCTCATTATGTTTTTCTTCTCTCCTTCACTTCCAGGAAACTCATAGGTAAATTTTGTGCTCAATTCCTATAGATTTTCTTATTTCAGTATTTTCTTGATGATTCCCTAGCTCAGTTTAACCCCAACACCTGACAATGTAACTCTCTCCCTCTTTTCCAGCTTTTATTATATTGTTATGTAGTTTTAAAATTTTCTGCTGAATACTGCCTCAAAGTATTTTTTGGAAGTTAGTATTATTTAAAGTTAGTATTATATAATTGAAAGAGAACAGCCTTTAGAATCATCATTATAACAATAGCTACCATTTATTAAACAGTGACTCTGGCCCAGTTCTTTAATATAAATTATTTTTAATTGCTTTTTTTCCTTTCTGCCAATAATTTCAAGATCTCATTATCTTCCACTATCATTCATTCATCAAATATAGGATATGTTTTAATAATGACCACTTTCTCAGAATATGAATTGTGCTTCAAAATTATGAATCACATTCTTTCTTTTGTGGAATGGGGGGAATATTCCATACACACACATACACCTATACATATATACATATATATTCTGTTTTACATATGTAGATATACTCTCATATACGTATACTGTTGTGTGTGTGCATAGCCTTGTTAAGTGTTTTAAAAGGTACCACTCCTCTGTGAAGATGCACCTTGCAATTCTGACATTGTTATATTGCTGCAGCAATTTAATTCAATTATCTGCTTGACATCTTCACTTTGATAAAGTCGGTGTAAGTTTCACTGCTGAACAAAAAGACTGCATTCATTTCTCGTCAT
This sequence comes from Tapirus indicus, assembly GCA_031878705.1. Lineage (NCBI taxonomy): Eukaryota > Metazoa > Chordata > Mammalia > Perissodactyla > Tapiridae > Tapirus > Tapirus indicus. Next base: position 39,797,113 of record CM062925.1, on the reverse strand, counting down.
TGTGTGAGGCTCCTATTAAATCAATGCAACCCTGTGGCCATGAAGAATACTGGGGAGTCTTGGCAGCATTGCCAGGCCAGCAGCTCTGGTTGATTTTGCGAACAGGGCTTTTTTCTGTGCAAGTAGCCAGAAAATAGCAAGTAGCTTTTTCTGTGCAACTGCTTTCCAATTCACTCTTCAGTAATAGAAGGTGCTATCTTCAGTGAAACCTATCAACTTTCTTGATAGCACCCACTATCTTTTCCAGAGGAAGATCTTAATATGGACTCATAAATGATCTCAGTAAGAGAAGTCAAGCCACAAAGAAAACCTCTGAGCGCTGTATTCACGTCTGGGGGAATATTGTAGTCTGTGATGACCGTGTGTGTGTGTGTGTGTGTGTGTGTGTGTGTGTGTTGGGTTGAGCCTGGAGGAAGGAGCAAGTCCTCCTTCAGAATGTCAATCACAGTCTACAGGCCCCTCTTCTTCATGAATAATGAGAACACTGAGATTCAAGTACATCCTAATAACTTTGATAGAGTATGTTTTGTCTACTCAGGGCACACAATGAAAGAGAAAACAGACTCTCACTTGATGGAACTTCTCAAGCATTTACATGGATTGCCTGCTTTTTCTTCTCTTAACAGGTTCAGAACAATATTACACATTGATGGACATTTCTTGAGACAAGTAAACTTGCTTTCTCTTACTATTTCTATTCCAGGTAAGAAAAATAACCCAAAGATATGAAGACTAATATGAGTGGGAAGAAAAAATTGAGAGAACACTAATATTCCTTCCCTCTCTTAGTATATTTAGTCCGTTAACTCCTACCATAACAGTGCCTCTGTGAATATTTTCATATTTTAGTCTTTTAAAAAGTTATCTTTTCCAGACCTTAATTTTAAGATAGTAAACTGATGTCAAGACAGCAAAAGTTCTCTGCCAAAAAGAAATGGGGAAAAACAAATAGTTAAAGAAAACAAAACACAGCAAAAATAAACTAGTACAATTAAAGAAAATGATTGGAGGACAGGAAATGAACTTAACAGAAGTTTCAAAATATTGATATGCCTTGGCTTGGGACAGTCCAAATTCTGCTCAGTTTGTATTAGGAAGAGGGATGGGGATTAGATAAGAAAAAAATGTTCCAAGAACTATCAATAATAATTCCACTCAGGAAAGTAATAGAAGGAGCAGCACGAGCTTTGGGAAACTGGAAGAGGAGGTGGACATCACCACAAAAGTAGAAGCCCCACATGCCCTCTTCTGAGTCACTGTAAAGGACAAGGAAAACCACTGCATTCACCATTCTGGCGGATCCCTGATGGTCATAAATGGAAAGCTAAACACTCCCCAAAATACTCAGAGCTAATTATCTCCAGTAGCAAACTGAAAATGAATCAAACGGAAGATGAAAGATGAAATAAATAAGCAAGACTTTGAGAGCAAATGGGAGGCAGACATTGCTTATGGAGATCCTCAGCGGCCTTCCTCCCTGCCTCCACCTCAGACTTTTAATGCAAGTGTCAAAAAACATACTGTACATATATTTTTCTCTATTGTTGGAAAGTGGAAGTGACTGCAAAGATGAGAGAACAACCGAACCAGTCATAGTGAACGGGTCAGCTTCTTCAAATTGAGTTAGGGAAATTATCTGAAGTCACTGGCCAGTCCCACACTGGACAGGAATACGTCGCAGACACAGTGGTATGAATATAGGTTCAGGATATTTAACAAAGCTTGGATGCAAATGAATGCAAAGACCACAGAGTCCTGCCGAACCCTCCCGGATCTGCAGCCTCCTCCACCTCCTGTATATGCACTGCAGATATTCAGTCCTCAACATGAATCTCAGAGGGAAGACAGATTTCAAATGAGGAAGGAATTAAGTAGAACTTACCACACTGTTTCAGTGCAAATAAAGGGTCTAGAAAGAACTGCCAAGTTACCAAGTTGTGCAAGAATAAGATGAAGAAAAAAAGAAGCAGCATTTAGGCAGTTACTGCAGCAAAAAGGGAAAGTGAATAAAATGGAAGGTGGCGTGTAATGAACAGAGGGTGGCTTTATCCTGAAAGAGAACATAACCCAAGAACTCACAAAAACTCAAAAACCTTATCAGTCCACAAGAATTCCCTAATACGACATCAATTCTGAAAACACTGAGTTTGTATCTTTAGAGAGATTGCTGAAATACTCTTTGAAATCAGAATTGTTATTGAGGGGGGAAAAATCAAACCTATATTAAAGGATGAAAAACTACTTTAAAAATTGTTTTTTAATGACAGATGCAAAATTAATTAACAAGTTTGCAGGATAATTAGATAATTTCTACCAAATAAGCTGTTATTCATATTTATGTTAGAAATAACAGCTTGCTTCTCACTATATTTTTGACACAGGAAGGTCATGATTAAAGAGACACGATAGCTCTCTACATGTTACTTTCAAGTTTAAAAAAATCACTTTCAATGATGTACGAAGTTATTTTTCTCACATTGTCTTTCTCTTCTTACAAAATGAGATTTATGAATAGAATGCATTTATAAATGTTGAGTTTATGAACATGTAACTGACATATATATGCTTTATATTAATTTCTGCTCATTCTTCATTTTTTCAGATACAATAATAATATAAGATAGTAGGAATGAAAGGAAGTTAGAGTCCAGATGAGAGTTGTCATTAACTGACTGCCATCTTGAGGAAGGCTCTTGGGTTTTCACTTGGCTCTTATAAAAATACAGACATTTGACCTGTAAGCTCTCTTTAAATAAAAAACTAAAAATCCTTAACTTTTCTTATGTAGTCTAACTCTTGGATCTTCTGAAAAAAGTTAATGGTTCAAAATGCTCTAGGGAAGGTTTCCATTAGTAAGAATTGCACTGGACCTAGAGTCACGAAACTAATAATTTAGTCCTAGTTCTGCCACTCACTCATCTATGATGTTGGAATTGTTGTCACTTCTCTGAACCTGTATTTCCTCCTGGATAAAAATAGACAGTTCAGTGAGGTTTTTTACTTAGATTCTTCCTCCTCCCCTTTCTCCTCCTCCTTCTCTTCTTCTTCATCCTTTTAAGCTTTAGAAACTTCTTTGAGGATCTCATAAACCTAAAAAGCTTCTTCCCATGAAAATGCACATATGCACAATGTTTTGCACATGATTTTAGTGGGTCTCTTTAGGGAGAAGTTCATCAACCCCAAATTAAGAATTCCATGAACCAGATAATCTGTCAGGTCATTGCCAGCACTAACATGGTGGCAATCCACCTCACGATTCTAAGACAACTGGCAGGATTTCATTTTGTGACATCAGAATATCTTGTCACAACATTAATAATTTACCTTTTTCTATGTTTGTTTCCTTGCATATAAATTTTTCATGGTGGCTAGATGTATACAACTTTGACTAAGATCCTGTGTTAAGTCATTTATTTAAAGATTTCAGGATATGAAACGAGAGGCAGTATGGTACAGTGAATAAAATCCTTGGCTTATGAACCCATACACCTGAGTTATACCCTGATCTCGAGTGTTCTCTGTAACTTTCAGTAATCACTTTATAGTTTCATACTAATGATGATGAAATTTGCCTCCAAAATTTCTAAGTTGATTTTCTATTCTGAATTTTTATTTTAAGTTAATAATAGAGGACCCATCAAAACTGTTGTTTTTATTTACATGGATATAATACCGTTTGGAATTTTAACAAGTGGTTTATAGTGAACCCAATTTGTGCAAATTCCCAGATTTGCTTGGCTGAGTGAACCCAGGCTTATGCAACCAGAATCAGGCTCACCTGAACATCTCCAGCCTCTCTGTGCCTGGATCAGCATCAGCAACCCTTCAGCCAGCTCAGTCCAGACCACCATGGCTTGCCTGTGTGTGCAGCCCCAAGTTATGTTGCTAGTCTTGCTTCCTGACAACTATGGCTGCCTCAGCCTTCCCAGAAATGAAGGCCAGCATTGTGCACAACTTCCATTATAATATCACTGGAGCTATGGAGACTCTGGTTTCACTCACAATTTCCAGATTCAGATGAGGCATCACGCTGTGGGAAGGGAGATCTGGCTTTTTCAGTGACTGCTAGGTGAAGCTACATAAAGTTCCTTGAAATGGTGGAGAAATTAATCCCCCTGAGACAAACTTTGAATAGCAAGAAACAAGAGATTGGAAGGAACAAGAAGATAAATTCCTTGTCCTTTTTCCCCTGTGACAGCTTCTCTGTCAACATCCAGAGTGACCAAGAAATAAGTTGTACTTTCTTGTTAAGCTATCCTCAGTAGGCATCTTTTATCCACTCTCCCTCCTCCCTGATCCCTGGCCCTATTCTCTTCACTCTTGCTGCCCTGGTATTACACCACCCAATAAAGTGTAGCACGTAAGCTTTACCTTGCACTCTGTTTTCTAATTTATGCAAGGCTCCAACAGATGGTAACGCCTAGGATCTTCCTAGGCATTTGCTTCTAGTCTACAGGGAAATTAGAGGAAAATGATAACAGGACAAGCAAGTAGAGAAAACTGAGCAGTATGGCTTAATTCCAAATTTGAACTTGATACAAATGTGTGAGCCTATCAATAGTCAAGGAGTCTGCATATGGTTTCCAAAGTCTGTAAGGTCACTCTTCCATAATATTCTACATTAATCTGACCCTGATAGTATTACTCGCTCTAGAGTTTATTATTTGTTATTTATTTGGTGGGAGAGGCATTTTATAAGGAAAGTAGAGAAAATGAAGAAGAAACAGGCAAAAAACGGAGGTCACATGAGAAACGGAAAAACATTAGATGACAGGAAGATATTAATCTCAGATACGTTAATGCCTAATCTATGGAAGCCTAAATTAAACATATTGTACATACATTAAAAGAAAAGATATTTCCGTTTCAAAGTGATTTAAGTTGATCTTTTAAAAGCAAAACCATCTTGGGTGGTGACATCAACAACATGGCAGAGTGAGCTGTTCCCTTTGTCTCTCCCCCTTTGAACTACAACTAAATGGACATTCATTGATCAGCAGAGGACACCCACACAGCACATCAGGATGCCTGAGAGACCCGAGCAGCTATACGTCTGAAGGCGGATGGACTACCCCTGGGGAGGTGGTCGAGATAGGTGAGCACTCTCTGGCCCCCAGATAGCCCAGTGCATGTGTGCAACTGCTTTCTTGACTGGAGCATTCAAAGCACTGCGGCAGCCCCAAGGGTGGGAATGTGCCTGGAGCAAATGTGCAAACAGGTGATGTCAGCCCTGAGCTCCTGTGTAATTGATTCCTATCCAGTGGGAGAGTCCTCAGGGCCACACAGCCCACAGAGAGTGACTCAGGCTCAGACACAGTGGGGAAGCTGTGCCCACCAAGCACAAAGTCTGGTGCAACCTAGGAGCAGAGGGCAGCTGAGCTGTGGCCCAGGGACAACAAGCTCCTGGCTGCCATGAATGCCCACAGCACTCCTGTAGGCCTGAAGGGGGGAAGCTCAACTTGGTGGGACTGTGGGAGTAGGCGCCAGCAGCCCTGAACCCCCGAATGAGCACTCTCTTGTTTAGTGGGAGAATCCACAGTCCCACCGTGGTCCCAGGGAGTGGCTCTGACTTGGACACACCAAGCACAACAGCTGGTGCAACCTAAAAGCACATCTAGGAGCAGACAGCAGCAGACCTGTGGCCCAGGTGAATAAGCTCCCAGCTGCTGCAAACACCCATAGTACCACTGTGGCCCCAAAGTGGGGAGCACAACTCAGCAGAACTGCAGGAGCAGGCAGCAGTAGCCCTGAGACTCCATGCAATCACTCTCTCATCTGGTGGTAGAGCCCACAACCCCACCAGGGTCCCAAGGAGTGGCTCTGGCTTGGTCCCAGAGGGAAGGTCCCGTCCACCAAGCACAATTGCTGGTGTGATCTAGGAGCAGATGGTGGCTGAGCTCCAAGTCTGGGTGAATCAGACATGCTCCCAGCTGCCGTGACTACCCATAATACCACTGCAGCCCTGAAGGGGAATCACAACTCTGCAGGACTGTGGGAGTAGGTGGCAGCAGCCCTGTGCTCCCACCTGACTGCTTTCCCATTTGGTGGGAAACCCTACAGGGCTTCTGCAATCCCAAGGAGTTTCCCAGGCTTGGACAGGCACAGCTGACAGGGATTGTGGCAGTGGGCTCAGGTTATACAGCTCCTAGCCCCCACTCCCCCCAGTGGCAGCAGGTGGAGCCTATGACCAAATACTGTCACTATGCCCTGGCACAAATCCACTCCATCAAATGGTATAAAGAAATATATTAATACTCCAGACCAGAAGGAAAAAGACAAATACCCAGAAGTCAATCCTAAAGGCACAGAAATCTACAATCTAAATGACAGAGAATTCAAAACAGCCATCATAAAAAAAACTGAACAACCTACAAGGGAATTCTGAAAGACAGTTCAGTGAAATCAGGAACCAAATTACTGAAGAGGGAATTCTTAACAAAAGAGTTTGAAACTATAAAGAAAAACCAATCAGGGAGCCAGTCCAGTGATATAGTGGTTAAGTTCACGTGCTCCACTTTGGCAGCCTGGGGTTCTCAGGTTTGGATCCCAGGTGTGGACTGAGGCACCTCTTGTCAAGCCACGCTGTGGCAGCACCCCATATAAAGTAGAGAAAGACGGGCACGGATGTTAGCCCAGGGCCAATCTTCCTCAGCAAAAGAAGATGAGGATTGGCAATGGAGGTTAGCTCAGGGCTAGTCTTCCTCACAAAAAAAGAAAAAAGAAAGAAAAATAAACCAGAATTGTTGGAGATGAAAGACACAATGAATGAGATAAAGAAAAATCTGGAGTCCTTAAATAGCAGAGCTGACAATATGGAGGATAGAATTAGCAATCTAGAGGATAGGAACACAGAAATGCTTCAGATGGAGGAGGAGAGAGAACTTACACTAAAAAGAATTGAAGAAATTCTCTGATAAATATCTGACTCAATTAGGAAATGCAATATAAGGATTATAGGTATTCCAGAGGGAGAAGAGAGGGAAAAAGGAGGAGAGAGTGTATTGAAAGAAATAATAGCTTAGAACTTCTCAAGCCTAGAGAAGGAGTTGGAATTACATGTAAAAAAAAAAAAAAAAGCCAACAAAACTCCTAATTACATCAATATAAAAAGACCTTCTCCAAGGCATGTATTAGTAAAGCTGGCAAAAGTCAATGACAAAGAAAAAATATTAAGGGCAGTAAGGTAGAAGGAAATAACCTACAAAGGAACCCCTATCAGGCTTTCAGTGGCTTTCTCAGCCAAAACCTTACAGGCAAGGAGAGAGGGGAATGATATATTCAAAATTCTGAAAGACAAAAACTATCAAACAAGAATACTATATCCAGTGAAAATATCCTTCAGATATGATGGAGAAATAAAAGCTTTCCAAGATAAACAAAAGCTGAGGGAGTTCATTGCCATGAGACCCCCACTAGATTTGATCAAGAAGGCCCTCATACCTGAAAAAAAAAGAAAGAGTTTACAAATCCTTGAGCAAAGAGATCAATAGACAGGCAAAATCAGAAAATTGCAACTATCTGTCAGAACAGATAAGCAAATACTTAACTATAACTCTAAAGATAAACAGAAGGAAAACATCAAAAATAAATATAGTCACTTCATTTTAACCACAAATTCACAACATGTAACAGAATAAGTTGTGACAACAACAACTTCAAGGGGAAGAGGAAAGGGGTGAAACCTGCTTAGACTAAGGGAATAAGAGTCTATCAGGGAATGGACTATCTCATCTACAAGATCTTTTATATAAACCTCACAGTAACCACTAAACAAAAAAATCAGAATAAAGACACAAATGATAAATAAAGAGAAAACTGAGAAAACCATCACAGATAGCCACCAAACTAAACTGGCAGTCAAAATATACAGGCTGAGAAACAAGTGAAATACATAACAACTGGAAAACAAGTGATAGAGTGGCAGCATTAACCCCTCATTTATCAATAATCACTCTAAATGTAAATGGATTGAATGCTCCAATCAAAAAACATAGAGTGGCTGGATGCATTTAAAAACAAGACCTGGGAGCTGGCCCAGTGGCGCAACAGTTTAGTTCACACTTGGCAGCCTGGGGTTCACAGGTTCAGATCCCGGGTGCCTGCCAATTCACTGCTTGTCAGCCATACTGTGGCGGCGTCCCATATAAAGTAGAGGAAGATGGGCACAGATGTTAGCCCAGGGCTAGTCTTCCTCAGCAAAAAGAGGAGGACTAGCAACGAATGTTAGCTCAGGGCTGGTCTTCCTCACAAAAAAAAAAAAAAAAAAAACAAGACCCAACAATTTGCTGCCTCCAGGAAACACATCTCAGCTCTAAAGAGAAACACAGGCTTAGAATGAAGGGATGGAAGATAATACTCCAAGCTAATGGCAAACAAAAGAAAGCAGGTGTTTCCATAATTATATTAGACAAAGTAGACTTCAAGATTAAAAAAAAAAGGAGAGACAAAGAGGGGCTGTATACAATGACAAAAGGGACATTCCACCAAGAGGACATAGCACTTATAAATGTATATCCACCTAACACAGGAGCACAAAAGTACATAAAGCAACATTAATTGACCTAAAAGGAGACATTAACAACAACACAATAATAGTAGGGGACCTTAACACCCCACTGTTGTCAATGGATAGATCAACCAGACAGAAAGTCAACAAGGAAATAATGAAACTAAGTGAAAAACTAGACCAGATGGACTTAATAGATATATATAGAACACTCCAACCAAAATCAGCAGATTACACATTCTTCTCAAGTGCACATGGGACATTCTCAAAGATAAACCATATGTTGGGAAACAAGGCAAACCTCAATAAATTTAAGAAGACTGAAATCATAACAAGCATCTTTTCTGACCATAATGCTATGAAACTAGAAATCAAATACAAGAAAAAAGCTGGGAAGGTGACAAACATGTGAAGACTAAACAGCATGCTACTGAACAACCAGTGGATCATTGAAAAATTAAAGGAGAAATCAAAGAATATCTGGAGACAAATGAAAATGAAAGTACACCATACCAACTCATATGGAATGCAGTAAAAGCAGTCCTAAGAGGGAAATTCATAGTAATACAGGCTCACATTAACAAACAAGAAAAATCTCAAATAAGCAATCTTAAACTAAACATAACAGAACTAGAAAAAGAAGAAGAAACCAAGCCCCAAATCAGCAGAAGGAGGGAAATAATAAAAATTAGAGCAGGAGTAAATGAAATTGAAACCAATAAAACAGTAGAAAGGATCATTGAAACTAAGAGGTGTTTCTTTGAGAAGATAAAAGAAATTGACAAACCATTAGACAGACTCACTAAGAGAAAAAGAGAGAAGGCTCAAATAATTAAAATTAGAAAGGAAAGAGGAGAAATTACAATGAATACCACAGAAATACAAAGGATTATAAGAGAATACTATGAAAAACTATAAGCCAACAAATTGGACACTCTAGAAAAAAATGGATAAATTCTTAGACCCTTAGAACCTCCTAAAACTGAACCAAGAAGAAATAGAGAATCTGAACAGACAAGTCACAAGTAAAGAGATTGAAACAGTAATCAAAAACGTTCCCAAAAATAAAAGTCCAGGACCAGATGGCTTCTCTGTAGAGTTCTACCAAACATTTAAAGAAAATTTGGTACCTATCCTCCTCAAACTATTCCCAAAAGTTGAAGAAGATGGAACACTTCTTAACACATTCTACAAGGCCAATGTCACCCTGATCCCAAAGCCAGACAAGGACAACAGAAAGAAGGAAAACTACAGGTCAATATTGCTAATGAACATAGCATCAAAAATCCTTAATAAAATATTGGCAAACCGAACACAGCAATATATCAAAAGGATCATACACCATGATCAAGTAGGATTTATTCCAGGGACACAGGGATGGATCAACACCCACAAATCAATCAATATGATACACCACATTAACAGAACGAGGAATAAAAACCACATGATCATCTCAATAGACACTGAGAAAACATTTGACAAGATCCAATGTCCATTTATGCTAAAAACTCTCAGTAAAATGGGTATAGAAGGAGAGTACCTCAACATAATGAAGGCCATATATGACAACCCCACAGCCAACGTCATACTCAATGGGGAAAAACAGAGCCATCCCTCTGAATTCAGGAACAAGACAAGTGTGCCCACTCTTGCCATTTTTAGTCAACATAGTGCTGGAGGTTTTGGCCAGAGCAATCAGGCAATAAAAGAAATAAAAGATATTCAAATAGGCAAGGAGGAAGTGAAACTCTCACTGTTGGCAGATGATATGATTTTATATACAGAAAACCCTAAAGAATCCATCAGAAACTATTAGAAATAATCAACAGTTACGGCAAAGTGCCAGGGTACAAAATCAACTTACAAAAATCAGTTGCATTTCTATACTTGAATAACAAACTAACAGAATTCAAGAATATAATCCAATTGACTATCACAATAAAAAGAATAAAATATCCAGGAATAAATTTAACCAAGGAGGTGAAAGACCTATACAATGAAAACTATAAGACATTATTGAAAGAAATCTATGATGACATAGAGAAATGGAAAGATATTCCATGCATGTGGATTGGAAGAATAAACATAGTTAAAATGTCCATACCATATAAAGCAATCTACAGATTCAACACAATCCCAATCAGACTCCCAATAACATTCTTCATGGAAATAGAAGAAAGAATCCTAAAATTCATATGGGGCAACAAAAGATCCTGAATAGCTAAAGCAATCCTGAGAAAAAAGAACAAAGCTGGAGGCATCACAATCCCTGACCTCAAAATATGCTACAAAGCTATAGTAATCAAAACAGGATGGTACTGGCACAAAAACAGATACACAGATCAATTGAACAGAATTGAAAGCCCAGAAATAAAACCACACATCTAGGGACAGCTAATCTTCAACAAAGGTGCCAAGAACATACAATGGAGAAAGGAAAGTCTCTTCAACAAATGGTGGTGGGAAAACTGGACAGCCACATGCAAAAGAATGAAGGTAGACCATTATCTTTCACCATACACAAAAATTAACTCAAAATGGATTAAAGACTTGAAGCTAAGACGTGAAACCATAAAACTCCTAGAAGAAAATACAGGCAGTACACTCTTTGACATCGGTTTTAGAAGGATCTTTTTGAATGCCATATCTACTCAGACAAGGGAAACAAAAGAAAAACAAATGGGACTTCATCAGACTAAAGAGCTTCTGCAAGGCAAAGGAAACCATGAACAAAATGAAAAGATAACCCACTAACTGGGAGAAAATATTTGCAAATCATATATCTGACAAGGGGTTAATCTCCAAAACATAAAAAGAACTCCTACAATGGCAAAACTCGGTATTTGGTAGCCCTCTAACTGACATAGAGCCCACAGTATTTTCTCTCTTACTGTTGAAAAATAGTTCTGCTCTGAAGAAGGCCACTCTACCAGATGCTTCAGCAAAGTACAGGCAGGAAGGTGCTTTCGCACAGAGTAGCTAAAAGGAAACCGCTTGACTAGGCAGTGAACGTTCCTGCTGAGAGATTGCCTTTTAAGAGACCTGCTCTTTACTTATGGCTCACTGGAACCCGAATCAACACCGAACTACAGAAAAGAAAGACAGACTGACAGACAGAGAGACAGAGATAGGGAGAGATGAGAGCACGACTGAGTGCGAGTGAGTAAAACCTCTCCGTCTCTTTTCCCTTTCTTTTGGACTAAAAACATTGACCAGAGATCCACATAGTCTTTGATAGAAGGAACCTAGATTGTCAGTATTGCACAACAGACACCTTCTTTTCTAAACTAGGAGCCAACACAGTAAAAATCACTAGAATGGGGATAGCATTCTGTAGTTAGAAAGTAAGAGACCATTCTAAGCAATTTAAGCAAATTTGCCTTTGTAAACTGAAATTACTTTAAGAAACAGCAGAAAACTTAAAAAAAATTTAATTCATAATCTCAACAATATTTGGGGACATATTGTATTGATAAAATATTTAGATGAAACAGGAAAAATTACTTTAGGCTTATAAATTCAATTGCTAAATGTAAAATAAATTTTAGGTGTGAATATTGTAACTGAGTAGGATAATGTACTTATTCTTAGGAGGAGACTGTCAACATTTTCGAGGTTTAAGTGTTACCCCCTAAATGGCTAAACAAAATGTAAAATGGTGGGAGTGGAGAGAGAGGAAGAAAGTAAGAGAAACACAGCAATTTGGTCGAAATATTATCAACTATGAATTTATCCTTTCAAGTTTTCCTTATGTTTAAAAATATTCAAATTCAAACGTAGAAAAAAGGAAAATCATAAACTTAATCATAAAGGCAGGAGTAAAAATTAAGAATGCATTCATAATAAATAAATTAACTGTTAAACTGTGCATTTTCATGAGAATAAATATCATATACATATATTTTATTCTAAAGTTGGCATTGTGATCCTAAATAGCTTTAGAAAGTGATTGAAAGAAAAGAAGCCAATTTGGTGACTCACTCTAAAAAGAACAGCTATTTCTACTGTTAAACAAATGGGTTCAAACCTGTAGAAATTCTATTCTCAGCAGATCTCTCCTAAGCCCAACTATGTGACCATATATAGAGTAATAACTTCGTTTGACTGTAAAGTTGATGTATGTTTGAATTGCACCAATCAAATATCAATATTATTTTTTGGAATGTGAGACTGATGGAACTCTTAACTGAAAAAAAAGAAAAAAAAAATGATAATTTGTGCATTTTGGCTGCATTGTTAAGATATTTGAAGTACTACTTTTTTCTCCCTGCAGCCCTGCAGAACACTCAGATCATAACTCCTAACTATAGTGGAATACTTCAAAAGTGAAACAATTTATTTAACAACCTTAATGACACTACAAAAAAACTCCTAACCCCCTCTCCTTATGCCTGCCACTCTTTTGATGTAAATCAAAATTGTGATTTCTCCTGTGAGATGCAAATAATACTGGAAGACATAACAAATTATATTTACTTTTTTAAACTACTACAATGTGAATTAACTGATCAGATCTTTTCTAAAAGCAGATTTTTGATGATAAGAGAGCAAATGTAAGTCAAGCATAACAATCAAAATTTGGGAAGAAAATTTTTTTTCTCCAATTAAAAAAAAACTTTTAAATTGTATTTAGAGTGTCTTCACTAGAAGTGTTTCCTAGAAAATAATTGCATTGTAATTTATCATTTACCTAGTAAATGTAGTTTTAAAAAACAAAACATATCTTTTCTACACATTTAAATCCATTTTAATTGTGAAATGTTTTAAACACATTTAAAAATCAAGGACTAATATCAGATTTAATAAATGTTAATATTTTGACATGTTTATTTCAGATCTTTTAATCAAAAAACTCATTAGTTCTGCAGTTGTAACTACATCTGTATCCTTATTGATACAATCCACTGCTTCCCTTTCCAGAGGTAACAACTGTGCTTAGGTTGATAATTCCTCTTTCCACCCATGTTTTTATACATTCACTACAGCTATGTGTTTTCAACAATATATAGCACTGATTTGGAAGTTTTTAGTGTTTATCATAACAGGTGGCTTGCTTTTTTTTCACTCAATATTGTTCTTAAGATTTATCTATATGTATTAATGTGGCTGTATTTCATTAATTTTACCTACTAAATAGCTTTCTATTACTTGAATCTACCTTAGATTTTTAATCGATCTTCTGTTTATAGGCAGTAAGATTAATTTTAGTATTTTCTATTATACAAAAAACTTCAGTAAACTTTCTTGTACACATCGCCTTATGCAGATGTGTTGATTTTCTCTAGTCTGTAGAGAAGAATCTATCTAGAGGTGAAAATTATGGGTTGTAGAATATGTGTGTGTGTGTGTGTGTGTATCTTTGACTTTACTAAATGTTCCCACTTTTGTTATGCAAAGTAGTACTCATTCACACTACCACCAGAAATATATGAGCTGTCCCACATCCTCGAAAACACTTGGAATTGTCATATTTTAAAATGTGTGACAATGTGATACAATGAGAATGATATGACAATATAATGAGAATGGCATCTCATCTGTTTTTAAATTTGCAACTCCTTTTTTGCAAGTGAGGATATTTCCAGATGTTTATTAGCCTTATCTACTTATATCCTTTGATAATTTTACCCATTAGATTGTTTGTGTTACTTAGTGATTTATACCATTTCTCTATATATTCCAGATACTAATCCTTTGACAGATATTTGTTTGCAAATAACTTCTGGTGTAATTGGTCATTTAACTTTATGTTATCTTTTGTGTATAAAAGTTTGCTAATTTTATTGTTATCATATCTATCAATATTTTGCTTTTCATTTTGTCTTTTGTAAGAAATCCTTACAAATCCTAAGGTTATGAACATATGCTCCTTTATTGAGGATCTTATAATTTTACTTCGCACATTTCCATCTTTAGTCTATTGAGGATTTCTTGTTCTAAATGAGGGCGGCAGAAATCTAATATGTCCCCATGAATAGTCACTTTTCTCATTACCGCTCTTTGAATAGGTCATACTTTATCTCCAGATGTTGCTTCCGTCATAAATAATCTCCTATTGTGATTGGGACTCTTTCTGAGCTGTCTTCTGTCTATTGATCTAACTATGGTCTTTTCCAGAACTATTCACAGTCTTTTAACTACTATAGTTCCATAATAAATTCCCCATATTTAATCTTCTTTAAAATTACCTTCACTGTTCTTAGTCCTTTAATCTTACATATGAATTTTAGCATCAGCTTGTCAAATTTTAGATTCAACTTGGAAGTTGTTAAATTTTGACCAAGACATTCACAAAATAATAAATCACAAATGGTCAATAACAATCTTAAAAGTTACTCCAAAAGATATTCAAACAAAGGTGTGAGAAGTCTCGGTCTTCACAAGCACTGTAAGAACATTTGCTAACCTGAAATCTTTGCTACGTGTTGCTGATTCAGCCTCAGGGAATCAGGATATTTCTTGGTTTATTCAGAGTATAACCACAGAAAATGATTTCATTTCTGGCCAATAAAGCTCCTCAGACCTATGCAGCAGTAATATCCTTGGTTTTAATCTTCAATTACATGTCTTTGCCATATTTTCCTGCTGAGAAAATGTGTGTTCAATTACCAAACTGTATGCTTTATAGATAAAGTAGCAAATCATTTTTTCAAAGCAAAGTAATTAAACATCATATTGATTTAAAACCTAACCTAGTACAAAATCAAAACATAGCATACAATGTTGTGCATACAATTTGGTATAACACTAATTTTGTATTAAATTGTTTGTATTTTTTTACCTTTACAACTTTTGTTAATTCATCCCAGGAATTATGATTTCTGTGAATCAAGTCAAACATGCTTTTCACATAAAATTTTCAGATTGGCATGTCACAGCCACTTCAGGATCTTACTTTGAAAAATGTATCAAAAGCATTGTCTTCCCATAGTCTATTAGGTTAATGCCTAAGAGCAGTGACAAGGAATCTAATTCTGGACTTTCTTTAGCTGAAAATGAAAGCTTGGGATACAGTGATGAGATAAGTAAGATGAAGACTTCGTTAACTTTCACGTTACTATATTTTTGCCTTTGCAAAAAAAAGTGTGCTGGTGGTTTTCAGGACAGACAGAGTGAACTTATCCAGGGGACAATATAAATAGCGACTTCTGCCAGCTGTGTCTCAGACCCTGCAAGAGACACAGAGTTTCTGCAAAATGAAGCATATCTATTTATAAATCATGAGAGCATATCAAAATCAATTAAGTAAGCATACCATGGACATGGCCTCTAGATATGAACTTTGGAGAAAATTGAAAGATCTATTTTATTTCATAAAAAGACAAACATCCCTGACAAGTGGGTGATACAGGTTCTGCTTATATAATTCCTATGATGAAATACTGACATGTTTGATTTAATTAGAAATTATTGAATGGTTTCTACATATTAGGTACTCTGTTAAAAGCCACAACTACAAATACCAATGGTGGATGTGTATTAGTATTACACCTTGTTTCAGAAAACATTTGTGTCTGCATATAAGGATTTATAAAGTATGCAAAAATATCACAATGAATAAAAAACAGACAAATGAAAAGGCAAAGGGGAAAATTAAGTGTAACTACAAAGGTGACTAATATAATAGTTATGACAGTACGTCCTATTCACTTCTACAGGTAGATCACTAAATGGTAACAAGTCAAACACATCCTTTTGCATTTAACTGAATATTTCCTTAGGTTAAATTTCTGGAAGAAGAATAATTGAGGAAAGGCTATGATCGTTCCGAACATTTTTGACTCATAATGACAAATTGCCTTCTGCAAAGGTTATTCTATTTAAAATCCTGCCATCATTGTATAAGGATGTCCACTTTCCTATATGTTAACTAATTCTGCATATTATTATTCTTTTAGTCATTGCCATCCTAATTAAATAATATCTCATTTTTATTTTAATTTCCATGGTTATTAAAGCAGTCAAAATTTGTCATATAATGTTGGATTTAATATTTTGTGACTTGCCTCCTGGAACCTTTACTTTTTTCTTTAACTGAGATATTTGTCATTTTTTAGTGAAGCACAGAAATTCTTTAGATAATAATAAGGACATTATATAATATATAAGGACAATAACCTATTTTCTGTCACATGTGTTTGAGTACTATTTTCCTCCTTGTGGATAACTTTTTAAACAAATTTTTACCTACTAATAACACTTTATTTTTTATTTCGTTTAATTCACTAATCATATCCTGTGTCATTTCTGCCGTTCTCAAATTTTATGGGGTTTATTCTGACCAATATTAGACAAATATGTATGTATATTTTCTTCTAGTAATTTTATGATGTTTTGCAATTTTGCATTTAAATTTGCATATACATTCATGTAAAGTTTATTTTGGTGTAAAACGTAATCTGGGAATCTTACTTTGTTTATGGTTCCAGATGGTTAGACTATTATACTAATACCAATCATTAAATAATCATTCATTTCTTCACTAAGATGAAATATTAAACTTACAATTCTGTTTTGAACTGTTTATCCTCTTTGATTACTAAAATTATAATGATGCTAGAATTTCTGCTTTAATTTTTAGAGGTTGAGAATAAATTTTTCAAACTTTTATTATGTTTTTCTTGATAATATTTTTCTTTCAGTGTTTTGAACTATTTAGTGAGCAGTCATTTTACTAGGTAGTGGGAATTAAGTAGTAAACCAGACAGATATCCACACTGAGGCTACATTTTAGTATGGGAAAAAAAATCACTAAACAACTAGTTTCCCAATTAATTAACTGTATACTCAACCAGTATATGGAGCAAAGAGAGTTACCAAAAGGATCTAGAAAAGGTGAATATGATAGGCTTAGCTGAGAAATAGATTTTGAAGACAAAGTCTAAAGGATGAGAAGGAATTAGTAATGAAAACAATAGTAGCAGTGAACTTTTAAAGTAGAAGTGACAGCAAGCATGTGCACATGTCATAAGACCATAAAAGGAGAATGGTGCATGAGGGATGCAAAGACTACTTGGTTGGCTGCAGTTGAGAAAACGAAGAGGAGAGTGGATCAAGTTGAGACTGGTGCACAGAGACCACATCGTTCAGAATCTTAAAAGCCATGTGAAGAATTTTATTTATTTTTCTGAACAACAGTGACAAACTATTGAGTGGACTTAAGCAAGAGAGAGATGTTAGGGGATTGGTCTGCCTTCAATATGAAGAAAGAATCAGGAAAGAACAAGTGTGGCCATAGTGGGACTGGTTACAAGGTTATTGGCATGGAGATGATGGTGGGTTAGAACAGGGTCATGACAATAAGGAGAAAGAAGATATGTTAAAGAGATACTTAAGTGGGAAAATCAAAAAGGATTCGTGGATTTAGTAGATGTAAAGAGTAGGAGAGCAAAGTATCAGGGATGCCTTTTAGGACTCTGGGAATGTGAAACAAGGTAGATGCTAATGACATTCACTGTGAGGGAAGAGAACCAAGTTTTAGATATATTTAAAATTATTAGTCTATAAAAATCAAAAGAATTATATATATTTAGAACGAAGAGGTGGAGTTTCAAGGAGTGATATGTATTAGTGAGTCATCAGCAAGTGGATAACCAATTAAACTATGTGGTGGACCAGACAGCTTATCTTAAGAGAGGATCTACTGTGAAAAAAGGGCCAAACTAAAAGCTTAAGTAATTTCAATACTTACAGGTTAGCTACACAAAAAGAAACTGGCAAAGAAATTTGGTTTACAATGACTAGAGACATAAGAGAAAAACTAGTAGAATGCAAGAGAAACCAGAACAAATCAATAAAATACTGCTAATTGAACAAATCTAGGAAAAGAAGAAGAAAGCATAATTACCAAAAATCAGAAATGTTAAACAGGGAGTTAACCCAAAAGACAAAAGAAAACATTAATGGAGTCATGAGTAATAATTTTGCTTACCTCTGTGGAAAAAAATATGAAAACCTGGAAGAAATAAGCAATTTTCTAGAAAAAATATAATTTACCAAAACCAACTTTTGAAGAGAATAGCATTTAAAAATGGAAATTGTTCCATAAAAGAAATAGAAAATTTTGTCAAGCATCTGTCACCAAAAACTACTAGTCTAAGATTATTATCTGCAGGAAATTTCTACAAAACCAAAAAGAGCGGATGATTTCAACACTATTTAAACTGTTACAGAGATAAAACAAAAAGGAAATCTTCAAAGTTCTATGAAATAAGAACAACACTGGCACCAACACTTATAATAAATTGTGCCAAGGGGAAAACTAGAGATAAATTTCAGATGTGAATATTGATTAAAAATGTCCACATAAAATATTATCAAACAGAATCCAGGGAAGCATATTATGATTGTTTATTCTTTTATATATATATATTTATATATATATAAATATATATATATAAAATGAATCTTTATTCTTAAATACAAAGGTGGTTCAATATTAGGAAAACTATCATCAAAGTTCATAATATTAAAATATTTAGAGAAAAAAATCATAATCATCGCCAAAGATCCAAAAAAGGCATTTCACAAATCTAAGTATCTTCTTTGATAGAATATAACTAATAAGCTAGGAATAAGTGTATACTTTCTTAAAAAATGAAAAATATTTCTAATTCAGTGCAAAAGGCATCTAACCAAAAACCCAGCATGGTACTTTCTGAGGAAATATGTGATTCTTTTAAAGTCAAGAATAAGAAAAGGAAGTCCACTATCATTATTATTATTTAACAATTTTTATAACCAACATAGTCAGAAAATCGAGAAAAAATAAGAGTTACAAACTTTGAAAGTAAGACTTAAAACCATCCCTATTTGCAAATGATATGACTGGAGAAAGGTATATTGGGGAAACCCAATGTAATTAACAAGTATCATCACAATCAATAAAAGAACTCAGCAAGCTAACAGGATAAAACAATTAATATGATTAAAACAAATGCTTCCATATATACAAACAACTGGTTAGAAGTTAAAAGGAGGATAGAATTTCTAGTAGCAAGAAAAAGTACTAAATACTTAGTAATAAACTTAACAAAACTATGAAGAAATTTTTAATATACTTCTGACAAAAGAAGAAGTAATAGCTTACTGTGTTGTTTCATAGGGAGATTTAGTACCATAAAGATATCAATTTCCCCTAAGTTAATTTTAAATTTAACATGATCCTGATAAAAAAAGTCAACTATTTATTAAAAAACGTTGCTCACTCAAAATAATATATGGAAAAATTTTTAAGTAAAAATCCTTGAAATTTATAAAAATCAGAGCAATAGTGGGTAATTAGCACTCATTCATAGTAAAAAAAATTATAACCCTCATTAATTAAAACAGTGTGGTATTGGCACATGAATAAACAGTCCAATAGAACAGAATCAAAATTTCAAAAATAGATCTCAAACATATTAAAAATTTGTATTTGATAAAGTTCTCTCATACCTGTAGGGATAAAATTGCCTATTAAGTAAATGGTTTTAGCACAAAAATAGTGTTAGATCCATAAATTCCAAATGATTCAAAGATTTAAATATAAAGAAATGAGTCCATAAACACTACCAGGAGAAAAAAAAAGGAGCTGTTCTACAATATCAATGTGGAAAAAATCTTTCTATGACTCAAAATTTAGAATCCATAATAAAAAGGAAACCAACAACAACAAAAACCACCTGTACCTGGCAAAAATCACCACACTGCACATCAAAGAATAAATGATAAACTGGGAAAAATACAGGTCATGTTGCAGCTTATCTCCCTAACACTGAAAGAATTTCGAAAAATTGTTAATAAAAAAAGACAGAAAAATGGGCAAAGGATATAAATAGAGTTTCTATGAGAATATTAAAAATCTGCAAATGTCTCTTAAACATATAAAAACACACTGTTTTCACTCACAATAATGAAAAGGCAAATTATAGGTAAACTGAGAGTGCTCACTTTGGCAGCGCATATACCGAGAATTGAAGTGATACAGAGAAAATTAGCATAGTCTGTGTGCAAGGATGACATGCAAACTCATGCAACATTCCATATTAAAACAAACAAACAAAAAGACACAAATTTTTAAGCATCAACTTGACAAAAATTCAAGAATTTTATAACGCACTCATTGGCAAATCTGTGAGGAATAGAATTCTCATTCATTGCTGGCGAAAGTGTAAATTAGTACAATCTCTATGGAGGGCAATTTTGAAGTATCCATCAAAAGTTATAAGGCATACACCCTGTAAGCAACCAATTCTACTTCTAGGAATATATCTTACATGTATGTTCTTATACATAGAAAATGATGTATGTACAAGTTTATTCGTTGTAGTATAGCTTGTAATAGCAAAGTTTAGAAACAAACTGTCTGTCAATTAGGGACTGTTTAAATATATTATGGTATATCCACACAATGGAATATGATACACTGTGCATGTTGATCTGGAAAGATCTTCAAGATACATTTTTTAAGTAAAATCACAAATGTAGAAGAGTGTGCATATGTTACCATTGGTGTAAAACATAGGAAAATAATTCATTCATATTTGCTTTTATATACATAAAAACCTGTCTGGAAAGACACATAAGAATCTAACACAGTAATACATGTTTAAAGGTGTACTGGGAACTGGACAAATAAGAAACAGGATAGGGAGGAGACTTTGCATTGTATAATTTTTTATACTCTTTGATGTTGGAAACTTGTGAATTTTATTTTAAAAAGTAAAGCATTTAAAAAAAACTGCTCAGGAATGAAGAGAAAAAGATTTCCTTGTCCTAGGTGAGAACAATTCTTAATCTGATTGATAATACTAATTACAGTCACTAAAGATGCTAATGGACAATAGGTTGTATACCAAAGGAAAGTTATGATTCTACAGAAGTTCTGATCTTGGTAAGACTGATGGATCTGCTACTGTGTACTTATCAGAAAATATTTCAAAGACTTGATAAGAATGGCTCTTACTGGGCCATAATATTACTCGGTACACCTGAAATTAACAATAAGTTCATTATTCAACATGTCTTCTTAAAAATGACAGCAAATAGTATTGTAGTGCATGCATCCACTTAGTTGAGGACTGTGTGTAAAGCACACTGTTGAATTATAAAGCCAATTCAATGGTGGGCTCTGCTTTCAAGGAGCCTACATTCTTCAAGGGCAAATAAACCACATATACAAATATATATAACTACAAATTATATAGGAAGTGCAAAAGGTTATGAGAGAGATAGAGTGGCATGGGTTTTAGAGGAGCCAGAGATATCTCCAGTTAGAAAACAAGAAGGGGAAGATCAAGGGAGATCTAACATTTAAGTGAAATAAGAAGGCCAAGTGGATCTGTGAACCAAACAGCATTTCAGATGGAAAATATAACAAGACAGGAAGAGAAAAAGAGGACAGGGAGAGGGAAGAACAAATAGTTCAATATGGCTTAAGAATAAGGTATTTGAAAAGTGGAATCATTGAGCCCAGATTATAGGGCCCTGAACTGAAAACTATAGAGTTT
This sequence comes from Tapirus indicus, assembly GCA_031878705.1. Lineage (NCBI taxonomy): Eukaryota > Metazoa > Chordata > Mammalia > Perissodactyla > Tapiridae > Tapirus > Tapirus indicus. The sequence continues at coordinate 39,775,117 of CM062925.1, read as the reverse complement.
GGATTTTACCTCATGAAACTAGGAAGGTTCTGGGAATTCAGGAGAGTAGGAACAACAGCATCTAAATAGCCCCTTAGTAAGCTTGACCCAGCAACAGGTTTGTAGGATTGGTTAGAGGAAAATGTTGATCATGGGGAAAGTATAACAAGTAAGACACTACTGGAGAAGTCCAAGTGAGGCGTAATTAGAATCAGACGTGGAGAATGCAAGGGAACAGGTAAGTGGCATCGTGTGGAGGTGTGAGGAAGTAATAGGGAATCAACAAATATCTGTTATATGAATGGATGACTAAATGGATGAATAATGAATGAAGCCTGACAGTTGCAAGCAAGAAATAAGGAACTACATTTTTTTCCTATTCATGACTCAAGTATCAGTCAAGCCAGCATCCAGTTCTCTCTTCAGAGTCTCTTCTCCCTGCCTGACACCCTTAGAGGAAAGGCAGAACCAACAGCCTGTCACTGGATGGGGAAGGGAAAGTTTTATCTTTCCTATTAAGCTTCTGCTCTTCGTGGGAGCTTTTCTGATCAATAAGGAAAGGCTGGAGTGCAGTGCAGAGGGGCTGTGGCTTCACAGGTGTGCATACAGTGGATTCTCAGTTACCTCAGAAGGGATTTGGCCTAGTTATTTTTCTTGTAGCTACAGACTACTAATGACTGGATAGATATGTTGGACGAAATCAGGACATGGGGGTGAGGAAAAAGGACACTGATTGTCCTCTGACTATAGGATTTAATCCTGGATGTTCTTCATATGTGAATGGGAAAACAGACATCTGAGGAAGGAGGAGAGGAAAGAAAGATGCAAAGAAGGAAGCGAGGAAAAGAGAGAAAGAGGAAGGAAAGAAGAAAGAAAAGAGGGAAAGAAGGAATGAGGGGAAGGAAAGAGGGAGGAAGAAATGAAGAAAAAGAAGGAAAGAAGCAAGGAAAAATTAATTCTTTTTAAAACTTCTCTGTTGGAAGATTTATAGACATTTACCCCTAATGAGCAAATGAAGTAAGCACTATAAGTTTTAATTTATAGATGAATCACCTGGATTATTATTATTACTATTATTGTTGTTATATCTCAAGTCTTCTTGTAAAGTCACTCCCTTGGGCAGCAGGTCACTGTGTCATCAATTACTTATAACAAGGAAATGCAGTTATGATGAGAACATGGACTGTTTGGGAACAGATAATTGGACTGATAATACAATTTACACTTCCTTCTTAGTTCAACTGATACTGCTGTGAGGGACTGCACTTTTAGCAGTCATTGTCAGATCCAGTTTCTATGGAAATTTTAGGTTGCTGCCATTGGATAAAGTCAATGATGCCATGGAAACTCAACGTCATTGATAATAGCAAGTTTCTTCTTTTCCCAAAATGTGACACAACCCACTGACAACTGAAAAATTCCTCCATAGGTGCATACCGTGTAAACTATCTATGCTACAGTTCTTATCAAAATTACTGTAAAGAAGGGAAATATATGCTTAAATAATAATTTTTTAGTGTAAGGATGAAGAGAAAGAAAAATAACATAATAATCAATATGAGGCACAGACTATCTTAATTTAAACTTGGCCATTAAAACCACACCTAACGTATAAATATGTTCCCTTCGTGGACTTTCCTCCCTGAAATATATGACACGTTCTAGTAGGATGGAGAAACCCTCTCTCCTTCTCTGTACTCTTCCACATCTATTTGCCACTCCACCCCACAGTCCGGATTCCAGTATTAAGAATCACAGCTGTTTGCAGACATCTTAGCCTTCAGTTTGCAACTGGCCACTGCTTGGAGCGTTACCAGCAAACGGAAACTATGTATAATGAAGGATGGAGTGGGAAGAAGTATTTCTTTATTAAAATATTTGTTGTGTATTTTCAACCAATATGTGAACTACTGAGTAAATGATATTTTCATTCTAAACAAATATTTTGAATTATTTCACAATGTATTATCTATTTTTATAATCATGGTTAACAAGCAAACTGGATCAGCTCTTGGATATTTGAAAGTTGATATATAATGATACAAAGAATTCATAGCAAACATCTTGTAGATGTCCTAGTGTATAAACGCCCTCAATAAAAGGAGGAAGAAGGACCCAAGTGGATTGGATGCAGTGACCAGCAGGCAAGTAGAGTCCTATGTCTTCCTCCAGGTCTCCTTCTGTTCCCTGGTGTCTTCATTTTTCTTGGTCGGAGAGGCTTTTTGTGGCAATCTAATATTAACAGGAGAGGCTAGGACACATGTTTTAGAACACTGCATGGCAAAACACTGCTTTAACCTAGATGATAAATCACTTGGGTTTTTTTTTTTTTTTTTTTTTGTAGAGGGGAGTGTTAATGGATATTATGGAAAAGCTAAAGCCCTTCAAGCCATCTCTTAGTACAATTACATTCATAAGGTGGATCTTAGCTCCATTTTGATTTGATTAATAAAAAATAAAACTAAAGTATGAATTTTTTAGCTTTCCTCAGATGTAATACAAATGAAAAATGAGATGAGTTAAATAACTTATTCTTTCACGAACCTAGAGAGACTTTTTAGGTTTCACTGTTGGGTCCAATAGAGGTCTTAGCATGCTTCAGATTGACTTGTGTGGTTATTTTGGTGCCTGCCTGTCCCAAGAACTCTACTCCTGTTAGATGAGTTTATTATTCCATTTTCCAATGTGAAGAAGCTCAAGGGGATAGAATTCCTTTGGGCAATCTATTAAAGTGTGGCCATCTTCTGTTATCTTAAGTATTTGGATGGGAGACTGCAACCCAAAGGTGAATGTGCTATCCTGCCATGGGCGAGGAAGCTGTTCCACTCCAGGCAGGGGTTAATAATAAAGACCAGGTTATCACAGTCAAGGTAGGTTGTAGGACTCAGATGGGCTAAGGAAAGTTGTAAATCATTGAGGATATCTGGATGCAAACCCTGAAAATCAGTAATCCCTGAACTTCCCCATCAAGAGCTCCAGCTATTGTTCAGAGGAAAATTGGTCTTAACTGACATATATTCTGCTTATTTTCAGAACTCTTTTGTTGGCTCTGTTCTTTTGGAGTTTTGCACAACTTGGAATTTTAGTCTAAAAACCTTTCTCAATTTTTGTCAGAAGATTAAGTTATATTTGTTACTTGACAGAGTAGCATATGTGCCCTGGAGTTTTGGTGATGCCAGGGTAGAAATAAAGTTTTGTGTTTCTTTCAGCTCCCCTCATTGTGCCTGCCCTACCATATGCACATATATCTTCTTTGGATTTCTCCTATCTCCAAAGGGCATAAGTAGTACGAAGAGTCCAATTAAAAGATCCTTCTCAATCCCCATTTGAGAAAGGGACAAATATGAGTGAACAAGAAGACCAGGAAATAATCTGCCTCCAACTGCTGCCCAGAATTTAAACCATAATATCTTGAGATGCTGCTTCATCAAAGCTGCATTGGCCTTGACATGCAAGCCTCCCTGGGCAGTAGTCCTGGGGGATAAAAAAGGCTAATCACGCTGCACTTTTGGGAAGAAAAATGGGAGCGCTATGTAGTGCCAGTCCATGTATCACCAATCTTTTCAGGACAAGTGAAATGTCAAGGCTAAAATACCCTCCAGATATCTGTAAAATAATGTAAGCCAGATACACAGTCATAGCAGAGTTTTAAAATATTATTCAATTGGTTTGCTCCATCAGGAAAAAACAAAAAATATATTTTTCTGCTCCACATTTATCTAAAAGGGTACTGAATTAAAAGTAAAAATATGGAACAGTCTGGTATCCTGTCAAATTTAATCTATGTGCAATAGTCCAATCTAGTCCACAAAAATGCATTTTACTGAAATTGAAAGGCTATGTGAGTAAGGCATTTGATTTTCCTCCTTTAAGACTGTCATTTTCTTTGTATGCTTGCATTATTGAAACGAGACAGTGTTTAATATGTTTAGCTATTGCTAATCTTGTAAGTTAACTCTTCTGTTCACAGAATGGAGAGCTACTACAAATTAAAGATATTTTAGTTCAATTTTTCCTATTTTAATGAACTTTAAAAGGATTTACATTCATGTGTAGTATATGAAATTATAGAAATACAGAGGCCTAGGTATATATATATATGGGGTGAATTTCTTTTGCCAAATTAATTGAACCCCACATGTTAATAGTCATTGTTTTAACAGGTGGTAGAATTATGAATAATGTTTCCTCTTCTTTACCTATGAGTCATGTTTAACATCACTACATTTATTTTAATCCTAGAAGAATATACAGATTTATTGCTGCCAACATACATTTTGAACAGTGGTAATGCTTCATAATTTGAAATTATTTATTTTTTCAATCGACACAATTAATACGGCTACTTGATATCAGCTCCTTGTGTAGGTTGTGAGAACACAATGAGAAAAAAGACATACTTTCTAACTCCATTGAAATCCTAATCTATTGAGATTAGCATAAGATTTTTTTAATTAAGTCTTTTTATAAAGGCTGTCTTATAGTTTTTAAAAAGTCACTTAAAACCATTAGAAATTAGCACCAAAAATAAAGACTTTAGCACATCTCTGAAGAAATTTTCAGTAAGTATCCACATATGTAAACAGAAGATACAAAAAGCTCAATCTTTATACTGATTAGGGAAGAAAAATCCTGAAAAGATGTTCACAACATATCAACAATATTCATATAACTTCTACATTTATCATTCTAGCGTTAAAAGGACAAAATCTTGCTAACCTAGACAACTTACTTACTTCTACTTTCAAAGACACCATGTTAATAAGTTTCAGTTAGTAGATCAAGCTTTCAATTTTAAGGATTACAGGAGAAGAGAAGGCAGATGATGGGGATGGTTTCCTATTCTTCCTTTTTTTCTTATCCACTGTAAGATCCCTACACTTCCATTCATGATCTGGTGCTAGAACTCAGGACCTTGACTTAGAAAAACTTATTAATATTATTATAAAACGAAACCAGATCTCATCAAATTTAAACCTCTGAGAATAATCAACAACTATATTGCTATGTCAAAAAAATATGTAGACCTGGATGTCAGGAAATAATCATATAAATTAAAATACTCAGATAGATTCACAAGGTTCATTTGCTTCTTCCATATTAACATGGAGTTCTCCTCATTCCAGAAGTGATGGCTTCTTCAATTAAAAAGTGGAAACTGGGGGGGCCGCCCGGTGGCGCAGCGGTTTCGTCCGCCCTTGGCAGCCCAGGGTTCGCCGGTTCGATCCCGGGCGCCCGCCGACGTACTGCATGTCAGCCACACTGTGGTGGCGTCCCATATAAAGTAGAGGAAGATGGGCACGATGTTAGCCCAGGGCCAGTCTTCCTCAGCAAAAAGAGGAGGATTAGCAACGGATGTTAGCTCAGGGCTGGTCTTCCTCACCAAAAAAAAAAAAAAAAGTGGAAACTGGAGCCAGCCCTGATGGCCTAGTGCTTAAAGTTCAGCGCCCTCGCCGCTTCAGTGGCCTGGGTTTGTTTCCCGGTAGTGGAACCACACTACTCATCTGTCAGTTGCCTTGCTGTGACAGTGGCTCACATAGAAGAGCTAGAAGGACCTACAACTAGAATATACAACCATCCACTGGGGCTTTGGGGAGGAAAAATAAAAAAGGAAGATTGACGATAGATGTTAGCTCAGGGCAAATCATTCCCTGAAAAAAAAAAAAAAAATAGAAACTGTTCAGTTGGAAGGAATCTTAGAGATAATTTTATCCAGTGCACACTTGCCTGTGTTATAATGAGGAAATTGAAATCCACAGAGATTAATCTCAGAGCTGGCAAAGCTCTCCTGACCTCTATTGTGATGCTTTTCCAATAGACTTCTTTCCTGATATTTGACTATGAGATGCAAAGGCATATTTACAATGAACATATTGAAACTTAAGCTATGAGTTCTTTCACTAGAAGAGGCCTCCCTCTAAGGACTTGAGAGAGACCTAGCAATTTTGAATTAGTGAGTTTGTAAAATTTTATTACTCCTCTAAATTGTATAAGGTTTAGGTTCCACAAAACTTGGATCCTCTCCTGCTAATGGAAATATAGCATAAGGTTTCATATTGTTGTAACTTATTAACTCTTTATTGGGGTTGAATAGACTGAAGTACACTTTTTGGCAAAGGTCCCGCCAATTAACAGTCTAGACTGGATCATCAGGGACTCTTCTTTTGAAAAGTGTCAATTTCAAGGCATTCTTATTACTTATCAATCAAAGTTTCTTCCTGTTTTATAGGAACCCATTTCTTACCATCAATCATTAAAAAAAACTCATATCAAAATAACTTCAGAATTCACATATTTGCAAGTTGCTTTAAATAAAAACAGTAATTTAATATGTGGGGTTAAAAATATAGATGATGAACTTGTATTTCAAGACTAAGAGTTTATCTCATATTTAGTGATTTTTTTCATATTGAAATAAAATTTGAACTTATGTACAAAGGAGAAGAATTGCAAAGAAAGTAGTTATTCCTGTTTATTTCATTTTCTGGTGTTTCTCATTGTTTCTTGTTTACATGGGAGAGAATCCAGAGGCCTCTGTTAATAACGTCCTCCTGAAATACCATTCTATAACGAAGATGAAAATATTTTTCTTCTCAACTGCCTACATTTAACATTTAATTTTAGTTCCATGATTGATATTATGAAACACTTCAATATTTAGCACATTATGGTATGATCAGAATATAATGTCAATGAAAACAAAAACAAGAAAAACAATAAGAGTTGGCATAGCTTGATGTGAATTCTGAACCCATAAACTACAAATCTACAAAAACAGATTTCCTGACCGTTTGAGGAAGGAAAAACTATATATATAGATAGATAGATAGATAGATAGATAGATATAGACATATAGATGTGTGTGTGTATGTGTGTGTATTCTAATTATTTATAATATGTTATAAAGGATTTTTAGTTGAGGAAGTCATTGTGCTTTTGTTTAAGGAGTTCTCGAGCCCTTTGAGAGTTTTGGAAAATATATATCTTAAACAATATAAACTAATTAAATCTAATTAGATATTATCAAGTTATCCATCCTCTAGATGGCAGGATCCTAGATCCCCTAGAAGGCAGGATTCCAGAAAAATATACTACTTGGGTGGAAAAATAAGATTTGAGGGAAAAAAAACTGTTTGAAATGAAAAAAATCTATTTTATTCTAAAATAAATCCAATATTATCTTTGGGAAAAATTCAAATTCACTGGTCTACAGTCATCCATTCCGTAAAAAAGAGTAGACTGGAAGAGACGACATTTCAGGAACAGCTCTTCACAACACCCTAAGGTTTTCTAACATGTTAGTAAATATTTTTGAGGTAGGGAGTAATGGTCTGTGGCCATTTATATTTGGGAAATTTTTTAACACCCTGAATCTCTTCTTCGAGTGTTCTATAAAACTTTTATATAAATTTTGCACTAAAGAAATCCTTTTGCTTCATTTAATCTAGGATTCTCCAAACATTTTTACCCTTGATCTTGTTTTCTATGAACATCTTTTAACATAATTGTAGTGGTGTTCTATCCAACAAAACTCAAGAAAAACAAAATTAGAGGATCTCAAGAATTTTTCTAAGTTTCACAAAGTAGCTTCTCAGTAAATATTTGTTTCATGAAAAAATTAAAGCCAAATATGCTATTACAAACTAGCTTGAACATTGTGAGATTCTTTATTTCATTTATATTCTGCTTTCTGTATTTAATTGGCAAAGTGTTGATGACGTGGATAAATTACATTTATCTATTATTTGACCATGAAGAGACATTGAACTTTCATCTTGTTTGTAATAAATATGCACGGTCAATGCTAATTATGTATTCTGAAGGTAACACAAGCTAAGAGAATACTAAATCTATCTAAAACCATAAATATTTTAGTCAAAATGCTCACAAGTATTTCTGCCAATTCTAAAATGATGGATTGTCTAATTCTACCCTCAAATATTTGGAATTTCTCCAAACAATCAATCCAGAATTCTAGTGGGCATATATCCTCATTGTGAAGCCAATTCAAAGTTATTAACTTTTATATCAGATTCTGGAACTGTCACTTCAAAAAGACACATTTTTAAATCCATTTTTTAAGAACTAAATTCTACTTGTATTGGACTCTGGTAAATATAAACAACACATTCCTCTCAGGCTCTTGCTCTTGATTTTGTTCTATTTAAAATAAAAAGAAAGAGGGAGAGAGTGAGATAAATTGCCAGTGTCATGAATTCTGCCTTTGACATTAAACAGCTTTCTTAAATGCTGTGGAATTGATAGTTCTGTATTGGAGTTATAATGTGATAATGATAATATAGTGTCATAACATTTATTCCCAAGCAGCTCACATCTCAGGCTATGTGTTTTTTTTTTTTTTTAAATAGACTATCTTAACAGTCTGTAAGACAGATAGGTTTTTTTGTTTGTTTTGTTTTGTTAAAAGATTAGGAGACTGATGGTATCTTAGACCATTTCTGGGTAAAGAAAGCAACTACACCTGTGAAAACTTAGGGAATGGCAATAAAAATACCAACTCTGACTATTAATTAAAGTAAAGGTTCTAGAACAGTTCATTGAGTTTACAATGTGAAATGAATTTTATGCTTGGTTAATATCTGAGCTTTGAAATAAGAAATTTAAAATTGTCACCCTTCTAAAGATGAATTATTGAAATTCTTTACATATGAAATATTGAAGTATGTTTTCCCAAAGTTCAAATGGACATGAATTTCACTTTCCCCACACACTTTCCCCAAAGTACAACAGAATATGGTTTATACAGGGATATTCCTGCCAAAGAATAGGCATACATGTTGTGAAAACTAGTCCCTTTGAACTTTAGAGAAATACTAAATCATTTCCTATATCCAATAGACGATAATAATTACTGTTTAATGAGAACTAACCATATAGTTGGTGCTGTGATAAGATAATAACCTTCTAAACAGGTTCTGTTTTATCATCATCCATTTTATAGTTGAGGAAGGAGATAATTCAGTTTGGTTAGGTAACTTCAAATTTTAACAGTCAGTAAATGCCAGAGAACCACATTTTCTAATTCTGGAGCTCAGATCACCTGACTTAACCACAGCCTGGTGCTCATTGTGAAAAGGCCCAGAGGGAGAAAAGAAAGACTAATTGGGCTGCCATGGTTATTGGGTTGATGGTCTGTCATCCATGGACAGAACTTTGTAGGTATAAGCTGGTGAATCTCTCCTCCACAGACCAGTCAGTGGCTCTTTGGCGGTAAAAATGGAGGCTAAAATTACCCTGAATCCCATCTCTAGCTGAGCTGTACCAGACAACTCCCAACTGGAAGATCAGTATTTACAATAGGCTGGAGAGGAGGTGGGACAAATAAAACCTATGCCTGGACAAAAATCTGACCACTTCAGAAACTCCAGATGTACTGAGTGCTCGGACATATCATTTGCCTTTAGCTAGGTTGCCTGAAGTAAATACATTTTTTTTAAGAAAATGGTTTAACAAACACATGCCAGATAGAGTTCCAAGGACTTCTACAAATATTTACTCATTAATTTTAATCTTCATAATCATCCTTTCAAGTAGAAACTATTATCATCTCCATTAATTCAAAAACATCACCCAAGTTTCTGAGCTAATATGTGGCACAGTCAGAAATCTAATTCTTGGATTCTGGTTCCAACCTGTGTTCTTAACCACTGTCCTAAGCTTCCTCTCATTGCCTTCTCAGTCTAAACTCATTGATGGCCCTGGCAGACTGATTAGTTTGGAAAACACAATAACCAGCCCATGCAACACAGACTAGACTCATCACACTAATAACCCAAGCAGATTAATTATTCTAGGTACTGACTGCTTCACGCTGATTAATATGTTATTTTAAGTAAATATTTTGAACAAATGTATTAGCAGAGGCTGAAAATAAAAGCCCTGATATAAGCAAGCTCTATCTGATTCCTGAGGAGAGTGAAAATAAAACTCCTGGGATGATCAGAGAAGAAATAACCACGGTGATTAAGAGGATAGACTTGGGGCCAGATTACCTGGGTTCAGATTCCAGTTCCACCAATCACTAGCTGTGCCGCTTCATAGGTTACTTTGACTTTTTGAATATCTGCTTCCTCATCTTTAAAAGGGGAGTAATAATACCTACCTATTTGGGATGTTGTAAGGATTAAATATAAAGCACTAACAGGTACTTAGGATTAAATAAGGGTTGCCTACTGAGCCTAGTTCCATACAAGAGGATGAACAGAATCTGGATGGTGGAAGAAGAGAAACACAGACCTTATTACCACAAAGATGTTTTCTTCAGTCATTCTAGGTCAAGTGATTTTATCAGTACTTTAGTGAGAAGCAACTGGAAATCAATACTGGTCCTCTACTGTGTGCCTCATTTAGAGTGTTGATTAAAAGTATGCCCATGTTAGTTGTTCTCAACCAATTTTTGTCATCTATAGTGATTCCAAAATATGGCCACACATTCCTCCCAATCTAGTACGCATCCTCTATGCTATGTGATTTTGCCTTTCCCGTTAGAAAGGGAGTCTATTTCTCCACTCTTTGTATCTGGGCTGACATTTGTCCAACAAAATGAAACAGAAGTGATGGTATAATACTTCCAATGCTAGATCTTAAGAAGCTTTGTAGCATTCTGCTCTTGCTTTTTTGCAATGTTGTCCTGAGACCAACATGTGAAGAAGCCAAGCTAGCCTACTAGAGGATGAGACCATGTGAAGGAGAATGAAGGGGCCTTAGCTGACAGCAGGCATACCTTCCAGACATGTGAGTGAGGCCATCCTACCTTCCAATCCAGCCCACCCCTTAGCAAAATGCAGCTGCAGAATGAGCCCAGGAAAAAGACAGCAGAATAACTGATAAGAATTTTGAGAAATAATAAATCATTGTTTTAAGTCACTAAGTTTTGGGGGTAGAATGAGCACAGCAATAAATACTTAAAACAGTATCTTTGTGAAAGTCCTGAATTAAAGAACGTTTTAAGAAATTTCTATGTCATTTCTTAGACTGGGTGGACTCCACATACTACTAGAACCAAGATTTTGGCACCTCGATGAGGCAGAACAGACAGACATTTTGAGGAAGATTGTCTCTGCCAAGTTTATTTCAGTCTGATTTGAGGCTCTGGTAACTACGACTTCCTTCCGAGATGGAGGAGGACCATGTTTCTGCATGGGGCATTAGACCTCTAGAAATATTTACAAACAGAGCATAGATTAGAGAACAAGTCTGGGAGCTAAATAGTCTAAAATCAATTCCTAACTTACTATTCAGTGGCCTAAGAAAGTGTACTTAGACTTAGAAAGTGTATTAACAATTTAAAGTATTATCTGTGCGTATTGCGTCTGTGTATGTGTTCAAGACATCGAATAAATAAGACTTATAGGATACAATCACAAAACAACTTAATTTTTATCTACCATTGTTTCTTTAAAAATTTCTTTTGCAGGGAGTTCTTCCCTTGTCCATGGATGAAAACTAATTATCAAACCGATATCCGATTCTTCTTGGGAACACGTCTAAGTCATAAAATTTCCAAACTGTTGGAAAAGAAAATGTAGTCTTATACAATAAAAGATAGAAAATAAGGAAACAATCAAGTATTAAAAATAGAACATGTAGAATTAGATTACATAGGAAGACTGAAACAAATATATAATAATAATTAATAATGAGTTTAAGTTCTTCATTTAAAGATAAAGCTTGTCAGATTGGATTAACAAACAAATAACATTGAACTATGTAGTTTTATGAAATACTCACCAATGTCAAGTGATATAGAAAGTTTTTTAAAAAGTAAGAATTAGCCATGATAAGCCAGACAGATAATGGTCAATATACTAATATAAAAAATATCTGACTATTTGGCAAAAAACACATTGTATGGCATATTGGTTTTTTCAATTATTTTATTGAGGTCATAATGTTTTACAACCTTGTGTAATTTCAGGTGTATATTATTAATCAGTTTCTGTATAGACTGCATTGTGCTCACCACCAGTAGTCTAATTTTTATCCGTCACCACACACATGTGCCCCTTTACCCCTTTCACCCACCCCCAACCCCCTTCCCTTCCAGTAACCACTAATCTGTTCTCTTTATCCATGTGTTTATCTTCCACATATGAGTGAAATCATGCGGTATTTACCTTTCTCTGTAGCATATAGTTTTTTTTTTTTGAAGAAGAAGGATACAGCACAAAATAAAATAAAACTTTACACCCGTATATGTAAATAATATACCACTGAAGTCTAAAGACTTTTAGACAGGTAGAAAAAGACTCCTGAGTCTTCCTATCTTCTCAAAATAAGAGCCAAATTTCTAAAAATATAAAGCATTATGTCACTATCTGTTGCTACCATGACACTGTTCTTGGCAATAGGGAGATAGAGAAGAAAGAAGTCACAGAGTCTAACTGTTTGAGAGTTTGGACAGCCCACGTATTCATGCAATAGTCAAGTAACACTGACATTCTGGTTTCGAAATAATTCAAATAAACACTGAGAGCTGTAAGAGTTCCAGGTAGAAGCAGACCACTGTGGAAGGAGCAGAAAAGAAAAAGCATCGTGGAGAGGTGTAAATGAATTAATATTTGACCTTGAAGTGGACAGATGAGAAGTGTGTGTTGGGGGGAAGTGTGGTTGAAATAAATTAGGTTTTTGTTTTGGGGTCATTGTTTTTCATTGTGTTTATTGATCAAATGGGTAAAGAATAACCTCAGAAGTCTGCCCAGACTTAGAAAGATGTTATGGTGAATAGTTTATTGATAGTCTCAGATCAGTGGGAGTACAATAGTGGAAAGGTTTTATTTGTTCTCCTATTGCTGTCCCCAACTTCTCTCTTTCTCATCCTTTAAAAATATCAGACAGATTCTATGGGGATCATGTCACTGTCATCTATTAAAAAGTCCTGTGTAATCTAATTAAAAACTCCAAATGCATCTCCTCACATCTCCCAGCTCAGGCTTCTACCATGTCCTGAGGGACAGGTAGTGCAGGAGTTCTGATCTTTACCTCTTCATTTCCTCCTCTGCTGTTTTCAGTCAGGATAGAAGGAAAAGAAATGAGCAGTTCTCTAATTTAACTTGCTGCTGCCAAAGCTCCTTACTTGGTTAAACTGAGCAGCATCTGTTGCCTTTTGCAAGACCAGCATCCAAAAATTACTATTTGGGTACACATGTAATTCTTTTAAGGGCCTTGGTTGGGGGCTCCCCAACTGGTGACCAAGTGAACCAAAGGAAACCCATTCGATATATCACACTGAATGTGGGAATGCGGGCTGCCCCACTTGTATTTTCTCTCTGCCCTGCCACCTCTGAGTCTTTCTGCTCTTCTCCACTGCTCAGCAGTCCACACATAAGCAAATGTATAAGTACAGAATGAGAAGCCAGTGTCATGCCTAAACCCAGCGTGAAATTTTCTTGGAGCGGGGAACCACCCATCCCTGCCTTGGAGAACATGAGAAAACACAAAACCATAATATTCTTACCTCCAAGTCCAACTCCCACAACTCTAATGACTGATAACCTATACCTCTCCTTCCCTACCCCTTAGTCTTCTGTTACATAGATTGGCCACAGGAGGCAAAGACCGATGCTGGGGGACAGCAGAGCCAGTCGGGCCTCCAACTGTGTTCATTTCTCTCTAAAATGGGAATAGCTTGATACTTTGCCCTCAACTTTGGGTACTGGTAACCAATTCTGGCAAAAAGGAAAAGGCTTCTTCAACATCCTCTTATGCTTGATGTGCAATCTTCAAATGACATTGTCATTTGTTTTCCTGTTATACTGAAATACCATAATTAATGTAATTTTTCTTACTCTCAGACTTCTTTCATAGTGATTTCCAGGTGTTTACTACTATGTGCTTTGGTTCATTTCTTAAAATAATTTTTAAAAATCTTCTTTTAAAATTATGCTGTCTAATCTTTATTTACCTTATATATAAATATACATATTTATACACATATACATATTTATATTTATGTATAATTTATCTTATATTATTTATATTTATTTAGTAATATATATACTAATATTTATTATTTACATTGATGTACATTATTTACATATAATATATTTATGTAAGTATACATTTAAGTATATACTAATGTATAATATATATTACTAAATATATTATTTATATTAATATATATTTTATGCATTATTTAAATATTTATATATTATATATTTATCTAAGTATAAAATATATATTAAGTATATACAGTATGCTTTGTATACTTAAATAGCATTGCACTTGCTAAAATATTGGTCTTATATGTGGTTGCACAAATAGAAGCAAAACTAAGCATTATTCATTCTTATCATGTTATAGCATGCAGGTGGTTCTAGTGAAAATTTTGGTCAAAATGGAGACAATAGAGAGTTTTGATACACTTTCAATTCAATTAATATCTGAAAAATTTCATTTTTTATCTCTTCTCCATATCAGGAAAGAAAATGTAAAAGGAGAAAATAATACATGAGGTCCAGCTTAGAACAGCTTATATGATGACTCAGTTTCCTAAAGAAACTGTATATTCATGTGTATATACAGTTTCTGAGGAACATGACAGCAAGACTCATCCCTGAATGATTTCAACCATAACTGATCTGTTGTGGTTTACATGTGGTAGACTAAATAGGTGAAGAACAAATCTCATTCATTTTTATCCATTATTCTGTAGTATCTAGTTGGTTCAAATGAAAACTGTAGTCAAAATATTCTGTTGCTCCAGAGAGAAAAATATTAAACCACTTGATTAATTTATTTGACAATTTAAATATTTTGGTTTATTCAGTGGTCCCAATATCTAGAAAATTGCTTCTTAAATATGAATATTTAACAGAACACTTCTAGGAGATCAGGAACCAAGTCCAAAATGTTTGCTATTCTACTACCAGGGCCTATGTTGAATGAATGAATGAATCAATCAATCAATCAATATTGGAAGAATTAATTATCCCTTTCAATTACATCTAGCTACTAATTTTTGGTTAGTAAACAAACAAGCTAGAGATGAAGAAATGGTTATATAAATGAAACTTATTTGCCCCACTATGGCTGAGGTATCTTCAAGTCCTCATGTATTCATTCATTCATTCATAATATTTTTTCATGCCAGAATGTGGCTGGGATGCAGTAGAGAATAGAAAGGCATAGTCTCTGGCTTGATAGTGTTTGTCTTCATATGATTGTCCCTATCAATCATAATACTGATTAGGGAGACAGATTTTAAACAGATCAATATCTAATGTGTTAAACACTAGTGAAAATAAAGCAGAGTGCGAGGGATATAGCATCCTGCGGGTTGGCCAGAATATTATTTTCTGCCATCTTAATAATCACCAAATAATTGACTCCACAATTTTGAGCAAAAATTCAATTCATTAATTCAGTACGTTTATTTCACTAATTCAGCAAATGCTTTTTGAAAGCCTAGCCTGTGCCAGGCACCAGAGATGCACTGGAGAGCAAATAAGTTTTGTTCCCTGCTCTCAGGGAGGTTATAGGTAAGTGTGGAAGAGAAATAGTAATGCAGCAATAGCTTGGATATGTGCAAAAATTGGGAACTGCTACAAAAATTGTCTTCAGCCCTTATAAGTATCAATCCATTTTCATGGTGACTCACACTCATCCCGTATGTCCTTGGGATGGATAGTAGTGACTCTGTTGTGCTTACTGCTGTAACGCTTTAATCAATCATCTAGAATACATGAGACATTCTGAGGACTTCGAAAGTAAGCCTAACTAATTCCAGTGGCAAAACCTCGGCCTGGGTTAGTTGTCACACTAAATCTACTGTTACCTCAATTACATGGATCATTTCTTTGACTCTTCACCTGGTTTTAGTGGTTAGAATCTTATTTCTTAGACTAAGATAAAATCAGATGTAGTCATTTTTTTAAGATGCATGAAAAATATACTTCTCATATGCTATAAAATCTGGTTTAATTTTCCAAAACAAAAATAAAATAGTAGAGCAAAGGAAAAATAAACATTAAAAAAAAAATCAAGGCATGTCATGACAATCCATAGTGTATGTTGAGTTGTGACATGCCCAAAATACACATTATGTTGCAAATAAAATGGTGATTTTAGAGAATAATATTTTACTAATAAAATTATTTTAGTCTTGAAATTTCTCTTCATTTGCTAAAATATATATTAGTGTCCACAGCTGAGATGTCAGTTAATATCTACATTTCAGCAGGTGAACATATATGAATTTGAGGAAAGAGAGGGTAAGGAGTCAAGGAGTTAGGTTTAATTATTTGGCAAAGTGAAGATGATGGAAACATTTTCAAGTTATTTCTGTAACTTGTACATAAAGGTAACATTTCAAGTTACTTATGTAAACCACTATGGTCTGAATGTTTGTGTCCTGCGCAAATTCATATGTTGAAATTCTAACCCCCGAGGTGATGTATTAGGAGACAGGGCCTTTGGTAGATGATTAGTTCATGACGGTGGAGCCCCCAGGACACAGTGAAGAGACAGCCGTCTAGGAAGTGGGCTCTCACCAGACACCAAATCTTTGGTGCCCTGATCTTGGACTTCCCAGTCTTGAGAACTCGAAGCAATAAATATTTGTTTTTAGGGTACTAGTTTATGACATTTTTGTTACAGCAGCTTGAACAAACTAAAACATAGACACAGACACGTGTGTTCTCTCTTGTTACTGATTTGTGATTAGGTGCTATTCTCCAGAGACCACTCATGCTAAATTTCCAAAAACAAATAGAATAGCAGACTTAATTCCATTTCCATCATTTCTAGAAAAAATACATTCAACTTTGAGGACATTACAACTCAGTCTTTCTTGATTATTAATCCTCCTAACTCAATTACAGTGTTCTAAGAATATGCAAGCTACTCAATTACAAATGATTTTGAACATATCAAAATTATTATGATTTTTAAAATTTTACTTTTATTGACACAAGTAAAATATATATATATTATCATTGTAAAATTTCAAACAATTAAAAAAATCCCTATCTTCTCTGTCTTCTACCTCCAATTTAAGTCTACTTGTGAGAGTTAACTAGGATCAATTGTTTAGTGATTATGTTTCTAGATTTTATTCCAGACATTTGTGCACAGGCATACATGCATACACACATGATTTTGTGTTAGCTTTTTAAAGTAAATGATAGAAATGTATCATTTTGCAACTTACCTTTTTCATTTAAATTAAGTTTTTGAGATTATCCATGTTATTCATTTCCCTATTGATGGACAATTAGATAGCCTACAATTTTTCACTTTTATAAATAGTGCTTCAGTAAACATCTTTGCACATGCTACCTGGTCACATGATTGAATATTTCTCTTTAGTCAATACCAGGAAGTGGAATTGGTAAATCATAGCTGTAGTGTAAATCAATTCTCCAAAATTGTCTTCCAATATGATTATAACAATTTACATTACCACCAATGGTCAAGAGAGTACTTCTTTTGTGTCCTCATCTCACTTGATATTATTAAACTGTGAAGTTATTTACAAAATATTCAGTGCATCTAATTTTATTTTAATTCCCTTTCCCAGATTATAAGTGAGGTTGAACAACTCCCTTTACATTTGTTGGCCTTTTATAGCACATCTTTTGTTAAATGTTCATTTGTTTTAGCACTTTTTCTATTAGATTATATATTTTTGTTTTTTAATTGATTTGTAGGAGTTCTTATTTCTAATGTAATTTATCTAGCATAAAGATTAAAATAATTTCTGCAGTCTGTCAATTATTTTTAACTTTGTTTTGGTTATTTTTGTCCCTTAAAAACTTAAACTGACCAATTTATTAATCATTAACTTTGTGGTTATTGTCTGTTGAATATTTTAATAAAAGTCCTTCCTACATAAAAATTGTACATATATTCTCTCCAAATTTCTTCTGAATATCTTTTTTCCCTCTTAGGTCTAAAATTCATCTGGAATTCATTTTTGGAAATTGTGTATAAGATACATAACTGCAAATGATTAATGGTTTCCATATGATTTATTGAACTGTCCCTGGGAGTGTTGTAATGTAACTCCAAATAGATAGCCAATTATTGCTAAACAAGTTATTGAAGAAACTAAATTTTTCTTTCATTTGAAAAGTTACCTTTCTTATGCGGTAAATTCCTATATACATGTAAGGGTCTTTTTATAGACTATTCCATTGATCTATTTGTCCATTACAGTGCCAATGTCCTATTAGTTATAGTTGTATTATTTCCTCTCATGCTGATCTCAACCAATATTACCAGTGTTGTTTTGATTACACTGTTTTATTATGCTTACACACACACTTTTTTAAAAAAATTGGAAACAGTTATTATAGTTACAGGTTTTGTAGCCTGCCATTGCTTCTTGGGTTCCCTAGTTTTTGCTTGTTTATTTTATGTTTTGCTGGACCTGAAATTCCTTCCAGGTGAGTTTATGGGTAATAAAATTTCTGAGCCTTTGCAAATATAAATGAATGTCAATATTTCATTCTTACATATAACTGTATAATTTTATAATATAAAATTATTTTCCTAAGATATTTACATATTTTATTTTATTGTCTCCTCGTATTCCTTTTATCAACAAAAAGTATAGTATGAATTGAATTCTCATTTCTTTTCTGTTTATTTTTTCATGTCTAGAATCATTAATAGTTTTCTTTTTATCAATGAGTATTAATATTTCACCACATTTATCTGGATGTAGTCTTTTTCAATCATTCTATTCAGTAAATTATCTTTTCAGTATGGGAATCAGTATTTAGTTCGGGTCTGGATTTTCTTCTTCTATGACTGTTTTGTATATTCTTCACCTGTCGATCACTTATTTTTTTTTTCTTCTTGATCATTTGACATGTGGAAATTGAAAGCTCAGAATAATTTTTACTTAACTTTCTTTCTTTTTGTCTTTTTCAGTTATATTCTGAGAGTTCTCCTAGCTTAGTCTTTTAGTTTACTAATTCTCTCTTCATCTGTGATCATTTTGTTATTCAGCCAATTAACTGAGATTTGTATTTCAAAAATCACATTTTTATCTTTGATTCCCTATTTGAATGCTACAATATTTAAAATGTTTAAATAAAATATTTATTTTAATTGTTTTTCTTCTTCTATAAATCTCTCTTCTCAGGTTTGAGTTCTGCTTGCTGAGCTTGGTGCATCTATTGTGGTGCTAGCATTCCTCATACATTAGGTGAGTCTTGCATGTGTATCTGAGAGGAGGTGTTACTGACCTGTGAATGGTACACAGGTATTTTGTGATTGTGAGAGAGTATGCAAATGATTCCAACAAAGGGGCTACCCTTCTAGGCACAGGGGCTCCTGATTCCCCTGTTTTCTGCCAATCAGCCGAGGAACCTCCTCCTGATGTCTACTGCAGTCATGGAGGTATAAAAATAGAAACTATTTTTCCTGTAATTTCTAGTGATTTACTATGAGTTGGTGTCAGATTGCATCTTGTGTTCAGTTTATCTTTTTAACCCATTTTTACTCATTAGTTTTATAAATGTTTCTAAGTTGTAATTGGACTATAGAGGTCAGAGAGTTTTGAAATAATTGGTATGCTTTATATTATACGGAAAACAGTTTTTTGAAATTTTGTATAGAGTTAATGGTGTATGAAAGGGTTTGGTCGATTTTTCCATCTGGTGTAAGAAACGTATGCCTTTAAATTTCAAATAGCAACATTTTTGTTGTGTTTTTATATTATGAGGATACTTTTTGTTACTGAAGGTAGCAAAAAGAAGATATTTCTAATAGATTTTTATTGCATTCATCTCAATGATTAAATAAATGACTATCCTCTTATTTTATAAAAATTTTATATTGTTCCAGAGATTATGTTTCTAATCCTAAATAAATTTGAGCCTATTTTGGATCATTTTCGAAAACAATCTGAAAGATAATTTCGAAAATATGATCAGTTATTGTCTTTGTATGGTAAGATTATGGATAATATTTTATCTTTTTTTGTATTTTCCAAATTTTCTAATCCTAACCAAATTATTTTTAAGTATTTCCCCATACACTCTAAGTCTTTAGAATTCCTTAGCATAATTATGTTCCTCCACAAAACATGAAACAGTTGATCCATTCCCCAGGGCAAGTTTGATATGTTAGGCGCTTTGTCAGAATTAGCACATTAAATTGACATCATAATGAATGCAGCTGAGTGTACATATTTCATTATTTCTCTTGGTTTTTCTCTGTCTTGTTCTTTGGTCATAGTTACTAGCTGATGAATCCCCAGTGCTAGCTGGCTTTGTATCAGAGGCTGAGTCAGTAGTCAGTGAGAGAAGTGATGAATAACTTTCATCAGAGTCACTCACCAAGTGCTTTAGGACTCCACTGTGCTAGAAGCAGTTCTCTGAGTCTCCTGCACTATGCATGATTCAATAAAAAGACTCTCATCTTTTATTCAAATATATGTTTCTTTTTCAAAAGAACCTCCCCACCAAACTTCATACAATGAATCCAGTCTTCTTCAAGACTGGTTCTCTACTTTTGTGAAGGCTAAGAGACCATGAGATTGTAGCTGGTGTATGAAACACAGTCTTTGATCACAACTTTCTTTCATATGCGAATTTCTAAGGACAGATTAGAAGAGTTTATTAGTTTACTGTCTTACTCATTGTCCTTATCTTTCCTCTTCAAATCCAATATGTCATCAAGTCCAATAGTCTTCTCTCCGGAAATATCATGTAAATCCATGTAATCTTTTCTTTTCCTAGTGATATTGCTTTTGCTCAGATCCATATCACATTTCACTTACCTCCACTGTTTCAACAGACTCTTCAATAATTTTTTTTTTTGCTGAGGAAGATTCATCCTGAGTTAACATCTGTTGCCAAGCTTCCTGGTTTTTTTTTGTTTGTTTGTTTGAGGAAGATTAGCCCTGAGATAACATCTGTGCCAATCTTCCTCCACTTTGCACGTGGGTTGCCACCACAGCATGGCTGATGAGTGGTGTAGGTCCACGCCAGGGATCGAAACCCACGAACCTGGATCACTGAAGCAGAGTATGCCAAATATACCCACTAAGCCATGGGGCTGGCCCCTAATTTTTCCAACTTTTATATCACTCTCCTTTTATTTGCAATTTGTAAAAGTTATGCCTTTCTAGACTACAATATGCTTATGGTTTGTGACCTTAATTTAATTTATGTGACTCATTTAACTCCTCATTTTGTGTTGAATAAAATCCCAACTACTTGGAAGGTCAGTAATCCCTACAAATTTACATTAACTTATTTTTTCTAGCCTCAACTCTATCCCTCATTCTTCCCCATACTGATATTTTCTATACAGCAGCCACAAAGCATAATTGGCCTACCTCTTGCCCTTAAACATCTTTGACTTTAATGTTCTTACTATCAAAAGTGTAATAAAAAACATTTTCAAAGGCAGTTTTATTGTTCAATCACAATGAACATTTAATAAATTTTATAAATTACAAATTTTGAAAAGACTGCAACTGAAGTGTTTTCTATTCTGCAAAAAGAAAAGTTTTTTCCGTCCCTTTTCTTTGTGTTAAGCAAAATGTCTAGCATAGTTGGAGACTCAATCCTTACTCAAAAGAGACCACCAATGGGGGCTGGCTGGATGGCGCAGAGGTTTAGTTCGCACCTGTCAGCCCAGAGTTCACGAGTTCGGATCCCGGGTGCCCGCTGACGCACCGCTTGTCAGCCATGCCATGGCAGTGTCCCATATAAAGTGGAGGAAGATGGGCACGGATTTTAGCCCAGGGCCAGTCTTCCTCAGCAAAAAGAGGAGGATTGGCAACAGATGTTAGCTCAGGGCTGGCCCTCCTCATGAATAAAAAAAAAAAGAGAGACCACCAAGACTTCTACTTCTGGCTATGATTGAACAGCCAACAACAGGCAAACTCTCCATCCAAAAATAACTATAAAAATGAGCTAAAATTTTAAAAAATCTACTCTTTAGAGGCATCAGGAAATAATCAAACTAAAACTGGTGAGGCCAAGATCCCAGAAAAATTGAAATGCATTGAGGTAAGACCAACATTTCATTGACTTTTCCCTCAAGGCATTTGTTGATTTCCCACCTGAGCTGGATAAGAGATCAAGAAATCAGGTTAAAAAACTGAGCAGAGCTCATGGCAATGTCACACTGTTATGGACTAAAAAGTATCATATAGGCCCAAGGAGGAATGGCCTCAGAAACACCCTCGGCTTTCATTTGAGACTCTTGTAAGGCTATGCTATAGGATAAGGGCAAACTTCAGTCCTCACAAATACTGAAACTCAGCCTTAGCCATAAATCAAATCAGTCTCTTGAATGGAACAAGTTCACCTGTCCTACTATAAATTCCTTCTGGAAGCAAATTTAAGAATATTACATCATCCATAGCCTCTTCAATTTTTTATGTGTAATGTCCACCATGCAGTCCAAAACTACCAGGCATGCCAGGAGATATGAAAAATTACCAAATTTCAAAGAGTGCAAACAAATAGATGATAGAAACCATCCCTTATGCAATCTGGATACTGCTTTAAAATAATTGTGATTAATATGACCAAGAAATATATAGGATAAACTAGATAATTTCACCAAATATAAGCAAATGGGAACTACAGAACTATATACACAGAATCAGGTTATTAATTAACAATCATATGTATGAGCGATCTTACCCAGTATCAAACTTTACTAAATGGTGTCAAGAATATAAGCAATCAAAGGCTTAGAGAAGTTTCTGGAACATCAGTGACAACTCTCACAGTTCTTCATTCCTGTATTAGACATGAACCTCCATCTCGGAATAGATGAAGCCTCTAAGTGATGTTCGTGGGGTTCCTCACACAATAGGGAGCGTTTCAAATCAGACACATTTCCATTTAATACTCCAGGGAGTTGAACAACCTACATGACATCCTCCAGGGAGCCATTTCTCATATCCTGGATTCCATTTTATAGAGGTTAATCTTAGCTAAAGAGAGCCAGGTTAGGGCATTTAGCAATAAAGTCTCTCCTATCTAGTAAATATCATTAGTCCTTTTACCCGCATTCCACGTTTACAAGGTTAGACTATGTTACCTTATCTAATTTCTATCCTTTCTTCATAGGCATTCCTCCGCTAAAGAAAGTGAATGAATGACAGGTTAGCTGCTTTACCCCTTCATCTCAATCTTTAAAAATAATAATGGAAATAAAGAATTAACAGATGTATTTAACACTAAATTAGACACTAGCAGAAAAGTGGATTCACAATTTGGAGAACTGTAGAGTAGGTCAGCATATCACATATCCAGACTAAAGGTCAGAGAGCAAAAAAGAAAACACAGAGAAGAGCACAAAATACACGTGGTACCCAGTGAAAAATTCAGAAACACATTTTGTTGGAGTCTTGGAAAGAGGAGAAAAAATAGAGAATGAACAAAGTGAATATTTGAAGGGATAATGAGAGCTTCTGCTTTTGGATAGAATATAATCATTGCAACAAGCCATCGTTCCTACAAACAACTCAAGGCCTTAAAGAGCTTGAAAACAATGAGGATTCAATTGACTAAAATTCAAGAAAGCTGAAAAAAATTTAGAAGTATGCTGAGGAGCAACAGCTTTTCCCTAGGGACATTTACTAATGATAGACGCGGACTGTGGTCTGAGGATTGAGCCTTAGCCAAGGCAAGGGGAAAATAATAAGAGATTTTAGTGGTTGCATGGGGCTGGAGTGACAAAATTGGAAAATGTGAGGGTCCTCAACATACGGTCTATCTTCTCCTCTACATAGTGCCTAATTTTGAAATTGTGGAAGATGGGAAGCAAAACAGATAAGCCAAAATCTTTTGAAGGGCAGAACTAAGTTTCTTAAAGTCCTCTAGAAGTGAGTATAGAACAACCTAAGAAAAAGTGTGAACAAGATGTAAACTGAGGCTTGCTAAAATTTAAATCAGTTTTACCTAACTCAGTCCCTGCTGGATTGATGTGGTCTCCTCTCAGACTCCACCACCACCACCACTCTATATTTTTAGTAGAGAGGATAAAGTAAATCCTCTCCAGTGGAAGTTTCATCATCTAAAACCTCCACAGTTCTTTTACACACAATATCAAGAATACAATGAAAAGACCATAAGTTATGAGAAGAGGCAAGACAATGTGGCCAATTACTAAGAGGAAAAAATAAACTATAGAAGCTGGCCCACAGGTGATTCATATATTGATCATCTTGAAACAACTATAATTAATAAGTTCATGAAAATAGATAAAAGATGGATAAAAATGGATGAAAGAAGTAAAATGTTAACATAGAACTGGAATTTATAAAGAAGATAAAATGGACATTGTAGTATGTAAAAGCATAATATCTAAAATTAAGAACCTCATGGATGAGTTTAACAGTAGATTAGACATAGTAAAAGATAGGATGGGTGAATTCAAACACAAATCAAAAGAAATGATCCACATGATGCACAGAGAGGAATAATGGGGGGCACAGAGCAGAGTATAAGAGAAATGTAGGATTCTGCCAATGGTTTAATATACAAGTAATTGGAGTTCTAGAAGGAGAGAATAGGGCTGAAGCAATATTGTGGTTGAGAATTTTCCAAAACACATAAAAGTTACCTACTCATAGTTCAAGAAGTCTGGCATATCTCAAACAGTGTACTGTAAATGCAAAGCAAACCAAACATGGACTCATCATGGTAGACCCGTTGAAAAACACAAATAAAAAGACAGTCTTAAAAGCAGCTGGAGAAAAAAAAAAGATATATTACCTTCAAAAGAGTAGCAATAAGACTTGAATTAAGCAAACAATAGAAATGATGGAAGTCAAAAAACATTCCGTTGTTTACTGGTACGGCATCTTTAATATACAGTCATGTGTCATTAGACGGTGGGGCTATGTTCTGACAAATGCCTCATTAGGTGATTTTGTCATTGTGCGAACATAATAGAGTGTACTTACACAAACCTAGGTGGTACAGCCTACTACACACCTAGCCTATATGATACTAACATAATAGGACCACCATCGTATATGTGGTCCATTGTTGACCAAAATGTTCATATGTGGCACACGACTGTAATGAGATAGAATAAATGCCAAACATGATTTATATTCCCAGTGAAAATATTCTTCAGATATGAAGATAATATTAAGTCACTTTAAGATAACAAAAGTGAAATATTTGTTACATGGAAGCCTGCACTAACAGAATGAATAAAGAGAGTTCTTTAGGCAGAAGGAAAATGACCCAATTTGGAAATATGGAAAAACAAGATGGAATAAAGAACACAGAAAAGGATAAACACATAAGTAAATAAAATGAACACTGGTTAAACAAAATGATGATTACAATGTCTTATGGTATTTTAAACATATGTAGAACTAAAACACAGGCAAAACAGGATGCAGAGGGAAGTAAACAGAGTTAATATTTTCTCTGGTTTGGGGATTATTGGGGAAAGGATAAATACAGAAATTTTTAATTGACTGAAATAGTTACATATGTATATTGTAATCTCTAGGGTCACCACTAAGAAAATAGTAGAATAATTCATAAATAAACTTTAATAGAAGGAAATAAAATATAATTTCAAAATTAAGTAATCCAAAACAAGGCAATTAGAGAAAATAAAAGAATATAGTGCAGATGTGTTAAATTGAAAACAAATAGTGAAGATAGTAGATATAAACTTAACTTATGTCAATAAATATGCAAATGGACTAAATACACAAGTGAAAGTCTAAGATCTTCCATAGGATAAAAAACATTATTTAGGTATAAAGACTGAAATTTGAAAGTAAGGCATGATAAATATATGCCAGTTATTATAAAATAAAATAACTATTTATTGTATAAAAAATAACCCCCAAATTTAGCAGCTTGAAATAATAAACATTTATTATCTCACAGTCTCTGTGGGTTAGGAATGTGGGAGGACATGGCTGGATGGTTCTGGTTCAGGGTCTCTCACGACGCAGCAATCATGTTTGGGCTGAGACTGCATTCATCTCAAGGTTCTGTTAAAAAAGTATCTGCTTACAAGCTCTTCACGTGGTCTTCCCCATGGGGCTGCTCTGCAACACGGCAGCGGGATTCCCCCAGAGCACGTGATTTTATAGAAAGGGAGAGAGTGCACACTACAGTCTGTTTATAACTTAATATCATAATTGACATCCCATCACTTTTGCTGCATTCTATTCTTTAGAAGTGAGTTCACTAAATCCAGCCCACAATCAAAGAGCAGAAATTACACACAAAAAACACCTAATCTTCTGTAGATTCTGATAAATTAAGTATTCATGTTGAATCTCTATGGTGATAGTTCTCAAAGGGGAACCTTTCAGGGGATCCCTGCAGTGACAATTATTTTCATACAAACACTAAGATATTATTTGACTTTTTGCTCTCCTTTTCACACAAGCATACAGTGGACTTTTCCAGAGATGACATGATATGTGATATCACCCTCGCTTTGATGACTAATGTGATGTGTGCTTGTGTATTCTTGTGTTTAAAACTTTCAAATTTTAATTTGTAATATGGTAAATAGCAAAATATATAACCTGCATTACCAAAAGATCTTTGGGATCCTTAGTAATTTTAAGAATGTAACGGGATCCTTAGACATGTTTAAGACTAAGAATTAGGGTAAAATCGTTAAATGAAGGTGAAAGAAAAATAACAAAAAGGAATAACAATAATTTTAAAAATACCTGATCACTCAACAAGAGGGCAAGAATGAGAAAAAAAGAACAAAGAATTGATAGAAAAAAGTAAGATTGTTTAAATCCAAATATATCAATCATTACAGTTTTAAAGTTGTGAATCCCATGGACATAATGTTAAGTGAAAGAAGAAAATGGTATCTAATGTATGACTCCACTTATAGTAAAGTCAAAAACAAGCAAAATTAATCTATTGTGTGAAAGTCAGAGTAGCTTCTGCCTTCGGAGTGAGTAACAGATGGTAAGGGGCTCTATAGAGAGTTCTAGAATGTCGATAATGTTCAATTTCCCTATTCCTAGTCGTGGTTTATGTGAATATGTTCACTGTGTAAAATTTCATTAAGCTACAAACTTTGTTGTGTACACTTTTCTGTGTCTTTATTACTCATACATAAAAGAGTTTACTTAAAGAAAATAGAAGGTCACCTCTGCTTGGTTTACTGTATCTAAGATTTGCCCACAGCTGTACCTCTGGGCAATGTAGAGCTATGTGATTTCATCTGAGGTATCGCTTTAGTATTCCACTTATGAATGTCTATGCACACTGTCAGAGAAAATATTTTAAAAATTAATTCTACTTCTATTAAATTTTCTCTATCTTCAGTTTAATTCGATCAGTCAAGTTCAAACTGTTGCCACGTCGTAGTGTAGTATAGAACTCAAAATAGCTTAACTTTTGATTATATTCCCAAGGCAGATTTGCAGAGAGCTTGTCTCTTATCTAGTTCACATTTTTACCATCCATTCAAAAACTCTTTTTTGCCTAAAACTCCTAGGGATCTTAGTGATCACTTAGCTAAAAAAGCCCTCCGATTTTATATGAGGAAACCGAGGTCCAGAGAGTTTAAGCAAATTATTTAAGGCCACATATCTAGTCATTTCTCCCATGAAAATTCACCTGATGAACTTGATCCAGTTTCCCCTCATCTGAATTACGTTAACACAGTTCCTGTATCGTTGGAAAGATATCCTTTATATTATTAGATGTTTTCTTGTGGACATTTTATCTGTTTCAGCTACTTTATGTGTTCTTTTGGGTCAGTGACTGTGTCTGACTTTTTTTAAAAGTAATCCTGGAGGGGCCGCCAGGTGGCGCAGCGGTTTAGTCCGCGATTGGCAGCCCGGGGTTCGCGAGTTCGGATCCCGGGCGCCCGCCGACGCACTGCCTGTCAGCCATGCCGTGGCGGCGTCCCATATAAAGTAGAGGAAGATGAGCACGATGTTAGCCCAGGGCCAGTCTTCCTCAGCAAAAAGGGGAGGATTGGCGACGGATGTTAGCTCAGGGCTGGTCTTCCCCACAAACAACAACAACAACAACAAAAAAGTAATCCTGGGGACCTACCATTGTTCTTTCACTATAATAATTAGTAAACATATTAATTCATGCATACATTTATTCACTTAACAAATATTTATTGAGTACCTATTATATATCAAGTAGATAAATGTTCCTCCCTTCATACAACTTAGATCCCAATGTAAATTAATTGATTAATTAGTAAGAAAATAAAATATATTGTAGATTAACCTTCAAATACAGTGGTTTTCATGCTGCTTTGAGACTTGGGCTTACTGTGGAGATCACTTTGGAACTGTTGGAGTGAAAGGCAGTTCAGCCGGCCAACTTTCCCCACCTGGCTTTGTTCAAAACACATGCTTTTATGTCTTTTACATAAAATGTTGCCACATAAAATTCCATTTGAACAAAGCACTCCATAGATGAAAATTAATTCAATAGATTTTTCAGGTTCTAAAACATTTCAGCTTTTCATGGGGACAAATGGTGTTTGTAGTTAGAGACCACTGTAGATTTATTTATCAGTGAAACTCATTTTGTATTTTATATTTCTGCTTTATAATTATAGGATGTATTTAGGCAGGTAAGTTTATGGTTTTGAGAAGGGCAGTATAACCCTCGTTTACTGGACTCCAATGACTGTTGAGTGACCTTTCTAAAGATAATGGGCTGGTCTGTGTGCATTTGTCTATATATAAGTAATAGAACCATTAGGTGATTAAGAGAATGATTGTGTTTCAATGGTGATTTACTTTGTTGCAATACTGGGTTAGTCATGTGGAAACAGGTTAGCATTCTCATGCTGAACCCAACACACTTTCATCAGTAAGAGCTAGGTCATTTCAGTTCACTTCTCTGTCACTTCTAGATGTGCTACCATCAGAGGTATGAAAGGCACACAAAAATTACTTGTAAGAAACAGATGTGTTTTAAAAAGGGAAGCATCAGGGTTGAGTGGCAACCAGAGACATAAGAGATCTTTTTTTTTTTTTTTTGAGGGAGATTGGCCCTAAGCTAACATCTGTTGCCAGTCTTTCTCTTTTTTTTTCTTTTCTCCCCAAAGCTCCAGTACATGATTGTATATCCTAGTTGTAGGTCCTTCTAGTTCTTCTATGTGGGATGCCGCCTCAGCATGGCTTGATGAGCGGTGAGCGGGTCCACACCCAGGATCTGAACCGGCAAACCCCGAGTCACCAAAGCAGAACTTGCGAACCCAACTGCTACACCACTGGGCTGGCCCCAGAGAAGATCTTTTTTTAATCTATGTCTAATTGAATCAGAGCTGAGAACAGCTTCCGTGATTGATGATAATGATATAAGTGTTGGTGATGTAAAGGTTATTAAGTGCCCAAAGTGTTCTAGAAGACATGTGGTACATGTTGCATTGAAAGACAATATCTTTACCACCAGAGATTTTTACTTTCTAAAAATAGATGGGAAAGATTACATTTGCATATATACATTCATTAAAAATATACTCAAATATCTTCCCATTTTTGCAAAGTTTGAATTGTTAGAAGTAGGATAATGAAAAAGAGAAGGACAGATAAAGGAATAAAAACTGTGATATATGCTTGATAAACACTTTTAAGAAATGGGAGGGGATAGTAAGTCAAGTAGAGATAACGAAAACATATTTAAAGACAAGTATTAATCTTTGTGTACACCTGTGTATATTTTAAATCAAATAATCAGCTCAGTCTGTGCATCCTGGATTTTCATTTGAATAAAGTATACATTTACAAAAGTTTTGAATGAGTACTGGGGAAACACTAGTGTTTTTGTTCTATTTCATCAGTTTTTTGGAGGAGGTAAGTTGCCATTATTTTTCAGAAATGTTAAAATAAGCTAGTCCAAAATAAGCTAGTCCAATTCTTAAATTTCAAAAGAAATTGTTGACTATGAAACAGGCATAGATACAGAGGTGAGATTTTCAATTGGAATACATTTCACATATAAGCATGAGATATTATTAATTTGAGGTATGGAAGTGGCAATTATCTAAAATGTAATTTGAATAATATTACGTTTCTGATTTTTAAAAAACTATAATTTTTAACAGTATTCCATTTCTGTTAGTGCCAAGAGCCCTGAACTGAATCATTAAATATTTCTAAACAATTTCAAAGACTTAACAACACAGGGCGGGGGGTTGGGGGTGGGCAGGACATGATAAAAAGGGAATGAAATTTAGTAACCATGTTACTTGGATTTGTACTCCAAGGGGATACAGACAAAAACAAGCTGGTGATTTAAAATTCAGAAAATTCTAAGATATTGCTACAAAGGTATTTAGAAGATGTGACTCTGTTGCCTTTAAAATTATTTGGTCAACTCTGTGACTATGCAATGGACTGAACTTACTCTAGACCAGTTAGTGTTCCTCA
Source organism: Tapirus indicus (assembly GCA_031878705.1). Taxonomy (NCBI): domain Eukaryota; kingdom Metazoa; phylum Chordata; class Mammalia; order Perissodactyla; family Tapiridae; genus Tapirus; species Tapirus indicus. Next base: position 39,744,780 of record CM062925.1, on the reverse strand, counting down.
GGTGTAGTCTCTAGACAAGCAGCATTAGCATCACCTGGGGGCATGTTAGAAAAGCAAATTCTTAGTTCCCATCCTAGACCCAGTGATCCAAAAACTGAGATTGAGACCCAGCAATCTGTGTTTTCACAAGCCTTCAAAGTGATTCTGAAGCATGCTTCAGTTTGAGAACTGCTCTATAGCAGGCTCATTCTAGTAACACAAAAAATGTCTTGAAGAAACAACTCCCTCGGAACTCCCTAAATTGATTCAAATCCTTCTGAAAAATACCTCAGGGATACCCCAAACCAGCTCTCAATCCCCATGATGTCTCATGACTCAATCAACTGTACATACGTTTTGCTATTCAACTCCAAACATTTTCTGGAAAATCAGCTAACTCATTCTGCTTCCTCTGTCTTCCATAATATAATCAAGACCTTAAAGGTACGTTCACTAGTTTTAAGCTTTTTAATAAACAAACCTTCTAATTTGTTGGGGGGGGGGTGATGAGGTATAAAAATTTTAATAACATATTTTGTGATATATTTTGGGAGGAATGTGGCAGAACCTCTCTCTCTGAGCTATGCAGACTAGAGTGGCATTTCAGAACCTTGCTTTTCAACTTCTACCAGTTCCCAGTACAATGAAACCCAACACCACATCAATGAAATGGAATGTTCAAATCAGGTAATAATTTATCAGAATTTCTTCTTTTATTTTATGAGACTTTGTATTTTTATGAGAAGATTTTGTTGGGTTAACATGCAACCCCTTTCAAATCTCCTAGGGCAATGCTGATGGGAAATAATGGCAAGCTGGGAATTGAGCTTTCTTTAGTTTGTGATATTATGTATGTAACATTATGGAGGAAAATTGGAACTTTGTCGTGTATTCTTGCTTTCTCCAACTCTTCTGGAGTCTAGGTCTGGGGGATTGGACCAAAACTATCTGATTCATGCAGATAATTTGAAGTTCTTTTCCTTTTTGTCCTGCATAACGAAGGGTGAGTCTAAACATGATGTCAGGGCTCCCACTACACTGACAACTCTGATGACAGAGAGAAAATCAAGAAGGCAGATTACCACATGGTCAAGGGGCTTAGTGAAGATATAAAAATAAATGTAAGGGGGCCTGCCCGGTGGCATAGCGGTTGAGTTTGCATGTTCTTCTTTGGTGGCCTGGGGTTCGCAGTTTCCTATCCCAAGTGGAGACAGATGCACCACTTGTCAGGCCATGCTGTGGCGGTTTCCCATATAAAGTCAAGGAAGATGGCCACGGATGTTAGCCCAGGGCCAGTCTTCCTCAGCAAAAAGGGGAGGATTGGCAACGGATGTTAGCTCAGGGCTGGTCTTCCTCACAAAAAAATAAAATAAGTAACTATAAGCTAATTTCTTAACATGCATTTGTAACTTGCATAAAACAAATATATTTAATAGATGTTAACTGTGATTATTTTTAAGTGGTATACTTTCATTGGATTTTAGAATTAAATATTAACTCTCTAATGAATTAAATCTAAGTAAGTAATTAAATCTCATAATGATAGTGAAGGCTGTGGGGGGATGGTGAATAGTGCATTCTGAAATTATTTTTTAAGCAAAAAAACATTTAATATACTGAAAAATAAATATCATGCTAAAATTAACTTGGAACAATCTTGAAACGGTTCAGAAGTTCAACATTTTAATATTGAATTCTGTACATTGAAAGTAGTAGTTTCAGATTTAAACAATGAAATCTCTCAGAAATGAAAAATAAAAATGGCAGTCTTAAAAGTCCCCTTGAATATTGGAAAGCATCTTTTCCCAAAAGTTTTGTTTCTTCTTGATTTAGCTGTGAATAGGTTAATTAGCCATCAGACACCCACAGAAGCTTTGTTCTTTCACTAATTACAGTTCCCTGATCATGCAACTATACGGCCTTTGTAGGGCCCTTGCCTCATTTTATGAGGCCTACTCATTTCCTCATCTCTGGAGCTCTGTGTCACTGTAAATCACTTGGATTAGCTTTTTGAGTAAATTTCTATTAATATTCATTAAATATTCAAATAATGTCACAAGGATCTGTGGAAATTAAATTGTATTTTAAAAAGGACTGAGTGAATTTTAATTTATAGAAGACAATCCGCTACATATACCTCTTAAATAATTTTTTTTAAGTAATGAACACTTCTAGAGAATAATCATACCCACACCCTCTTGGAAAAAGAAAAGAATTTAGTTATTATGTGATGAAAAAGGGAAAGGCAGCATGGTGCATCCAAGTTACAAAGCATTTTAGTTCATACGTTTGGGTTCTAATTGCATCTCAATGACTCATTTAATATCTAAGATTTAATTAATAGTCATTAAGTATATAAATAGCTCTAAAACTACAATAGTCTACCCTTTAGAAGCTTGTAAGCCAAATAAAAATATAGGTTGATGGATTAGCACTAAAACTAACAGAGGAAAAAATGTGTTTATAAATAATTTTACTTGAAGGTACTAAACATATTTTGACCCCCAGGCGTGGCTGATTATGAGTTATTTACTAAGTTAACTAACTCAATTAGAGTTAATAACTCCGATACTGGTTGAAAGTGAATCTAATTATGGTAAGAATTACCTGAAAGAAAATTTAATATTTATGGAGTCCTACACTATGCCAGACATTGGGCCACAAGCATTCCTATAGATATTATTTAATCCCTAAACACTACTTTTTCATATAATTGTTGTGCCCACATGATTGGTAAACAGCTCCCCTGACATCAAAAGTTCTCCAGAATCTTGACCTAAATAACTTTTCAAACTTTTTACCTCTATCATATGCTGCTGCCTCCAGCCTCATTGTCCCACAACATGGTTACTCCCATCTTTATGACTCAACACATGCTTTCCCTCCTGGAATCACTGATCTCTCTCCTCCTCTGTACTTCTTAAAATACCTTCTAGTGACTCAAGGGCTACTGCAGTAAACTCTCATCCCAATTAATTATTTTATACAAATTCACAAGGCAGCTCGGTATTTCTATATAGTGCCTGATGATGACCATTATCAACACTAGATTTTGTTATTTAACACCAAACAATAAAAGTTGGAACAGAATTATTTTTATTAGGTACCTAATATCAGCTTTTAAAAAATTAATAGATTTTTCGTAACAGTTTTAGGCTTACAGAAAATTGAGTGGACAGTACAGAAATTTCCCATATACCACCTCTTCACCTCTCACAGTTTCTCCTATTATTAACATCTTGCATTAGTGCAGTACATTTGTTGCAATTGATGAACCGATACTGAAACATTATTAACGTTGATACATATTTTTAACTAAAGTCCAAAGTTTACATTGGAATTCTCTCTCTGTGTTGTACAATACCATAGATTTTAACAAATGTATAATTTCATGTATCCGCCATTACAATATCACGTGGAATAGTTTCACTACCTAAAATCCCCTGTACTCCACTTATTCATCCTCCCCCACTTCCTTGTACCCCTGGCCACCACTGATTTTTTACTGTCTCTATAATTTTGCATTTTTCAGAATGTCATATAGTTGGAGTCACACAGTAAGTAGTCTTTTCAGACTGACATTTTTTTTTTTTTTGATGAGGAAGATTGGCCCTGAGCTAACATTTGTTGCCAATCTTCCTCTTTTTGCTTGAGGAAGATTGTCCCTGAGCTAACATCTGTGCCAATCTTTGTCTATTTTGTATGTGAGACCCCACCACAGCATGGCTTGACAAGCGATGTTTAGGTCCTCGCCCAGGATCCAAACCTGCAAAACCTTGGGTCGTCAAAGAGGAGTGCACAAACTTAACCTCTATGCCACCGGGCCGGCCCCTGGACTGACTTTTCCTTATCATTATGCACTTAAGTTTCCTTCATGTCTTTTCATGGATTGACACCTCACTTTTTATTTCTGGATAATATTCCACTGTATAGATGAACCACAGTTTATCCATTCACCTAATGAAGGACGTGTTGGTTTCCCTCAGTTTTTGGCAGTTTTAAATAAAGCTGCTATAAACATTTCTGTGCAGGTTTTTGTGTAAGTAACTTTTCAACTCACTGGGAGTCCTGAATTCTATGATAAAAGAATGATCAGTTTTATAAGAAACTTCCAAACTATCTTTCAAAGTGTCTGAAACATTTGCGTTCCCACCAGCAATGAATGAGAGTTCCTGTTGCTCTACATCCTCGTTAGCATTTAGAACTGTCAGCTTTTTGGATTTTAGCAATTCTAATAGATGTGCACTGGTATCTTACTGTTTTACCTCGCAATTCCCTAATAAGCATCTTTTCATATACTTATCTGGCATCTATACATCTTCTTTAGTGAGATCTTCAGATCTTTTACTCTTTTTTTAAGTTGGGTTATTTGTTTTCTTATCCTTAAGTTTTAAGAGTTTTAAGTGTTCTTTTTAAATTTTGAATATAAGTCCTTTATCAGATATGTTTTTTTGTAAATATTTTCTCCCAGTCTGTGGCAACCTTTTCATTCTCTTAAAAGCGTCTTTCACTAAGCAAAAGTTTTTTATTTTAATGAAGTCCAACTTCATTTTCTTCTTTCGTGGATCACACTTATGGTGTCATATCTAAAAACTCATCAAATTCAAGGTCACCTCGATTTTATCCTGTTATCTTCCAGTAATTTTATAGTTTTGCATTTACATTTAGAAGTATGATACATTTTGATTTACTTTTTGTTAAAACGTGAGATTTGTGTTTAGATCCTTTTTTTGGGTGTGGATGTCCAGTTGATCCAGCATACTTTGTTTAAAAGACTATACTTTCTCCATTGAACTGTCATTGTTCCTTTGTTAAAGAGCAGTTGACTATATTTGGTGGGTGTCTCTCTTGGTTCTCCATTCTTTTCCATTGACCTTTATGTCTATTATTTCACCAGTACCATGCTCCCTTGATTACAGTATCCTTATAGTTAGTCCTGAAGTCAGATAATGTCAGTCCTTTGACTTTTGCCTTCCCATATAATCTTTAGAATCAGTTGGTCAATATCCACAAAATAACTTACTGTACTTTTCATTGGGATGGCATTGAATCAGTACATTAAGTTGGGAAGAACTGATATCTTAACAATATTAAGTCTTCCTAACTGTGAACATGGAATATCTCTCCATTTATCTAGATCTTCTTTTATTTCTTTCATCAGAGCTTTGTAGTTTTTCACAAATAGATCTTGTACATATTTTATTAGATTAATATCTAAGCATTTAATTTTTTGGTGCTAATGTAAATGGTATTGTGTCTTTAATTTCAAATTCTAACTGTTCATTGCTGGCACATAGGAAAGTAATAGTCTTTTGTATATTAACCTCATATCCTGTAGCCATGCTCTAGTTACTTACTAGTTCCAGGAGGGTTTTTTTTTGTCAATTCTTTGTATTTTCTACAAGAAAATCATATCATCTGTGGACAGTTTTATTTCTTCAACCCAATCTATATGACTTTCATTTCATGTCTTGTCTTATTGCACTGTCTTATTTATTAGTTAGAACATCCAGTGTGACATTGAACAGGAGTGGTGAGAGAAGACACCTTTGTCTTTTTCCCAGTTTTAGGGGGAAAGCACATAGTTTTTTACCCTTAAGTATGATGTTAGCTGAAGGTTTTTGTTTTGTTTTTGTAAATGAAATGCTCTTCATCAAGTTGAGAAAGTTCCTCTATATTCCTAGTTTGCTGAGAGTTCTTATCATGAATATATGTTGGGTTTTGTCAAATGTTTCTTTTTGCAGCTATTGATACAATCCTAAGATTTTCCTCTTTTTTTATTGCCTGTTGATGTCATGAGTTATATTAAGTTTTGAATTAATTGATTTTTGAGTGTTGACTCAACCTTTCATTCTTGGTGAATTCTATCTAACATTTAGAGGAGAAATGATACAAATTCTCTACAATCTCTTCCTGAAAATGGATGCAAAGCGAAAACTTCCTAATCCATTCAGAGGACTGCATTATCATCTTCTTAGTTTCACAACCTCAAAACCAAAGCATTCTTCAACTCTCCCATCATTTTTCCACCAAACTTCAACAGTTCATGTACCAAATTGACGTCACTCAGCCCTCTTATACTTAAAGCTAACACTGAGTCTTTTACTTCTATTTCCAAAAGCCACTGCTTCCATTCCCTTCTTTCTATTCTCATTTCTTCTGTCCTGTTCAATTCTCTTGGAACTTTTGCAATAGCCACTTGGAGGTCTTCCTCCAGTCTCTTGCCTCCTCCAACTACCCTTTCCGTGTCAACGTAGAAATGCCTTAATGCCCAACCCTGATCATGTTACTACCTCTCTTAAAAACTTCCGTAGGAATAGGAAGAAAAACTAGACTCATTTGCCTGATAATCATGGCTTTTTACAGTGTAGATACAAATTATATTTCCGGACCCTGCTAATTCTGCTGTCCAGAGAGCCATTTCCCAACCATTCCTTCAAGGTCCAGTTTAATTAATAACACCTTTCCCAGAAACCTTTCTGAAAATGAATGCATGCATGCATGAATAGTAGAAGGCAGAATTTCTTTCCTCAAAAGATTTTTTTGTCTCCTTTATGGTACATCTCTCCTTTTTTGTGAATTACAATTTTTAAAAAATACATTAATTTCTCTAGTAGACTGAAAGTCTGCGTAGGTTCATTTCTGTTGTCACAAGTTATTACGTATACTTCGAGTAACCAGAGTAATTGTGAGAAGCACAGTGAATGTAGATGTTGTAAGTGCTGACTAGACTTTTCAATACTATCTTATGTCTAGAGCCGGGTCCAAACCTACTTTCAGGGGATCTCCTTCTCTCTTCCCTGGCCAACGTAATTAAAGAAGCAACCCCTCCCCCACTTCAATCCTGGTTACTTTCTATTGCATGCCCTTGCTTTATTTCCTTTATAGCTTTATCCCTACTTGAAATCATCTAATTTTCGTACTTGCTTAATTTCTCTTTCTCCCACTCTAAACTGAAAGCCCCTTGAGGGCAGGAACACTGTCATGTGCTCCATTGTCTTACACAGTGCCCGACACATAGTTGGCACTCAGTAACTACTGAATGAATGAATAACTGAAAATCTACCTATGTGTTCCACTCTAGTCTAGTTAGGAAATAGAAAATATTAAAAATAAATGAGGGAGAAGGCAACCTCGTGAAGGTGGTGAATAAAAGATGGCCCTATGAAGAGTTGTGATTCCAGCATCAAGGAAGGTAGTCTCTGGGCACAGAACATCACACTGCTAAATCTTTTCTAAGAAACCAAGAAGCCCGAGAGGGTGGCATGCTGCGTCATGGCTACTCTTCACTTCCCTGCCGGTATCATCACTTCCCAGCTTAAGACATAATGTGAGCAACTACTGTTAGCAAATGAAATCCAGCTGAGGCAAACTGATGGGAAGTGAGTTGGCAAAGAAGATGACAGCAATAAATAGGAATAAGAATCCCCAGGTATATGAGGGAGAGTGTTTGGAGGCTGTTTAACTCCCATAACAGGATTTGTTACTAGAATAATAAATCAATTCCATTGCCAGAATTGCTGTTTCACAAGAACACAAGAAATAATGCTAGGCAACTTTTATTGTCCAATTGAATCTAAACTATTTAGCCTTATTTTCTTAAACCACTTGTCCTAATAAACCAGTGGTCCTCAAACTTTGGTAGCAAACCTAGGGAGCTTGTGAAAAATAAACACACATATGTGTTTGAGTGTGTTTATATATGTGAATAGGTACATAAGGAGTAGCTATATAGTTATAAAGATATATATATATTTAAACATCAATAAGTTATATACAGTCAATTCTTATTATTTGTGGTAGTCATGTTCTATAAAGTCAGCACAAACACTGAATTCGTGAATACTGAATTTTTGCTCCTAGGGGAAATACAGAGTTAGGCTCTAGCAAGCCTCTGGTCATATTTTCCTCAACTGATCAGTACATAATGTTGTTTCATATGTGTTTCTGTTTAAAGACATCTTATTTAATATATATATTGTTGATTCCTTAATATTGAACCCATGGTCAACAGCACTATACCTCATGCCTGAATGAAGCTTATCTAACACATATATTTCCTTCATGAGGTACATCACAGCCTTCTTGCACTTAGGAACACTAGACAGTATTTCAGCACTATATTTGGAGACCATTTTTAACACAAATCACCAACAAAAAGCACAAAAATGCGAAAAATGTGTCACTAAATAGACTGTGAAATGGACACATCTACAGTATGAGAGCTGAAAGAAGAAGGCAGAGTGATGCCTTCTGACCTCAGCTGGGAACGTGCGCATGGGGCCAACCCAAATGTTCCCTGCTCTGCATAGGTGCATGCTCGTGAATGATCACAAAAGCACCAGGAATATTGATTTGGGGGTTACAAAAACATTTTAGCAAGTAGGTGAATTCACACACAAAAAATCCGCAAAGAACAAGAATCAACTGTGTGAGTGTGTGTATGTCATACATATATACATACATAGCAGTGTGGACGTGTAAATTCTGGGAGAGAGATAATGAGACATATATTTGAAAGTTGGCATGTTGACATATGGGTAAAATAGGAAGCAATAGAGTAATTTTCCTTTAAAATTCTATCAATTAATTAAATAAGCCTTGTTTTCAAGGCTTACTTAGATATATATGTGATTGTTGAATAATTGATAAAATACATGAACTAAGTGTACGAAATTATACTTACCTCCAAAATTACTCCCTATTCCCAGGAACGGAAATAGATAAAAACAATAAGCAAAAATTTATTATCTCTAGCACTGCCAGGAACCAATCCAATCACTGTCAGTCTTTGTCAATTATCTTTTTCTTCAAGCTCTCATATCACAGAATTTCTGCTTTTCTTAATAATTTGGATAGACTGTTATGACACATATTTCTAACCTAAGATGACAATTTTAGAAGCTGGACCACAGAGTTGTGGGTCTAATAAAATCACTAGGCAAGAACTAAAATGAAAAGCAAGAAAGCAGATCATAACATAGGAGATGAAGTTAAAAGGAATAATACTTTATCTATGAAATACAAATGACTGGCCTCGTCTTTGATTTGTGGGTGGTGGAAGTGAATCCTTTTAGCATTATTAGTGAGAAAACAAATATGGAAAAAGGGAAGAAGAATGAAGCCATCACTTTCTTCTCAATTGCAAAATAACTTCAGAATTATTTAGAAAAATAAAAAAATATTCTAAAGTCACATATTTAAAATTGAAAGAACTTTGGAAGATAGTTTGGAGGTTTCTTACAAAACTAAACATACTTTTACCATACAATCCAGCAATTATGCTCCCTGTATTGACTCAAAGGAGTTGAAAACTTATGTCCACACAAAACCCTACACACAGAGGTTTATAGTAGCTTTATTCATAGTTGCCAAAATTGGGAAGCAACCAACATGTCCTTCAGTGGGTGAATGGATAAATAAACTGTGGTACATCTAGATAATGGAATATTATCCAGCACTAACAAGAAATGAGCTATAAAGCCATGAAAAGAAATGGAGGAAACTTAAATGCATATTACCAAGCAAAAGAAGCCAATTTGAAAAGGCTACATATAATATGATTCCATTACATGACATTCTGGAAAAGGCAAAACTATGGAGAGAGTAAAAGGATCAGTGATTGCTCCAGGAATTCGGTGGGTAGGGGAGAGGGATGAATAGGTAGAGCACAGAGGATTTTTAGGGCAGTGAAAATACTTTGTATGACACCATAATGGTGGATACACGTCACCATACACTTGTCTAAACCCACAGAATGTATAACACTAAGAGTGAACCGTAATGTAAACTGTGGACATTGGTGATTATGATACGTCAATGTAGGTTCATAAATTGTTACAAATGTACCACTGTGGTGGGGGATGTTGATAATGAGGGAAGTTATGCCATTGTGAAGGCAGAGAGTATATGGAAAATCTGTAGAATCTTTCTCTCAATTTTTCTGTGAATCTAAAACTGCTCTAAAGAAATAAAGTCCTAAAATTATTTTTGAATTAAAAAGATGAAAGAATGATAAAAGTGAGTGTTTCCAAATGAAGACATAATAGCACTGGGAAATTAAATTATTTTGTCAGGAATTAGGTAAATGCAGTGTTTTTCTAGTGAACTTAACAGATTCTCTAAAGAGAAATTAATTAATTAAGGAATTTAATTAATGTATCAAGTGGACAAATATACTCAAGCAATTCTCTTAAACAATTCATTACAACTCTTTTATTACTGTTACAAATGCCACTTAGAGATTCAACTCTGTTGCCACCCAACAGTGATCTGAACTTTGTCGGGATCAGTGAACATCAGAAATAAAATGGTCCACTCAAGGCAGACTTGTAATTAACCATTGAACTAATCATTCTAAATTGAATGCTTGTGCAAAAACTACACAACATAGGAGCTGGTAGAAAAAATAAACATTACAAAGACTTGATTGTACCATTCTTTGGTTCTTGTGTCATGAAACTAAATTAATTAATTAATTCTGCTGAAAGAACTGTGCCCAAAGCAGAGTGATACAGTGACACCAACTACTGAAATTCTGATTTAGGATAGATTTGATCAAGAAAATCTTAAACACACACAGATACACACATTATTCATTTGTCAACTTCAAAAATCTTCAGAAAGTCAAGAGGAAGTGGAGCTGTGTTTAAAAAATAAAATTTGGGGGCCAGCCTGGTGGCGTAGTGGTTAAGTTTGCATGCTGTTAAGTTTCGGTGGCCCAGGGTTCGTGAGTTCGGATCCTGGGCATGGACCTACACACTGCTCATCAAGCCATGCCATGGCAGTGTCCCACATACAAAATAGAGGAAGATTGGCATGGATGTTAGCTCAGGGATAACCTTCCCCAAGCAAAAAGAGGAAGATTGGCAGCATACATTACCCCCAGGGCCAATATTTCATGCAACCTGCATGAAAAATAGAGAAAGATTGGCACAGATGTTAGCTCAGGGTGAATCTTCCTCAGCATAAATAAATAAGTAAAATAAAATTTGGAAAAAAATGTAAATACAATTTGAAGCATGGTAAACATTTACCAAGGTAAATAAAAACTCTTCACTGATAATTACAGCTTAATTTTAAAACAACATAATCATGATAATTAATGTTTGTTGATTGCTTATGAAAAACATACAATGTAGGTAATATTACTATCCTGATTTTATAGATAAAGGAATTGAGGTTTAGAGAAGTTAACTAACTTATCTGTGGTCACAGGGCTGGTAACTGTTGGAGTCAGGAGTCACACTCCAGAACTCATTGTCTTAACCACTACCAGGACTACAACAATTTTCTCTCATGTACCGTGTCGCAAAACAAATTTCCTTCTAATACTCCTAGCCAGGACATTCTACCCTTTCTGATCATCTGATCCTTTTATTTTCCTTGCATTCTTTCATCCTCTCACCATTTTCTCCTAAGATCCTTCTTTTTCCCCTCCACCTCTTTTATACCGCCTACTTTCCAACTCTCTTCTTCCCTATATAAAAGGTGATTACAGGGAAGTAAAATGTATTTTATCACAAAAATTAAATGACTTTGTGTTCGCATTATTTACCCTCCGAAAACCTGTTGGGTAATTAATTAAGTTTCCTGTTTTTTCTAAATATTGCAGGAAAGATGCTGAGTTGGTGACCTTTGGTAGGAAAAGTTTTCAAGGCCCTGTTCTACATAAATCGTAGTCACACATTAGACTGAGCTGAGAGCCACAGAGGCAATAATCAAACTGTTCAGTAGCAGTTTCTGTCTCCCTTGGATAAGCTTAGGACTCTCCCATTTTTTGTTCCTGCGCACAGCCCAGTTCACTTGTTTATATCTGCTGGCCCCTTTAGGCAGTCGATACTGCAGACCCCTGATTTTAAAATGTGCTTGAGCTGCACTACCACCCCCTAGGGTTTGAGCAGACAAATTAAGAACTTTCTTCTGATTTTGTTTGTAACTTCATATTTTTCACCAATTATTTCAAACTGCTTCTAAAATTGACCTAGTTCGAAAATTCACTAGTCCTTTTTTAAAGACCAAGAATTGAAATACATGGCACTTAGGAACACTGGAATTGACATTCTTGTATAAAATAGAAAAAATCCAGAGGTCAGCCCAGAAGACATGGTGACTGTGTCAAATCCAGAGCAGACAGAATTCTTAAGAAAGAAATATCATTCCCCAATAATGAAAGTGAGTCAGTGAAAGACAATAATTATAAATTTTCAAGTTTTTCGATATGGGTAGAATTCTCTTTGTTTACCCAAAGTTGTTTGTCTAAAAAGTATGGTTGAATGGCGGGTTCCACGTTTTTGAATGGATAAAGCTTAGAAGTGATAACTCAGGTGATTAGAGGGAAGGCTGGTGGACCTGTCTGAAAGAGGCATTTTCAGAATAAACTAATGTATTTATTTAGATAACATTCTATAGATCCATAAAAATAGCAAAGTTTATGATATTGCTTTTGTTTATATTTTATATAAGGATGATTGAGAAAAAGCTCAATTTATCTGACTTTGTATAGGGAGATGAATGTTATGGGGTTGTTAAAAGGATCTTCAATCTACCTAATTGGTGCACCATTACCTGGAATTTGGAATTAGACTTAGATTTAGATTTAGATTTGAAACAGTCACCTATTAATTTTATAATATTGGGAAAATTACTCAAAACTTTCTAAGTCAAAGTTTCTTCATCTGTAATACTGGAAAAAAATCTAAACTAACGTGTAAGTTATTTGTAAGCATTTAGTAAGATAAGGAACATAAATCTCTTAGCACAGGACCGAGGCTACATAACAAAATTTATTATATTTTGCAAATGTGCCTTCTATTCCTCTCACAAAGCTGAGACAGGCAGTTCTCGAAAGGTAGAGTTGAGTGTAGAGGCAGAGAGTTTGATCCCAAGTTTCCTTAATGTTACCTAATAGGATTTTTAGAAAAAAATATTAAAAATTAAATCATGGCCACTAGAGGAGGTTGCTGTGGCTTTTAGAACTCTTCATATAAAACAATTAAATAATTTTAAAAATTGCTGACTTTCCAATTAACCCTGCATTCTTCTGTGGTTCTTTAGAGAAATTACTGATGATGAGCTCAAATACAGCTTGTGACTGACTCCAGCATGCTCCTTCCCCTAGGATTGACATTGCATGGCATTGGCTACCAAGAGTTTTGCCATTCTTCATTTTCTACAGTATTTCACGACCATTGCTACCTTTGATATCTTCTAGAAGTCTTGTACTTCTATTTGCTGTTAATATCATTTCTTTGCATTCTTTTGTTCTGTACTAACCTCTTAACCTTTGAAAAGAGCCCAGGTTCCTGTAAGATGCCGCCCAGGGAAAGTAGAGCTTAGTAGAGAGAAAAGCCCCTTCTCTGGTCTTTGCTTCAAATATTCCCAGTTGCCTGCTTGACCCAGTGTCTCTTAATTCCATTTTGAGGGCTTTATGCTTTATATTCATCAGCTTTGCATGACCCAATAATATTTACTTTTCCAATGCCTTCACTCTTAACACTCCACATTGCTTAGTCTCTTATTATAGACAAATCCTAAATAAAAGATGCTCCCATAGTCAGCTCCTATGGCAGGCTTCCTGGCCTCCTAGGCAGGAAAAGGTATCCAGAAAAAGACCATGAAAAAACAGAAGATAAAAAGGATAAACATCAATGCAAGTTGGAATAGAGCAGAGATCAGGGCAGAGGGGATAGAAAGCATTAGCCACAAAGAGAAAAGAAATATCTTTTGAATCCTATGTTGTCAAAATCAGCACTGGGTGCTTTGTGTGTGTGCTTGTATCTGTATATATACATATAAATTATCTCATTCCATCCTCACAACTGCCCAGTAGAAAATATTTTACTTCCTTTAAGATAAATAAACTTTTTTTCATCAAAGAGATTAAAGACTCAAAGAGATTAAAATATCTACCCAAGATTATACACCCACCGAGTTGAAGACTTAGAATTCAAAATTGGATCTGTCTACATTTTCGAAAGAAGCACACTGCTCATACAACACTGTATTTTCATCAATTTTAATCATGTGTGTCTTAGGTTTCTGAGAAGCAGAGCCTGAGATAGCGATTTGAGGGAATGGATTCATTGAGGGAGTGCTCTCTAGAAAAAAATTGAGAGAGGCGGGATGCAGCAAGTGAAGGAGCTAAACAAAGATGTTTTCTCAGCTGGGCTCTAGCAGCAGCTTGATCCCATGGACAGGTGTGGAGCATTAATGAAGCCAGAGTTGGTTCCACCTTGAGGCAATGGGGCTGACCTTTTGTATTCCCATGTCAGTCAGTCCTTGACTGTGGTTTATGGGGAGTGGAAAATGGGAGCACTGACTATAAGGATTTGGGCAGGGTACACACAATGAACTCTCAAGACGATGTAGTTGAAAATAGTTCACTTACAGATGTAAGTTCATCTCACACCTTCCTTCTGAAATAGACAAAAAATTTCAGTATGAATTTACCATAGAGAATGTAGAAAATTACACTTCTAAATTACAACTAGGAAACCAGAAAATCACAAATCTCCAATCCTGAAGTAGAAGAAAGCCTTATAAATTAGAAACGGCTATCTTGTTTAATATATGTAATGGAAGAAACCAAGACTCAATGGTTTAAATATCCTGACTAATATTGCAGAAATAATAAGTAGTAGAACCAAGATTTGAGCCCAAATCTGACTCTAAAGTCATTTTTCAGGATCAGTAGGCTGTAGGTTTCCAATACAATAACATACTGAGAAATGTTTTGAACTTGCTAAATAGAAACGCTGATGTCCTAGCTAAGATCATTATATCAGACCATGGAGCCAAATCACAGCTGATTCATGTTATTTGTTTTTCAAAATGGAATTTCAGAACTTACATTAACTGTTTTAAAAAATGCTGAGACTCCACATTTAATTTAATAGTTTACATTTTGTTTTCTCTCTACTTTTGCTAGATAACAAAATTGATAATATTGTAGCTTCAGTGTCCATTTAGGTCTTCAGCTCAGTCTCTAAATATAAGCAAATAAATTGTTATGAAAGGTAGAATGTAATATGATATATTTTCTTTAGTGAAGAGAATCATCTTCTGGATAGTTAAATTTCAAATGACTTGGCAAGACAGAAAGTCAATGAAGTACAATAAATAGACCCAGTGGAAACATTTTCCTTAAAACATCCAGTGAAAAACACTCATTATTCAGATAATGTCAAGATTGGATTAGCCTGGTTAGGAGTTGCATTTTCTAAATGAAATTTTGCAGCTGATATGCTAAAGATTTTACCATACTATTATCCTCTCGAGAAAAATAACAAGCAGTCTATTCACTCTTTTTTGGATATTTGATATGAAACATAAGCCATTTCCACAGGGGAACTAGATTTCTCCCTCACTCACCAGTACTACATGCTGGGGATAGAGTATCAAAAAGTAACTGAAGAATAAAGAATAAAAGTTATTATCTCAATCACAACCTTGCATAAATTTCAATACTGAATATATTTCCTATTAAAACTTTGGAACACTTACATGGAAAAACCTGATAGAGAAACAACTCGTTCAACCAAACCAAATAGATGGGCACTCCTGCTCCTCACCAACACAAACATGCAATGAAGCCACAGCTGACTGAGTCTAAAGACAGAGAAAACTACTTATATCTTCAAGTCTAGAGTTTTATTGATGCTGATTAATTCCCTGAGTATTTTGAAAGGCAATAATCAGTTGTACTGACTTTAGGAACAGGTGAAGGAATGACAAGGGGATTTCACAGGAGGCTGGTGCCTTCAAGGTCAGCAGTACATGGAGTGCCAAAACAAAATATGTAAGAACAGGGGCAGAAATAATGATCTATGGGCTTTCCACACCCCAACATTGTGTGGTAGGAAAGAAATGAACACGGGATGGTATAACCCCTATTTTATGCTGACTTGTCAAGTCTTATAAATTATTTGATTCTAGATTGTTATGATCAATACTGTGAAATCATTTTCCCAAAGAAAAAAACAGCAGCTTTTCTATAAGATAAAATGAGAATGTGAGACCTTTGATAATAAGTGGATAGAACATGTATTTATTGAACTACTCTGGGCAAAGTAGCAATAGAAGATAAGTTAGTAACAAGGGAATTCCATGTTCTCAGCCTCTCAGTACTACTGCCACATCTATGCCACATTTGGACTTTCAGAGTCCAGTTCCAACGCTGCCTTTTCCTGAAGTTCTCTCTAATCTCTTCAGTATGAAATAATCTCTCATTACAATTGGGCTTCATATTTTGTACTGTCTCTTCTGCTGCGCAATCAACTTCTTAAAAACTGGGATAACATCTTAATTCATCTTTATAACCCAGCACTCACTCAAATATGTAATAGTTGCCCATTAACAGAATATTGTAGAAGCAAAGAAAGTTACAGAAAAAGTAACTATAGTTCCAATTTGACATATTAGTGTATACTCTGTCTTTCAGAGTGTGGTGAAAATCAGTGTGATAACTACCAAAAGGTACTGGTAAATGCATAAAGCCCTAAAGAATATAATATAGTAGTGCCATCATTATCACCATTATGCTCACCATTGAGTCAGAAACACAACCCAAAATATATTGCAGAAAGAATGTACTGACAGGAGAAGTTTAAGGTATTAATTATTTTTGAAATACCATTTGATCATCAAGAGACATTGCTATTTAATCATTTTTTACATGCATCTTCTATCATGAGGTATAGTAAAGAGATTTGCTTGAAGTACCTTCAAGGGAAATGCTTACAGTCTCAGACTAATATGATTTCTCAGTTCCAGGCTATTTCACAGAGTACAGCAGCTATTTCTCAAGCTAATCAATAGAGAAGACTGTGTACTGTAGGGGAATTGGAATTGAACTGAAAGACAAGAGTCCAAAATTCTAGTTCCAGTTTTTAGCTAATACACTATAAAGTCACTTGATTTTACCTCTCAAGCCATCAGTTCACTCTTCTATAGAATTAGAGCTTTATTTTATAGGCCATTTTCAATGTTTAACACAGCTAAGTTTCTCAGTTAATGGCTAATTGAAGTAACCTGTATGTACGAAGTCTGATGTAGAAACATTGGATGGATGGTCAGAAAGAACACAAAATTTCTACTTTTGAGGAATTTGAAAATATAGAGGACACAGATCCAAAACACACACACACACACACACACACAACAAACAACTATAATCAAGAAGAAGAGGCTTTAAGGACATAGTTGATCAATGATGATTTAGTGAAGGTATGCTACAAATGCCAGAGAATTAGGAATGCAGAAACTAAAGAGTTTGACTCAATTAATTAAAGACAAGTAGCATGCATAATGTAAACTGTGGACTTTGGTAATTATGACACATCAGTGTAGGTTCATCAGTTGCAACAAATGTACCACCCTGGTGGGGGATGTGGATAATGGGGGAGGCTATGCATACATGGAGGCAGGGGCTATTTTGGAAATCTCTGTACCTCCCCCTCAATTTTACTGGGAACATAAAACTGCTCTAAAAAAAATAAAGTCTTAATAAAAATAAACAAACATGTAGAATGTGTCTTTACAAGCTTGTCTGAGGAAAGAGGACTTGGAAGAGAGATAGGAGTAGAGATGCATTTTTAAAGTTACTAGGTTGATCACTAAATTTTATCCAATATTCAAAGGTAATAAGGATGTGGTTCATTGTATTACAAGAGGACACTCCTAAGCACCAACTTGCCCTTGTTTTGTTTAATCATAACTTGTTTTCACTGACGTGTTTCAAAGTTACTGAATCATCTCCCACATAGAGTGCAATAGATACAGACTTTCAGGATAATTTCTATTTCTTTTAAAGATGAAGATTTGACTCTATCAAATGATTTTTCTTAAAACAGAGGCCCAATAAATATAATTTCTTATCCCTAATAAAATATATATCTTGAAATTTTGCAATCAATGGAAGTGATGCTCTTACAGAAATATTTATTGAGAAGTCAATATGGTAGAGCAGAAAAAGTACTGCTCATGGAGAAGACGAACTCTGTTATCATTTATTTGCTAAGTGACACTGAGAAAATTAATTAAGTCTTCTGGGCCCCAGTTGTCTCTCCTAAAAATTTCTTAATTTCTTTCTTCATTGATTTCTCTGTCTCTTAATTTCTTTCTCTCTTTCCTTTTCCTACAATCATATTTATGAGGTTTCAAGTGTCACCTGAAAAGACATAAATAAAAGAATCAGCCATGGCCCTAAAAAAGTATTTGCTGCTTAGAAGGCAAGCAAGTAAACAAATTAATAAAATACAGAAAGTTCATCTGAACTTAATTTTTAGAACAGATAAGAATTAACCAGTTTTTCTTCTAGGCTGCCATAGAAGAGACCATTGATTACCATGGATGCACATGCAACACAAGGGTTTGTAGATAAAGATGGACAAGGTGAAGCACATAGCAGAACTCAGGAACAACTTTGTGGAAAAAGGAGTATTTGAGATTGAAGGAAAAGTAGGGATTAAATAGGCATAAGGGTGAGAGTAAGGGTAAAAAATCTATAAAGATGTGAGGGACATGTGGAATAGCTTTAAAATGAAGGTGGGCATGTATTGCTGGAGTTCAAGGTAAAGATAAGAGAAGTGTAAGAAATACAGGTGAAGAGTTAGAAGAAGGCCAGATTATGATGATCAGTGTATACTAAATAATTTGGATTTTATACTGATGGTTTGGTTATGGGTGGTCCTTGAAGGATTGTAAATGCTGCAATGACTTGATCAGTTTACATTTTAAGAAAGATCATTCTAGTAACAATGAGGAAAATGAGTTGGAAGAGGACTGTACTAAAGCCAAAGAAATCAGTAATAAAATATAGAGTAGCTCAATCAAGAGATAATAAGGGATATGAGGCCACAGAGAGGTGGTAAAGAGGCCATAGAGAGTTATAAGACATATTGAGAAAACAGAACAGTAAGGTTTAGACAATATTCCATGGGACTGTCAACAGAGAAAGGAGAGTCAGAGATGGCTGCAAATCTCTCATTTGGGCCTTGTATAGTTGGCTTTGGCTAAATAACAACCACTAAATCTCGCTGATGTTCAGCAATAACCAATTATCTCTTGTTCATGCAACTGCTAAGCACAACTGGGCTTGACTCTAAACTGCAGGTTGGGTCCAGGTCTGCTCCACATGTCTCTCATTCTCCTTGGACTAACATCTACCCTGAAGCATCTTCTCATCACAAAAGGCATGAGGTCATAAGGAGGGAGAGTAATAGAAAAAAAGCTGTGTATTTTTGCTTCACTGGATGAAATACAGATGAAAAGTAGAAAGTAAATTTATTTCTGATACAAAATTCTAAGGAGATAATGAAAATAAGAACTACTATTATAAATTTCCTTTCCAGGTTATAACTTTTAAGGAGTAGAATTACTCTGAGATTGTAAACCAAATAAAAGAAGTACCTATAAAAATATGGATATGTGATTATCTAACTTGATTAACAGACCCAAGGAGTGATAAAATTTTCCAAGTTCTATTGCATCCTACCATTTAATAACTGCATCATTCAACTCAAGAAGTTGCAAAATATTTTTTCCTCTATATTTCTCTCCATAGTCTTAGCTAAATACTATAATTTGAAATATTCATTGCTTATATTATTTGATGGTGACTTAATAAGATGTATCTTAAGGTACATCTTGTTAGGTAACTTAGTAAGGTAACTTAAAAAAGACATCTTCTTGTGTTCTTATCAAAAGTATGCTCAATATGCCTGAATCAATCATTAAAATGCATTGTGAGAGGTCAAAATTGGCAAGAAACAAGAACATAGCCCACCGATGTGGGATTACTTTGAAAAAGAAGGTCTCTACACGTAAGGACAATGATTCTAAACTAGAAAATGGTATAAGGATGGCCTTCTTTAACAGGTTTTAATTTGACCATTATTTCTAAGGACCTACCAGTATGCTGAACCTCTGCATATTGGTTGGACGAAGTATGCATTTTATTTTGTTTTCACTCTTGTATTTTTCTCTCAGGGCAGTTCGGGAATGTATACCAGACTAGGCCATAATGGAGTCCTTTCTTTTCTTTTTCCATCTTAAAGTTAAGATCTGAAGTGAGAACTTTGACAAATATAGTTGGTGATTACTTCCAGCAAGTTCAGTCTTAGGAGAAATACTGATGGATTAAGGAGTTCAGTGGTTCTTTCAAGTAATTTATTTAACATAATGTGATGTTGACTGGGATGATATGACATTATCTTATAACTAAAATATAAGATTATTGGAATGCAAACAACTTGAAGTAAATTTCTTTCAGCCAAAAGATTTGCCAAAATATTTGAATACAAATACTTCCTTGGTGATGATACCTAGAGCAAAGCATACAGAAAAAAATTTAATAACATAAACCTATATAGTCTTAATATAATGATAATTATTTTCTTCTTAGATAACTTATTAATCATTTTATCACTAGCACTTAAACATAATATCTAGCACATATTAGATGATTGACACATGACTGTTGAGTAAATAAATGAAAGAATTGTGGTTGTATTGAAAGAAATAAATTCTATAAGCAGTAACAGTAGCAGAAAATACCATGTTGGATCGGTCTTCCACACTTTTTTGGACAGACAGCTGGAAAATGAGCTAGAGCTGAGAAGAAAAAGAACAAGGGAAAGACCTCTGGGAACAGTATATGGCAAGGTCACAAGGTATCTACTGGAAGTCAGAGATCTGATTTTCATTTCCTTCTCTGCCACTTATTGTTGGGTGACCTTGGGCAAGTAATTTAGCTCCTCAAAATTTATTTTCCTCCTTTGTAAATGGTGGTAATAATACTCAATTTATAAGATTGTTGTGAGGATTAAATGTAATAATATCATCATTGCCTTGCACATGTCTAGCATATTAGGAGTCCAGTTAAATGGTAATTATTATAATGAATATTTTGAACTAAAGTAGCAAAAATAGTTTTTACCTTAGTTACTTTAGAATGAATATCTAAGAAGCAATCTTTCATTTTTTTTCCTTGTTAAGTGGAATTCTTTCATTAACTTTTCTTGGACCCTCACCGATTTGCATTATGTCTCAGTAATATAAGATGAAACCAACCATCACTGATTGCATTATGATTAATTTTGCTAGTCTGTCATCTTCAAACAGTGAAGGATGACACGGCAATGATATCCCTTAATTAGTTAAACATTTTTCATTTATAAATTGGAAAGGATATTATATCTCAATGAATGTAAATGTGTTTTGACCCAAAGAAGCTAATTTTCCTATTCATGGACGTGGGGTGTTTAAAACTGCATTTATTAGGGGGTTATCAGGTCAAGGAGAATTACCACTTTTCTCAAAGGCAAACCAAGTAGTTCTATGAAAAGGCTATGTCTGCATCTATAGTCTAAATTACTGAGTCAATGGCAAAGTAAAAGAGAGGGTCATGAACCATAGTGAAAATTGGGGAAGTCTCACCAAGGTTAAAATAACTAAATTATGCAATGAGCCTTCATTCTATTTCCCTCCACACGTTTATCCCCAGGAGTAACAGAATGCTTTAAATAGAATTTCACCACTCTATTATTAGAATGTTCTGCCTTATATTAGCCTAGAACCTGCTTTCATGGAACAGCTGCCTTGGAGCCAGTTTTGTCTCTGGAGTCACATGACCCCAAATATTGAAGAAAATATTTTATTAAAAAATCTGAATCACTTTATTCACTCTTACTCATGAGATGTGTTTTACCACCTATAAATATATATGTATATGTGTGTATATTTATATCTATAAATCTCTATATATGTGACATATATGTGAAACATATATGTGATGAGTATGTGACATATATGTGATATATGTATATATAACTTTCAGTTGTTTCTAACATGGAAGAAGCATGGGTTTGCAGAGAAGTCAGTCCGTGTGGATACATATTTTCCATCTAAATATGGTGACACCTTCCTCGACACCTTCCTCAACAGTCAACTCACTAAGAGAAAATAAACTAATTTAGAAAGGAACATTCTGAAAAGTGTTAAATATACTGTCAAAATAAAGAATAGTTTTCCTTTTGTTTACATTGCTTACCAAAATGTAATACATTTGAATGAAATAGTTCTTCGATTAGTTAAAAGCATTGATTAAACACTTTGGGACAGCCTCCCTCTAAAGCTGAACTCTCCATCAATTTGTCAGGTTCTGACGTAATGTTTCCAGATTCATTTTATTTGTAACTTTAGTTTGTCGAAGTTAATTTCCATGTAAAGACAGATAAACTAAAAGAAATAACAGAGTGTGATGCTGTTTCATTCTATTTTGTAAGACGTCTGCATTGTTTCCAGAGTTTTATTGTCTCCAAAAATGTAACATTAATATTAGAAGCCTATTGGTTCCAAAGTCTTATGTGATAGTATTCTAATGAAATTACAATGAAAACGGAAAACCAGAATTCTCAGTTTAATTGTGCATTAAAATTTGTCTATTTTTAAACATTCCATCGTCACCAGCTTGTCTGCTTGATTTATGTCTTCCTTCCTTCCGTGGTTCTTTTCATCCTTCCTTCCCTTCCTCTTTTCTCCCTCCCTCTCTCTCTCTCTCTTTGCCTAAAAAAATCAAACACAAGATTTATTTGGGAGATTTATGTCCTTTTAGTCTGGTAAAACAGGATTCCTAATATTCCAACTGCTTAAAAGACTGTGAGTTGTGATATAACTCTACCACATCTTGTCGAACTTGCTTAGCTTTCTGGGAAAATAATTATCTATAACCTGAAAAAAGAGTAAACTAGTCCTCTTCAGAACCTATATCAAGTAACTAAATGACTTATATATTTATTTGTGACTATAACTTTTTTCCCGTTTCATTAGGCAAAATCCCTCAATACTAATAAGTGAAAGCGCTCCTGTGAAAAATAGTAATCAGTCATAAAAACACATTAATCTGGATGGTTTTCTTATAATGTGAAAGAAGAAAGTAAGTAATATTTTTCAGATTATTTAATGCTTAGACAATAGCGTAATATAAAAAATTCGGATTCAATCAGTACTCATAAAAATGACAGAAAGCTTTGTTGGGGAGTGTTAAAGTTACACATAAACCAAGTCATCTTGGGATAAATGCACTATAATAAATGATAAATGTTAATGAGTGAAGGAGTGCAATTGGCGTTACATCTAAAAACTAAAGCATAAACTAAGTTTATAGAGAAATTGATAGGTAATCTAAACCTCGAGGTCTTGGGAATAACTTGTTATGGTTCTTTTCATGCATCACATATCTGATTCCAGTGAATACAGGAGCTCAAATATCTGTCTAATCAGTCTAGCAGGGTTCTGATTTAGGCATCAAGGGCATACAGCATGATTAGGGTTTTGTCAAGTAAAATAACTACTTAAGAGTGCATTAGACTAATCCCATGAATTTATTCATCACTTTGGCTGCATTGTCAGTGTCGGTGTTCAGATTCTTTGACCTCCGTTTCGTAGAGACTGAAACTTCTTTATTTTTCCATCACAAAATTGAAATACTTAATGAATATACCTTCCTCACTGTAACTTCACCTTCTTAGGATAGAAATATATTTTTCTGAAGCTTTTGACTACAACAAAATCAGGAGTTCCAGTTCAGCACTAGCATTTAATGAGGGTTTATTGAGGAATTTAATCTTGAATTAAGGTGCGATTTATCTAGAATTTATTGAGAGACTTTGGCAAAGTTGGAAGACTAATGTAATGACCTCAGAGGTAAATTGTAATCACAGAGTTTACTTTATAAAGATTATAGTGATATTATTTTGGTATACATGGTACACATTGTAAGAAGGAAGTGACTTATAAGAATGATGTAAAGAGATTTTGCCTGTCGGGACGAGAGCTGCTTGCGCCTCTGATTTTATTTGTCGCAACAGGTCTACTTATTGTTTATTTGAAATTTCTAAATTGCTCCTCCTTGTCAGGAGTGATTTAATCACATTCACAAAATTAATTATTTAAGGATCATTGTAAAGAGGATTTGTGAGGAGACTGACATGTTTAAAAGATCTTAACTATTAATTAGGTATCCGAGGCTCTTCTAACGAACCCCAAAGACCATTTGTATTCATGTGAATAACACTCGTTGTCAAGGTACACCAATGCTTCTTACAAGGAACAAGCAAATAGCCAGGAGTAAAAGATAATATTAGTAATCTCACAAAAACTGGTGCCTGAGATAGATGTAAAATCTTGGAAATATATTGCCCATTCTTTGAATGCCTGGTAAAATTGGGGAGACTTTATTTACAGTTAAAAGGTATGAAAAGACCAGATTCTCAGCCCTCATGCTGCATTCAACAGCTGAGTGGGCCTACTCATCTCCGGTGAGCAACCTCCAAACTACTCTGGTACATCCCTGCTTCCAGTTACCCATCACCTGAAAATGGCAATACGGCAGCTCTTTAACCTTGTGGTGGTGTTTATCCTCCTTGCTGAGGTCTATCTCTTGCTCAGAAGTCTCTATCTTTAGTCCCATACAGTGCTGGTGGTTTTAAATTTCATTTCTCTTAGTGTAAAAGACCATTTCTTTATTACTGTCCTCAAATAAACCCACATATTTAGCAATTGTTTCCTCACCTTTTTCTTCCCTAAATGCTTAAGCTTTCCTAAGGAAATTATTTTATATCAATAATAGAGATAACCAGATTTGTTAATTTTAGAAGTTGAACATTATTAGTGAGATGATGAATAAGAGTGCTTATCATCAGTATTAAAATAAAATCTTCACATAGTTTTTTTTTCAGATTTATTGAAGTATAATTGACAAATAAAACTGTAAGATATTTAAAGGAGTCCCACAATTGAGTTAACACATCCATCACTTCACATATTTAACTTTTTTGTTTTGGTGAGAAAATTTATGTTCTACTTTCTTAGAAAATTACAATTATACAATACAACATTTTCAACTATGGTTACCATGTTACTCCTTAGATGCTCAGACCTGATTCATCTTATAACTGAAAGTTTGTACCATTTTACCAACCTCTTCCCATTCCCCCCCCGAGACCATCCCCTGGGATCCACCATTCTACTCTCTTTCTATGAGTGCAACTTTCTTTGTTTTTTGGGGGGTGTTTTTAGATTCCACATAAAAATGATGTTATGCTGTATCTGTCTTTCTCTCTCTGGCATATTTCACTTAGCATAATGCCCTCAAGGTTCATCCATGTTGTCACAAATGGAAGGATTTCCTTCTTTTATTTGGCTATCCACTTACCACATTTTCTTTATCCACTCATCCATCAAGGAACATTATGTTGTTTCCATGTCTTGGCTATTATGAATAATGCTGCAATGAACATGGGAACGCAGATATCCCTTTAAGACATTGATTTCATTCCCTTTGGATATATACCCAGAAGTGGGATTGCTGGATCATTTGGTAGTTCTATTTTTAATTTCTTAAGGAATCTCTATACTGTTTTCCATAGTGGCTGCACCAGTTTCCATTCCCACCAATAACGCAACAAGGTTTCCTTTTGTCCACATCCTCACTAGCATTTGTTATCTCCTGTCATTTTGAAAATAGACATTCAAACAGCTGTGAGGTGATATCATATTGTGGTTTTGATTAGCATTCTCCTGAATATTAGTGATGTTGAGCACATTTTTCATGTATCTGCTGGTCATCTGTATGTCTTCTTTGGAAAAAGATCAATTCAAGTCCTTTGTCCATTTTTTAATTGGGCTATTTGTTTTTTGTTTGATTGAGATGTATGAGTCCCTTGTACATTTTAGATAGTAAGTCCTTATCACATGTACAGTCTGCAAATATTTTCTCCCATTACATAGGCTGCCTTTTCATTTTGTTGTTTCTTTTATTGTGCAGAAGCTTTTTAATTCGGGTACTCTTGGTTATTGATTGTTTTCCTCATTACTTGCGCTTTTGGTGTCATATCTAAAAAATCATTGCTAAGACTGATGTCAAGTAACTTCATGGGTTTTATTCTAGGAGTTTTGTGGTTTCAAGTCTTACGTTGAAGTCCATACCAATTTAAGTTAATTTTTTGAGTGGTATGGATAGTGCTCTAATTTCAATCCTTTATCGAAGAGACTATCTTTTCCCCATTGAGTTTTCTTAGCTCCCTTGTAAAATGTTAGTTGACTGTATATACATGAATTTAATTCTAGGCTCTCAATTCTGTTATTGGTCTGTGTCTATTTTTATGCCAACATCATACTGTTTTGACTACTATAGCTTTGTAATATAGTTTGAAACCAGGAAGTATGGTGCTTTTAGCTTTGTTCTTTCTCAAGTTTATTTTGGCTAACTGGGGTCTTTTGTGGTTCCATACAATTTTAGGATTTTTTTTTTCTGTTTCTATGAAAAATGCCATTGGAATTTTGGTAGGAGTTGCACTGAATCTGTAGCTCACTTTGGGTAATGTGGACATTTTAACAATATTAATTCTCCTGATCCATAAACATGAGATATCTTTCCATTTGTCTGTGTTTCCTTCAGTTTCTTTCATCAACATCTAGAAGTTTTCAGTGTACAGATTTTTCACCTCCTTAGTTAAATTTATTCCTAAGTATCTTATTATTTTTGATGCTATTGTAACTAGGATTGTTTTCATTATTTCTTTCTACAGATAGTTTTTATTATATAGAAATGCAAATGATTTTTTTTCTTTTTGGTGAGGAAGATTAGCCGTGAGCCAACAAGTGTTGCCAATCCTCCTCTTTCTGCTGAGGAAGATTGGCCCTGGGCTAACATCCATGCCCATCTTCCTCTACTTTATACGTGGGACTCCTGCCACAGCATGGCTTGACAAGCAGTGTGTAGGTCTGCGCCCAGGATCCAAACCTGCAAACTCTGGGCTGCCAAAGTGGAGTGTGCAAACAACCACTATGCCACCAGGCTGGCCCCTGAAGTGCAAATGATTTTTTATGTTGATTTTGTATCCTACAACTTTACTGAATTCTTTTATTAGTTCTAACAATTTTTTGGTGAAGACTTTAAGGTCTTCTGTATATAATATCATATCATCTGCAAATAGCAACAGTTTCACTTCTTCCTTTCTAATTTCAATGCCTTTTATTTCTTTTTCTTGCCTAATTGCTCAGTCTAAGACTTCCAGTCCTATGTTAAATAGGAATGGTAAGAGTGGGCATCCTTGTCTTGTTCCTTATCTTAGCAGGAAAGCTTTCACCCTTTAACCATTGAGTATGATGTTAGTTATAGGCTTGTCATATATAAACTTTATTATGTGGAGGTACTTTCCTTCTACACTCAATTTGTTGAGAGTTTTTGTCATAAAAGGATGTTGAATTTTGTCAAATGCTTTTTCTGGATCTATTGAGATGATCATATGATTTTTATCTTTCATTCTGTTAATGTAGTATGAACATTTCTATTTGCGTATATTGAATCACCCTTGCATCCCAGGGATAACAGCAACTTGACGATGGTGTATATACTTTTAAAGTGCTGTTGAATGCAGTTGGCTAGTCTTTTGTTGAGAACTTTTGCATCTATATTCACCTGGGATATTGGCCTGCAGTTTTCTTTTGTTTTAGTGCCTTTATCTATCTTTGGTATCAGGGTAATACTGGTCTCATAAAATGAAGTTGGGAGTCTTCCTTCCTCTGCAATTTTTTGGAAGAGTTTTAGAAGAATTTACATTATTTTTTCTTTAATTGTTTGGTAGCAACCACAGGGAAACCATCTGGTCCTGGGCTTTTCTTTGTTGGGAGGTTTTTGATTACTTATTTAATCTTCTTACTCATTACTGATATGTTCAGATTTTTTATTTCTTCATGATTCAGTCCTGGTAGGGGTATATGTCCAGCATTTTATCCATTTCTTCTAGATTATCCAATTTTTTGGTATATAATTGTTCTCTCATTATATATTTAGTAGTCTCTCATGATCCATTGTATTTCTGTGATATCAGTTGTAATGTCTCCTTTTTTCATTTCTGATTTTACTTATTTGAGTATGCCCTCTTTTGTTCTTAGTTAGTCTAGTTAAAGATTTGTCAATTTTGTTTATCTTTTAAAAACCAGGTCTTAGTTTCACTGATTTTTTCCTATTTTTTTGTCTCTATTTCATTTATTTGTGCTCTGATATTTATCATTTTCTTCCTCTGCTAACATTGGGCTTAGTTTTTTCTTCTTTTTCTAGTTCCTTGAAGTGTAAATTTAGGTTGTTTATTTGAGATCTTTCTTTTTTTAATGTGGGTATTTATTGATATGAACTTCCCTATTAGCATTGCTTTTGCTCTGTGCCATAAGTTTTGGTATATTGTGTTTTCATTTTTATTTGTTTCAAGATATTTTTTGATTTCTCTTTTGATTTCTTCTTTGACCCATTTGTTTTCAGGAGTGTGCTGTTTATTTTCCATGTAGTTGTGAATTCCTAGTTTTACTCCTGTTATTAATTTCTAGTTTCATACCACTGTGGCTAGAAAAGATACTTGGTATGATTTCAATCCTCTTACATTTGCTAAGGATTGTTTTATGAGCTAACATATTACCTAGCCTGGAGAATGTTCCATATGCACTTAAGAAAAATGTATATTCTGCTACTTTTGGATGAAATGTTCTGTAAATGTTTGTTAGGTCCATCTGATCTAATGTGTAGTTTAAGGTAATGTTTCCTTATTGATTTTCTATCTGGATGATCTATTTATTATTGAAAGTGAGGTATTAAAATTTCCTACTATTATTGTATTGCTGTATATTTCTCCCTTAAAATATGTTAATACTTGCTTTATATATTTAGGTGCTCCTATGTTAGGCCATAAATATTTACTAAAGTTGTATCCTCTTGATGACTGATCTCTTTATCATTACACAATGATCTTCTTTGTCTCTTGTTACCATCATTGGCTTAAAGTCTGTGTTGTCTGCTATAAAAATAGCTACCCCTGCTTTCTTTTGGTTTCATTTTGCATGGAATATCTTTTTCTATCCCTTCAGTTTTAGCATATATGTGTCCTTAAAGCCAAAGTGAGTCTCTTAGAGGCAGCATATAGTTGGGTCTTGTTTTTTGATCCATTCAGCCACTCTATATCTTTAATTGGAGAATTTAATTCATTTTCATTTAAAGTAATTATTGATAGTTATGGACTTACTATTGCCATTTTGTTAATTGTTTTCTGGCTGTTTTGTAGTTCTTTCTTCCCTTCTTGCTCTCTTCCTTTGTAACTTCATGATTTTCTGTAGTGGTATGCTTTGATTCTTTCCTTTTTATCTTTTGTGTATCTACTATAACTTCTTGTTTTGTGGTTATCATGAGACTTACATAAAACACCTTGTAGTTATAACAGTCTATTTTAAGCTTATAACAACTTAATTTCAAATACATTTCATTTCAAACACACAAAGTTCTATATTTTTACACTTCCCCCAAATTTTATGTTTTTGATGTCATAATTTACATCTTTTTACATCATGTGTCCATTAACAAAATATTGTAGTTATAGTTATTTTAAGTACTTTTGTCTTTTAACCTTTATCCTGGAGTTGTCAAATGTCATTTTCTTAGGAAGCCCATTATTGCCCACCCTGAACTTTACTTCCTAGTCAACCTTTATTACAATATCTTGCTTCATTTTCTTCATAGCACTTCTCAATATCTGAAGCTATCTTGTTGAATAATTTTACTAATTTTTTGTGTCTGCACCCTTACCCTCAATGTATTTTATTTCTTTTAGGAATATTTTATGGATACTTACTTTAGGCAATCCTTAATGACACAAGGTTCAGCCCAGGACATTGGCACGGAACCCAACATGACCAGTCAGGCTCTTTCACAGACCTTTGAAAGGACTAGCATGGATTCTGAGATAAACACTCTAAGGACAATATAAACTTGGAGCAGCCATTGACTATTTTTGTGACTAGGTGGAGAGAGCCTGCCTGATGTAGGTAAAAAGGCACAAAAAGGAAAGCAGAATTGAGAGACTGAAAGGCTTAGTCTATGCACCGTCATTTGAAACACAGCTGAAGGCAGTTCCACTCCTTCTACTCTGTATGAATCAATAAACTCCCTTTGTAGCTTTACCTAATTTGAGTTGAGTTTATGTCATTAGTAACAAAATGAAGGATAATTACTTCCAAAAAATGTCACGTAAATATTAGCTAAAGATTGATGGGTTTTAACTGGTCAGATTGGAATAGCCCAGCTGCAGACATAGGCAGGATATTTATTATGTAGGCATATGCTCTAATTGTTTTAAAAATTGTATGTCTCCCAGCATCCCACTCCTCTCCACAAATACCAGTTCTTTTAACTAGGAGATACAGTTGCTTATAGATTAAGATTTTAAATGCTAGATTTTCTTTTACCTTGTACTAGACAATATGACATTTATGTCACTTAAGATGAAAATTAGAAGAAAAACATTCTCCATTAATTAAAAGTGTAACTGCATAAGATATTTTTAGAAGATTTCATTTTTTATTTCCTTTTGTAATTCTTTGCAGAAGAATTTTTCTATTTCATCAGACTATCTCTAAGAATTTTTAACATGTGAATGAAGCTAATGCCAATGGGATATTATTTTAATGAATCTTATTACTTCTGCTTAACTCAAGCCATACAGTAAATGAAAGAGAAAGGAAAATAGGTCTCATGCATTTTTAAAATTTAGAGAGGAATTCAATCTACACATGTCTAGAAACAAATAGTAAAAACCATTTGTTTTCCTATTTCTGTTTAAGACTAGTAAGTCCCCTATGTACTGCTATTAATAATGAATAGTTTAACTTACGAACAAGACATTGAGGGCAAATTTTATTAATAAAAATAATATGCTATAAAATATGTGTATTTTTGCAGAACATTATGTTCAGAAATCCCAAGGATTTGAAGAAATATGAAAGTCAGATAAAGGGGGTTGACACTACTGCTTATACAGGACAGTACTGTATAATACCCTAGAGGGGATATGCAATGACTTCACAGGAGAAGCAAGAAGGCCATGAGTCTATACATACAAAATATTTCAATATGTTTCTAAATGAAAGCATGTCAAATGTAACTACTATTAGCTGACTTCCTCAAGAAGAACTGGGAGTAGCTTGTTGGGGAGATGACTGTGTAGGAAACACCAGTAGGAGTGTTGTAGTTCATCCTCCTCCCACAGCTCCCCCAGAAAAGGGGGACAGAGAAGGGCTGGGAGGGAATGCAATCAATAAAATGTCTGTTATTAAATGAGTTATCCCTGTGGGTAACTGGATCTTAATATCCCTGGGGAAATCCAGAAGCCACTGGAGAGCACCTCAGACTCATTCCACCCAAGTGGCAAGGGAGCTAGGGTATTTATATGTCAACTCCAGTCAGCCATTGATTGAGAGACCCTGGGGGTGGTGAGAGAAGGACAGTAATTCCCTGGCACCTCGGGCTGGCCCTGCATGTAAAATCCCGGCGTAGAGGATCCTCTGTGCAAAAAAATGCAGATGCTACTAGCTGGAGTCAGGCTGGAGTACAGTAAAACAGTAAAGTTTAGGGGATTTGGGCAGGCATTGACATCATTTACTTCATCTCCCCTGCCCAACCAGGGTGGTGATGGGGAACACAAAATACTAGAACTATCCGTGGGTTCTCCTGTAAAAGAATTAATGCTGACCTCCCACCCCTCACCCCCACTCCACGGCTACTCTCTGGATGTATGTAATTTTAAGGCTTCAAATTATTTAAAATTAAAAACATAATTTCTAACCGAGATTCCTTCCAGTTCTTACTTCTCATACAAGCAATCTTGACCTGAAGCACTTCCAAATAAACAGAATAAATAAATGGTAAAATGACTGTAAGGCAATTCTCCTTTGCCCTCTAGTCAAGATTTATGCCTCCATTGGCATCTCCTATCATTCTTTCCTTTCACCAGTCCACAATACAATTTTCAATATTTTGTCCTACTCTTCCTATAATTTGGCATGCTACCAATAAATTTTGTTAGATAAAACATCTTGTTTTCTCTGTTAAGAAATACATACTTTCCTCCTAGCTCCCACTGTCTCTATCCCATTGTCTCTAAAACTGTGAACACTTATCCCATTAGCTACACAGTGGGCCTATCCTCTTCTCTTCTGAAAATTTTATTGTACACCAACTACACCACATTCCAGAAATAGTTCTACCTGCTTAGCTACAAAATGGTGAAAATCCAAAGTTCATAGATTTTGGGTTTAGGCAGCATGAGTGTAACAGAGAGAAGCTCTTCTTTGCACAGTAGCTGAGCCCAAGTAGCCAGGAGGGAAAAATAGAGCCTTTTATGCCTTTAATGATTCCACGAGGAGATGATAGGGAAAAATGTCAAGAAGAAAATGGCATTAGTTAGAGGAAAGGAATGTTAATGAAATACAGGAAGACATTCTAACTTCTTAATTAAAAACTGCCTAATTTATTTAACATTTCAAGGGTTCTGTAATAATTTTTTTTTACCCAGAGATATCAGTTTTCCCCCATTTTAAAAAAGATACCATGGAATAGGAGAACACAGATTCATGTTAAATGATTGTAAAACATCTTTCTTCTAATGATTAAAATACATCCTTGGCAAACATAATTGTGAAACACTTCCCGCATTTTACACAGAATGTTAAGTTTTGATTTTAAGTACTTCCTTTCTTTCTGGTACTATAAGATGTTCTAGGCTCATCTTATATGTTTCTTTCCTTAGTTTTAGAATCAACAATTTCTCCAAAAAGTCCTGGTATCTTTTATAGGAAAAAGGTATTAGGAAATCAGATTTTGGCTCTAATTGCGCTTGCTGATACTGGAGTGTTGTTGCTGTCAGAGGACACAGCAAGGAAATTTATATGTGTATACTAACCCATGTATATAGTGTCATGCACCACATAATGATGTTTTGGTCAAGGACAGACAGCACATATGACAGTGGTCCCATGACATTAGTACCATATACCTAGGTGTGTAGTAGGCTATATATGTAGGCTTGTGTAAGTACACTCTATGATGTTCACATAATGACAAAATCACCTAATGACGCATTTCTCAGAATGCACCCCCATCATTAAGTGATGCATGACTGTACATATATCTATAAATATTTGGATGTAACCTTTAGTATCTATATTAAGCTAAATGTGGCTTCATACTCTTGTTTCTAACTCTATTCCATTACCATAAAGATCCTTCTGGTCTCTTCCGCTTGTTAATCGGCAACCTTCCACTCCAATGGTGAGAAATCTGGCTCCTTCCTTGTCAAACATTTAATTAATTGCTCAGTTCTAGTATACATGTATAATGGTATATGACTGTTAAACAATAAACCCATGGGAAAACTTGCTTTATCCAATAGGATGTAGTGTTTACATACAGTTTCTTTTGCCTTTAACCTTACAGACTCCACTCATTTCCATAGTCACTTGGGTCAGCATCTTTTTCTTCACTCCCGTCAGTGAGGTCTTTTCATACATTTGTAACACAATTACATTCTCTTGTCACAATCTGTGTCCTTTCCTGGGATCACCTAACCTCCTAAATTATTTTTTAAATTTGCATACATTAAGGTTCACTCTTTATGCTGTAAAGTTCTATGGGTTTTGACAAATGCATGGTGTCCTGTATCTGTCATTATAGTATCACAAAAAATAGTTTCACTACCCTAAAAAGATCCCCTGAGCTTCACCCGTTCAACCTTCTCCCCAAACCTCTGATAATCACAGATCATTTTAATGTATCTATACTTTTGCCTTTCCAGAATGTCATATAATTTGAATTATATAGTATGTAGCCTTTACAGATTGGGTTCTTTCACTTATAAGCTTTGATTTTATATTAATCTTTATACCTAAGAATAATGTGATTATTTTTCTCTATGTGCACAGATGATGTTTAGATTCTCTACCAATGCTCACACATATCAGATGGCCTGGAAGGAGTTATACCAGCTAAAACAGTATCTGGTAGACTGACAGGAGTTATTCTAAATTAGTGGGCTATCCCAAATAATCTTTAGAGGAGAAGGATGGAAGGAGAATGAGTTAAACCTAAAGAAACAAAGAGAGAAAAAGAGAAAGAGAGATTGATTGATTGAAATTAATAAGTAACAAAAGCAAGCTGAACTGGATAATCCAAATGCCCCAACCCTTACCAGTCTGCATAAATTGTTTTACTGTTCTGTTAGTAAAAGAATGAAAATATTCCCAGGCATAACAGTGTGATCACATGCCTATATCTTTAATTAAAATGCTACCAATGAGCTGTGGCACAATAAGTATTTCAACTGTATTGTCATCTGTAACTAAAATACATGGACACTTTGTAGTGGGGGTAAATGAGGGAAGGAGGCTGCCACCAGTGTGGTGTGACCTTTTCTATAGCTAAAAATGGGGTCTTACCTAGAGAGGGTGATCTCCAATGGCTATATGATTATATATGATTGACAAACATTCATGAAATCTCATCACTAGTGTCATTTCATAAGAATCCTTAATAAGCTTATATTTGAAGATAATAGCATTTTTCCTCCTTTTCCTGAAAATCATGCAAAAGCAATGAAAAGAATGAGAAATAAAAAATTAACTCCATTTTGATAAAACTAGAAGAAATCTAAAAATCACAAAGAAGAAAATAAGTTTAATGGACACACAAAAAAACCCAGTAAAGATTATTTAGGGGTAGAATAGATGGAAGCAGAGATAGAAAGTGATGGTTTCACATCACAGAAAATGCCAGAAAGTATACTTCTTAAAGGTGAGGAGCATTTCCCAAGGGAAAAAACTAAATCCTCTCTGGAAGAAGATAATGTACAGACTTGGCCGCAGGAGATTTTTTTAGAAAAAGGTTTGTTCTAAGAAGCAAAGAAGATGAGGAATCATCCAGAAAAGCCATACTTACAGGAAGCATTCTGTCTCTGAGGCAGTGAGGGAGAAGAGAAACTTCACATTGTTTAAAATCCCACAGGTTGCCAATTTCATTGTGAGACAGTGAAAGCTAAAGGAACTCACACAAAACTAAGTTATGAGAAAAATTTCTTCTAGACCAATACATTACTTGATTCCTCCCACACAAAAACCATATACAAATAATTTTAGAAAACATTTTTCTCCACCACAAATGAAAAAAAATTTAAATGTACCATCATAAGATCTATACAAAGATAATACAAGAAAATTGGACAAAAGGAACAACAACAAAAAATAATAAAATAGAAGAACATGCTGATGAGAAAATGCAGTCATGGAACAGACAAAATGTTGATCAAATATTCACCATGAATATTATTAAAAAAGTAACTTTGGCATTAGTCATCTATATGAAGAGAGATAAAATCTGGGGAAATAAAAGGAAACAAAAGATGAGCTGATAAAGCCTAAAAAGAAGTAAAAAATTATTATACAAATAAAGGCAAAATTAAAGGAATACAAAGAAAATGAATACTTCTTAAAACACATAGGAATATAATTTGAAAGTGAATAAAAATAATAAAGAAATAAATAAAATGTTAAAAAGCATTAGGGGATGGAGAGAGACAGCTTCTGAATGCCAGCATGAATTGATATGCAGACCCTTTCCCCAGTGAAATATAACTGATGAAAACTAAAAACAACCAACCATTTAAAGTCTCAGGAAACTGTCTGAAGGGCATGCAGAAAATTAAGAAACATTTATTTGAGAAAACCTATTAAATCTCTGTAAGAACAGCAAGATTCTGGGGCACTTGAGCCCCAACCTGCTGGCCCCTGCCTCATCTCACCATGACCAGCTTCAGTCCAATGGGTGGAGCAAAGAAGATGGTCTGTCTCTCCTTCCAACTCCCAGTCAAAGACTGCAGTGTGTCCCCGGAAGGGGAAGACCACCAGCCCTTCTCACCCTCCCTCTCAGCTCTGTACTGCAGAGGTTTAATTCCAGGAAACTGCAGCTGAGAGTTTGGAGGCCCCTTTCCTCCACCCAGCCTCCATTCAAGAGTTGAAGGCTTTCCTCCAGATGAGGCAGGCCAAGAATACTGAGGTTGGGTCACCCTCACCCCAGCTGGGTCACAGGGTGGAGGTTCCCAGCCAGGAAAGATAAGCAAGTAAGACCAGAGGCTACTGCCTCACTCAGAGCTTTGCTCATAAAGCAGGGGTGTTAGCTCAAGAGAAGCAGGTCACTGTCTCTGCCTCCAGCTCTGAAGCAATGAGGCAGAAATTATGCCCAGGGAGAGTAGCAGACCATAAGGACAGAGAACTCTAAAGATCTCCCCAAGGGAACTGACTAAATTGTCCCTGAGGTACAATTTGTCGCTCAAATTTTAAATGGCAGTTGGATGATATTTTTGTTTTGTTTTTAAATAATTTCCCCAGAATGTGGGGAAATTAAAGCCTAAGGGAACTTTCAAAAACATTGGAGATAAAGGATTTATTCTGTTAGGCAACAGAAATCCAGAGGTAGGCTAAAGGGTTGCTGTGGTTGCCTCATGCAGCTGTCAGGAATCCAGGCTCATTCCACTTTTCTGTTCAATCATGTTTAAGGAATAACTTCCATTCTCAAGATGACCTCATAGTCCAAGAGGGATGCTGGAGCTCCTGTCATCATGTCTGCATTCCAAATGGAAGGAAGGAATAAAAAGTTGAAGGTCAAAGAGGCCCTACATGTAAGTTGGCTTCTTGAAGGCAAGCATCATTGAAGTTCCATGATTACGTTTCATTGACAATAATTTGGTCACATGGCCACACTTTGCTGCATAGAAACAAAGAAAATAACATATATTTAGTTATTTAGGGTGTATGTTGATATTTCTTTTTAAATCCTCAAGTGAGTCAAAACCCAGAAATCTGGGAACGACTTAGGTTTGATTAAATCAAAATAATCTCTGTACAGCAAATACCACTCTGAGAAAGTCAGAGAAAAACAACAAACTGAGAAAGTACCTGTCAAGTTATATCCTAGACAAGAAATAAATTCAGGTACATATAGAGAGCACTTCCAAAATAATACAAAAAGGCAAGTGAATTCAATTTAAAACCCAGCAAATTATATAAATGGTTGACAGATAATTATGTGGAGTTGGCTTTTAAACATTTGAACATGCTTAAATTAACTTTAAAGAAAATAGAAATGCAAATTAAAACTATACTGAGATACCACCTTCCAATTATCAGATTGACCATAATCAAAAAGATTGATTTTTTAAAAACTGGATTGTCAAAGGCATGCAAATGGCCAAGCAGTACATGAAAAGGTGCTCAGCATCACAAATCATCAGGAAAATGCAAATTAAAACCACAATGAGGTATCACCTCACACCTGTTAGAATGGCTATCACCAAAAAGATAAGAGAGAAGTGTTGGCGAGGATGTGGAGAAAAGGAAACCCTTGTGCACTCTTGGTGGGAATGTAAATTGGTGCAGCCACTACAGAAACAGTACAAGGGCTCCTCAAAAATTAAAAACAGAACTAGCATATGATCCAGCAATTCTACTTTTGAGTATTCATCTGAAGGAAATGAAATCACTACCTTGAAAAGATATCTGCACCCCCATGTTCACTGCAGCACTATCTATAATAGTCAAGACATGAAACCAACCTAAGTGTCCATCAAGGGATAAATGGATAAAGAAAATGTGATATATACAAACACATATATAGAAGTGATACATACAAACATAATGGAGTATTATTCAGCCACAAAAAAGAAGGAAATCCTGCCATTTGCAACTAGATGGATGGACCTAGAGGGCATTATTCTAAGTGAAATAAGTCAGAAAGCGAAAGACAAATACTGCGTGATCTCACTTATGTGTGGAATCTTTAAAAAAAAAAAATCTCATAGATACAGAGAACAGACGGTGGTTGCCAGAGTCGAGGGGTGAGGGTTGGGAGAAGTGAGTGAAGGTGGTCAAAAGGTACAAACTTCCAGTTAAGATAAGTCCTTGGAATGTAATGTATGGCATGGTGACTATAGTTAACAATACTGTTGTATATTTGAAAGCTGCTAAGAGAGTAAATCTTAAAATTTCTCATCACAAGAAAAAGAATTTGTAATTATGTGTGCTGATGGATGTTAACTAAATTTTCTGTAGTAATCATTTTGCAATATATGCATATATCAAATCATTCTTGTATACCTAAAACTAATATAATGTTATATGTCAATTACATATTGATTAAAAAAAAGATAGGAAACTAAGTTAAAAAAAGGATTGCAGTGGATGTGAGGAGCATGCACTCTATACAGTGTTCATGGGAGTGTCAACTGGTACAACTACTGAAAGCAATTTGGAAATGTCTGTGAATATTACAAAGGAGCATAACTTTTTATTCAGCAATTCTTCTAAGCATTTATTCTACATATATGCACAAACGTTTGTAAAAAATGACACATGTACTAGGTTATTCACTGTGCTTTGTAATAGGAAAGATTGAAAATAATACAGTTTATATATTAATGGAGTTAAATAATGCTGAATACACAGTGGAATACAACGCAGCAGTAAAAAAGAAAAATTAGATGTTCTTTTTGTGTAGTATACCAATATCTGTGCAAGGAAGAGGGAGAAAATAACATACATATAATGTATCTATAAGAATGAAAAAAATCTCTGAAAAAATGCATACAAAGCTGGTAACATTACTGCCTATGGGGAACTTGATGGGAGGTGAGAAGAAGTGGAAAGAATTTTTACTGTATACATTTTTGTAACTTTTGCATTTTGAACTATGTAGATGGTTAAATTTTTATGTCAACTTGACTGGGCCATGGGGTACACAGATATTTGGTTAAACATGATTTCTGGGTGTGTCTTTGAGGGTATTTTTGAATGAGATTAACATTTGAATTGGTAGACTGAGTAAAGCTGGTTGCCCTCCCCAATGTGAAGGACTTTATTCTATAGAATATTAACTTGATAATATCATTTCTGATAAATCCTTGAAGAAATTATGCTTTAGAGGCCTGAATCCTTCTGACCCTCACCATAAATTTCATACAATTTTTCTCTGCTTCATGAAAAAAATGCAAAGTTAACAAATTGCGACTAGCTGCAAGTTATACTAAAATCTGCATTTACTCTCTAAGAAAGATAAATTACATATGTTACAATAAATTCAATATGAAATTCTATAGAATTCTTATAATAAATATCTGTCAAAGTGTTATGGCATATTGCTATTTTAAGTTTTTCCTAAAAATTAAACAAGCAAACAAAAATAATGAAAAAAAAAAACCAAAACTATGTCATTTTCCCATTGAACATGACTCCAACAAAGTAATGGAGTTGTAACTGGATCTTGGCAGTACACATGATTCAGTCCTCATGAGTGGTATAAAATGGATTAGCATATTTTCCTCCCTTCATATCACAATGTGTGTCTACCCCTGAAAACATTGAGGGTAGGACTGAGATATGTTCAGTATTTTGAAAGATGAAAAATCTCATTAAGCAGAAAACTAAGATCTGAAGATCATTTAAAATGATTTAGATAAAGAATAAAAGAGACTTCTTGAAAAACTCCTTTTGCCAGGTTTACTCTCTCAGTATTCTGAACGTCTATTTTGTCATCAAAAATCAATTAATTATTTAGAACCCAAAAAAGAGAAGGGAGTCATCTCAATCTAGGAAAGTGTTCTAAAAATACAGTTATATTCTCTTTATTACAGAATAGTTTATATAAATAATTCATTTCATCATTTCTTATCTTGTATTAGGGGACAAAATATGGAATTGGGGATGGTAAATCTTGTTAGGTAAAAGGAGGTTGAGGATTAGTGGGAGTATGAGTATTACCTGTGAAACTCTAATATCTAGTTTATCTTAAATGGTAGAAGGTTATTTTTCAAGAATATATAGTCCAAGTGGGTTTTCCTAGAAAGTGGCTTTCTATAAGTGATGATTCAGGGATTGTAGCTCCTTCCATATATGAGTTCCTCTGTCTTCAAGATATAGCTTCCAGTGTTGCCAAAGGAAAAGGAAAGACCACAGAGGATCACATGTAAGAGCCCGCCCAGGAAGTGAAGCAAGTCACTTTGCTCTGGTTCCATTAGCTGGAACCCATTCACATACACACACCTAACTGCAAAGGAGGCTGGGATATGTAATCCAGAGGGAATAGGCTGACTGTTGGTTGCAGTCTCTGCTGAAGCACTGAGGTACCATAACAGGAATTGGCGACCCTAAAGCAGAGAGGCGGCAGCATTCATGCTTTCAGCGCCACTGAGTGTTGGATAAAGAAGGAGAGAAATATGGGCTAAAGATGAAGTAGAAGAGCAAAATTTCAAAACTTAGCCATAGGCAACCCTTCATAAAGACATGCTGGAAAGCCTTGGTCAAATTACAAAGATAAATGTGGTAATCATTTCTTTCTATTCCCAGCACGGCACGCACATCAAGCATGATATAGCACACACTATGTGCAGACACGGGCTTCCGCAAACTCGAAGATCCTCCTAATGTGTGCTTTTATTTCTTCATATAATTTTGAAAAATTGCTGTAACTTGAAGTTATAGATACGTTTCATAGAAGGTTGATGAAAGTATTGGTTTTCGAGTAATCTGACAATGATGTACAATTTAGAGATTTCCAGAAGAAAAATCAGACAGGGGTTTGAAAAAAGGAAGTCGCCTTTGGAGAAACCAGAAATGTTCTAAGAGAAAGAGTAAAAGTAATTTTTATTGAAGAAATAGATACAAAAAAAATATAAGTTAAAAGAAGGAAAGGGACAATTTCTCCTCTTGGATTTTGGTGTGGTGGATTTTTTAAAAATCAGTTCTCTCCTGGAAAGAAATCTCCTGTGCTGTAGAAAACCATTGTTAACATTTTTGAGGTTTTTTTCCAGTGAACTTTCATTTTCTCAATGGTATGGCTAACCTTTCTCATTATTCAAAGATCAAAATTAGTTGGATAATTTTTTAATATTATTACCACAAATATTCCAAAGAATATTCTTATTCTTATGATGATAAACTTTGATTACAAGGGAGAAAATCAAGAGAAAAAAACTGAAGGCATCTAATAATAATAATTAACAACTTAATAATGTGAAAGATGGCAATATTCTTTGACATAGAGGAAGATGCGTCGTAATTAAAAGTCCAACCATTGAGCTGACAGAGATTAAATTTTTATGGAGTCACTTCTCTCCATTTATTTATTATAAATCATGAATACCAATGAGGAAATTCAATTCTTTATAAAATAACACAAAATATAAGTTTAGCTTGCTAATTAGATCTAAACTTTGGTTGGTCTTAGCAACTTATAAAGACAAATATATATTTTCACTTTAAAATAAAATGGTCAAATTTAATGAAGATATAACTAGTAAAGATTTTGCTATAAAGTGACTGATACTGCTAGAATCAATTTGTGAAATATCCAGGTGTTTATAAAGCCAAACGCAGACAAATTCTTGCCACAGAACTGGGGCATGGGCAATCACCAGATAAATGAGGAAAATAAAATCTGCTCATTGCTCATATACAAGCTGAGACGAAACAGAAATATATTTCCTTAGACTACTACACACTTCACTTCATTCAACAAGTTTGATAATTTTTGATGGGGAGACAGGAAAGAAATGTAACCTTCCTCCCATTCCCCTATAGCTCCTTGGTTCAAAAGAGGAAGTTTGGAGTAAGGTTTTTTGGAAGTTCTGGCTGAGAGCACTTAT
This sequence comes from Tapirus indicus, assembly GCA_031878705.1. Taxonomy (NCBI): domain Eukaryota; kingdom Metazoa; phylum Chordata; class Mammalia; order Perissodactyla; family Tapiridae; genus Tapirus; species Tapirus indicus. The sequence continues at coordinate 39,703,234 of CM062925.1, read as the reverse complement.
GAGGGGCTTTGTTCTAGTGGCTGGGTGAGTGTCTGGAGATCAACTTTGGGGAGCCCCAAGGTGAGGAGTAGAAAGCAGTGGCCTGCAGAGATCTGTGGTATCTCTTAAGAAAAGTCAACATTGTGGCTTCCCCCTCCAGTGTGTTCCTGATCTCTCGTTATTCACAAGATACCAAAAAGGAAATGAATAGTGACTTCATTTCTCTCTGTACAGGAAGAACATAAGGAGTTGGGAGAGCAGGAAGCTTCCATCAAGTGTCTCAGCAAACACTTGGGAACCTGGCTGCTTCTGTAGCTACAGGCTATCATGCCAAAATCGTCTTCCACCACTGGTTATGATGCTGCCTCTTAGGGTAGTCCAGCACCTAAATCTGCACTGCGGGAAACCAACAGACTTTAAAAGTAGCGGTATACCTACAGGTGCCCAGGAGCTGATAGAGGAAGATCAGTCGAAACACAAAGGAGAGCTTTTGGAGGATCCACACAATAACATTAATTGTAAAGGGGAGGGTGAATTTAAGGAAATTCAAGTATACAACCATCATGCAGGAAACAAAATCCTTTCTGGATCTGAAAAAAACATGGGTTCCCAAAAAATTCAATAAGTGAAAGAACAGCATGATCACTAGCAGCTAGCAGCTAGTTGACCTGGACTATCAAGTGTAAAAGAAGAGAAAAAAAAAAAAAAACACTTTAGAGCAAAGAAAAAAATATTAAGATATAGAAAACAGAAGGGAAAAGATAAACGATTGAGAGAATGAATCCAGGAGATCTAGCATATAAACAATAACAGATGTGGAAGCAGAAGCAAATTAAGAAGAAAAAACTTAAGTGCATAATAATCAATAAAACCAACAATGATAAGGTAAGTGAACAAAAAAACTACAATGTAAAATACAGCAAATTCAAAGTAAAGAAGAGATGAAGCATATCAGTAATTACCCTAAATGTGAAGCATCTGAATTTTTCCATTAAAATACAGAGATTATCAGGTTATATTAAAAAAAAAAGCACAGCTATTTGATGTTTAAAAGAAACATTTAAAGGGATAAAGAAGATGAAAATAGAAAGAAAGTAGCATCAGACAAGGTGGAATTTAATGTTCAAAGAATTGAAGATGAAAGTAGAGAGTATTTAATAACAAAATTCAAGTTTATGAAAAAGATACATTCATAAAACTGCATGTGCCAAACAAAATAGCAGATAAATATGTAAAGCAAAAGCTCTCAAAATGAAAAACAAAATAAAAAACGTTAATTAAAATTAGAGTAAGAGACTAAAATATACTTCCTCCTCCCTTGGACGTATCTAGTAGGCAAAAATCAATAAGGGTTGCTATAACCTGCATGCTTGTGTCCCCGCAAAATTCATATGTTGAAATCCTAACGCCCATAGTGACAGTATTAGCAAGTGAGGACTTTGGGAAGAGATTATGTCATGAGGGCATAGCCCTCATGAATGAGATTAATGCCCTGATGAAAGAGGCCAAGAGAGCTCCCTCATGCCTTCCACCTTGTCAGGACACAGGGTGAAGTCAGCGGTCTGCAATCTGAAAGAAGGCTCTCACCTGACCGTGCTGGTACCCTGACTTTGGACTTCTAGCCTACAGAAATGTGAGATAAATTTCTATTGTATATAAACTACCCAGTCTGTGGTGTTTTGTTATAGCAGCCAGAGCAGACTAAGACAAGGGTATATAAGAATTGAATTTAAAAAACAATAACCTTGAACACACGCCCACACCCACATGCGTATATAAAACCTACCTCCCTCAAATGGAGAATAAATGTTTGTTTCTCATGTTCATGAACCACTTACAAAAGAATGTAATCATTTTCTTGGGCATATAGAAACTACACAAATTAAAAAGTAGAGGGGGCCGATCTGGTTGCATAGTGGTCAAGTTTGCACACTCGCTTCTGTGGCCCGGGATTCACAGGTTCGGATCCCAGGCACAGATCTATGTACTGCTCATCAAACCATGATGCGTGGTGTCCAACACACAAAATAGAGGAAGACGGGCACAGACGTTAGCTCAGGGCCAAGCTTCCTCACACACACACAAAAAAGTAGAAAATTATACACCCAGATCCTCTGATCAGAATCCAATAAAATTAGGACTAAATAGTAAAAAAGGGACAAAGCTTTTTAATTCATTATAAATTATGAAATAGACCCCTAGATAACCCATAGATCAATGAGAAAATCAATAGAAAAATGCAAAACACCTTGATGTCATTGAAAAGAGAATACTTCATACTAACAACCTACAGTAGAAACTGTGCTCAGAAAATGTACATTTAATTCTTTCAATAATAAACAAGACTAAAAGTGAAAAAAACAACTAATTTTACATAAAAGTTAGAAAAAAGAGCAACACATTAATTTAAAGAAATGATGAAATTAATAAAGATAAAAGCTGAAATTAATAAAGCAGAAAATAAATAACCAAAAGTAGTAGAAAGAATAAATTCAAAAGCTGGTTCTTTGTACTGGTGAATAAAATAGTTAAACTTCTTGTTATTTCAACAAGAGAGAGAAAAAAACAGAAAAACAGAGATACAAAATTAAGAGAGGAGATACAGGCAGAGAAAAGGTAAAAATCAAAGTAATACTTGCAACTCTGTGGCAATGCATTTGAAAAGTTAGAAGAATTGAATGATTTCCTTACAAGAATATAAATTACCAAAATTGGAAATCCCCAGAAATGGAAAACTTAGATTAATTAACATAAAATTGTTGGTCCTTTCTGGGAAGTGACATGGAGCTTTTGACAGAAGAACGATGGAGTGAACTGCCTGAATGGCTCTGGCCCTGGAAATTTAGAGATGGCCTGTTAGAGCAGTCTAGCCTGTGAACAATTCAGTTACACTCACAAACCCAGGATTCTAGAGCCAGTAGCTGTAGCTCTTTGAAGAAATCCTATTGAAGTGTATAGTTAAATACAAAGGTAAGTGCCAATTGGAAATACCCAGGCCATAAATCTAGTACATATGTTTTACTTGTGTTTATCTGAGATTAAAGGTCTATTCAATTGTTAGTCCAAATCTGGTTTGGTTTAATTTTAAAAGAACTTACTTTGATGCTGGTGGGAGATAATTTTCATCATCCCATGAAGCTGACCGACTTATTAGTTTGTACTGAGTAGGTAAAAACATGTTAATATTTCTCTATGTCGTGCTCAGTCCTCAGCTGAATAAAGCTGTAGGCCATTCATCAAAGATGAATATTACTATTCATTATTGAAATGGAATAATCAAGCACAGCATGCAAAATTTTAAACCTGTATTACTAGATTGGTACCATGTTCTAAAAAGAAACAGCATTTATAAGTCTGTATTTTCTCTTACTAAGAACCTAACTTTAATAGCTATTCAGTGCCTCCTCCAACTCGCTGAGCAGCCATTACATTAATAGCAGTTCAACACTATGGCTGATGAAAGTATATGGTTTTTACTACCTCTTTAATAATATGTTATAAGCAAATAAAACAAATTTAAATGCACACTACGCAAAAAGCACAGCCCTCGCATTTAGGGATATCAACATGCAACAGTCTATGTTTTGATTTATCTGTGTGAAATTCAATTTTGGTATATACTTGATAACGCTTATCTCCACTATTTAAAACATATTTCGTTTATCACAGGCATATATATTTTAAACGCTAACCAGCTTGGCATTGATATTTTTCTATAATACTTATAAAACACACAAACCAAAACCAAATTTTAATGGAATAAGACAAAAATAAATAAACCCTGCTACTTCAGGGCCTTGACTTGTACACATGCTCTACTCTGAAGACCACATTGCTTGGAAATTGAGGGGAAAATAGTTTCTCTTCTTGATAGAAAGTCTTGCATACACCCATGAGAAATTCTCTAGGTAAAAATGCCCTTGATAGAAACAAGCTAAGCTATACAGATTTCCCAAGAAAACATCCCAGTTCTACCTATTGGCTTAACTAAATATAAACACCAAGAGAGCTATCCTAAGCTAGGGTCTTAAAAAAAAACAAAAAAGATTAAATGTATCGCCTCAGGAAATACTTACTTGTTTAATTTCAGTCATCTTGCCACTTATTTCAGAGTGGGAAATCTCTGAATTCTAGGTAAGATTAGAGAAGGTCAAACTCAGCAGAAGAAATTTTGCATACTCTATATAAATTTTCTTAGTCTGTGTCTGTTACGTACCTGAAATAGACCTAAACTTTTGGTTACATTATAGAGTTCATTCCAGTCTGATAGAGTCAGGTCTGAAAATCTTTTTTACTCTTTCTAGTTCATGACTTACTGACATGTTCTGCTCAAATTTGGGATATGTTAAAGTGCCACAGGCTGTAGTGCTTTTCAGTAGGGAGTTGAATACAAAAAAACCAGGATTTAGAAGGAAAGATTTGTTTGGGCATATAGATTGGCCACTACTGGCTTTAATACAAAGGAGACAGTAGAAGGGAGGGGAGGGGAAGATACTGGAAGGTCTGATGGTAAATGATGGTGATATTTTTCTCCTTTCTACTTTTCTACACTGTCTATAATGATTGTATCTTAATTATAAAATAAACTAATGTAAATTTTAATTTTAAAAACATCTTGCTCTAAAATTACTGCACTTCCTTAAGTTAATTTCAAATCTATTTTCAGTCATTATCAATATTTCTTTTCCATCAATGTCTTTGTTTACATTTCAAACATTCTGTGTTGGACACAATAATTGTATGAATCTACTTTCATTAATGTGCCACCATTATTATGCTTCAATTATTAAACAATATTTTGTTGTATAAAAGTTTTATAGCTAAAATCTAAAATATTGGCCACTTCTTATTCAGGAACTTACTCACACAAAAGTAATTTGCCTTACGTAGAAAAAAGAATTCTACTGTGTTTAAAAATGAAAGAAAATTAACCTTACATAAACGTGCAAAAACAATATTACCTGCAGTTGTGACAGAATTGCATTTAATTCCCTAGTTTAATGTACATATATAGTTAACTACTTTAATGATTAGTGGAAGTGAAAGTGATCTTTTTTCTTTTCCTCACTTTTATTGTTTCCATAAAAATGATAAATCCTATTTTTAGCTAATGAAATTTATATATGGCAATATGTCAGATATGATCATAAAATTAATACCCATTTCACTTTTTAAATGACCCTGCTGATCACTTCAGAGTATAAACTACTATAAACTGTAAGCAGGAATCATCATTAAAGTTTTGATATTCAATTGTGATAGTCATTTTAATAAGTGAAAACAATATTAATTTAGGAAGAGGAACCATTAACTTACTTCACTATTTCCAAACAAATCCCTAAATACACAAAATAGTATTTCCCCTAGCTTTTCCTTTCAAAAAGAATGCATTTTTTAAAGTGCTGCATTGTAAGGAATAGATCAGTCCTTTCTACAGTGGTCTTTATTTTCCCATAGCTTGTATTCTACTTAATTACAAATAAGCCTCTGAGAATATGCTACATCTTTCAACTCATGGTAACAGCCAATGTCCAAAAAAATTGGAGGCGACTTCCTAATTTTCTAAGTCTGTGTAACGACAGAATAACAAATCACTTTGCATTTACCCACTTATGAAGTAATGAAAGCCTTTCTGGATATGAGTAGGCTGAAACATACAGTTTCTTTTGGAATTACTATTAGTTTGCACAGTAGCAATATGATAAACCAGAGAGCAATTAGATCAGTCACTTAAGTGGTCGCAAGCCAGCCATGCTTGCTGGCCCGTCTACTTTACGCATTGCCTCTTTGGCCACTTGTAGAGGTTGGACAGATGATCAAATATATCAAGGATTGTTTGCCATATGAAATTCAGGACTTTGTCACTCTTCACAATGTACGACCATTAATTTCAGAATGATTCTTTTGTTTTTACTTTAATTTTTAAGTTTTACAGCGAGTGTATATCATTATTTAGACATAAAATATTTCATCTCAATGACCTATTTTCTTAATGAATATGACAGAAATCTCCTTGGAAATTTTGGCACAGAAAGCATTGTCTTTAATTCATTTTTTAAGCTTTCCATCTTAATATTCAGAAACAGTATCTAGCAAATTCGACTTCTGTATGTTTTCTAGCCTAAACAATTTAGAGTATGATAATGGCACAATGAATAGGGGAACTCGTGTACATATATAAAAAAAATTCAGAAGAGTTGCTTGATCAAATAATGATAAGTATTTTACAATGAAAGCAGAACCTTTTGCTGCTTTGTTTTAAAAATTAATTTAAAACATGGTATAAAAAAGTACTATACTAGACTTTTGAAGAATTTTAAAAAATGAACCAGAAAGTGCTCTACTAGGATACAGCACACAATACTATACATAATAGCATAGTTTGGAGAGTTACCTAGAACTGAAAATTGTGGCTCCTCCATTTATTAGCTGTTTGACAAAGGACAAGTTATTTAATATCTCATCCTCAATTTTATTATCTGCAAAAGGCAGTAAAAATGTTTACTTTGAATATTTATGAGATTTACTAAATGAGGTAACTCAAATGCCTAATGTATGATCTGACACATAATAAATGTTGAAAAAGCCTAAAAATCTCCAGCATGACTAGTAGATCCTGGAAGGCCGATGGCTGGGGAGAATTAGGGAGAAAACGGGTGAACCAGTTGATAGAACCATCAGAGGGTCATGTTGGTGTCAGTATATGTTGAGTTCTCTATCCTACTCTCTTGAGGGCTTTCCTCCACGCAGTGTTGGTGAAAAGTTACGCAGCGCAGAGTTTGTGGAATCATGATTTCTCTTTGCTGTTGTAACTATGTCATCAGAAGAAAGTTACTGTATCTAGAATGTTCTTGAACATGCAAGCTTTTCCTATCCTTTCATTTCTTTAACCACCCAAGTCCTTCCCTGTGTGATGTTCTTTTTTCCTTTATTTGGACAACTAATATTCCTTCCATCCCTCCTCCAATGTGAAGTTCACCATGCCAGATGTTACTTCAACTCTGGTTGTTCTTTAACGATTTGCCAGTAATTTTATCTTTTAAATTGCACTAACATCAGGAGGAGAATCCATAACCAGGGCTCATAGGAATACTGATTATAACGGTTAGTCTTAACTGGACCCTCTGCTATATAGTCATTTGCAGCATGACGATGTCAGTCAACAAGCGTCTGCATATACGATGGTGGTCTCACAAAATTAGTACCATGCAGCCTAGGTGTGTAGTAGGCTATACCATCTAGTTGTGTGTAAGTATACTCTACAATGTTCACACAATGACAAAATCACATAACTCTGCATTTCTCAGAATATATTCCTACTGTTAAGCTATGCATGACTGTATTTGCTTGATTGCCATCTGGTTTTTACTGACCTTAACTTATGGCTGCTTGAATGTAAACATACTACTGTTTCCTTTGACTCAACAGACCCTAATCTTCATTTCTCAAGTGGACCAAGATATATTATTTTAAATCCCCCAACGTAGAACACATTATTTCTACTAACACACTATATGAATCTCTTCCAAATATAATATACATACAATATTTGGAAACTTTTCCAAATATAATATAATATATAATATCTTTTAAAATTATTAACTAAAACACTGCGCTTAGTTAATACTAATTTTAAAATACTTTCCTCCTTTGACACTAAATTTACCCTCTGACAATCACTCTTTCACCTGTTGTTTGTATCTTTCAATATTTTTAACCCTCTGTGAAAAACATCTACCTCTATATTTCCGCTCTATATTTCTTTTCTATTGAGAATCCCCATCAGGACATAGCAGCCATGGCAATGGAGGAAGGATAGTTTATTTAAATTGCAAAACACTATTCCAATATTGTAATTCATTCAAGGAACAAACAGTTACAGAACATTTCTTATGTGTCATGCATTGTCCTAGATGTTAGTAAGATAAACACGAAAGAGTTATGATTGCTCTTTTTAAGGAATTCACAGTTGTTCGAAAAAGACACACAAGTGAATAATTAAGTATGATAAGTTATGGTGGTTTCTAAAAGTACTAAGGGAATTCAAATGGGAAGCAGTAAATTCTACCCAGAGGCAAAGAACTTAGTAGAATTCAAAAGGAGAGGGTAGTGTTTGATCTGGGTGGGCCTGGCAGGATGAAAGGAAATGATGTTGTCTCTTATGATCCTCATAATAACCCCTTGTGGTAGTTACAACTGAGTGTAAGCAACTTTGCCAATTCCTACATTTTGCACTGGCAGACAGGAAGAGGATTTGGAAAAATAGAAGCCTAGATTGATATGTAAATACGACAGGGGGCTACAAGGTGTTGTTACCTATGATAGTTATGTTCAGTGACAATAGTGAAGAGAGCAATCTGTCGGGGAATAGTCTGTTGCCGTATCAGTGAACTGAAGAGAGGGGAGAATACAGAAAAAACTGGCAGCCTCAAATGTCCACATGAAACAGTTATGATCAGAGGTTTCTCTAGCCTTTAGGTGCATGGTGCATGGCTGGGAGCTATGGATGAGAGCCAGCTGGTAAGGATGCTGAAGTCAATCACTAGTAATTATCACATGCATAAAGGTAAGCAACTCCTTTATACTGGTGCTCAGCAGGCACCTTGACTCTTTAGCAGGTCACTCTCTGCCCAAGGTTGTACAGTGTCATCTGCTACTAGGTCACTCTCTTAGCTACTAACCGTCTTTCTGCTGGATATAGCTGTCCTTTGTGGATGATTTCTGCCAATTGTCTTATCTGAGGGAGGGAACATGGCTCTATTCTGGAATATCTTCTCCAAATGTTATTAGAGGAAGCTATTCAGAGTCTAGCATGTCCAACTTCAGAGTCTCTATGGGGCTGATTTTCTAGGGAGCTCTCAGCTAGCTTCCCAATGTCAGGGGTGATTATACCCACATCCCCAACCTTTTCACCACTTGAAGTACACCATGCTTCTAGGCACAGATGGCTTCTGACCCCAGTGACAGTTCCCTTTTGTCACCTTCCCTTACCTCATTAAGATCAATGGGCAGACACTTGATTCATATCTACAAAACTAAAAAGTCTACCACTGCAAAACTAAAAATTCCACCACAGCCTCCCTCCCCCTAAGAAATAGAGAGCATGATCCTAAAGAAATTCAACAATTTAATTCTCTACCCTAAAGACAAAAATTACTTATAACTTTGAAAGCTGAAGTTTTTCAAATCTGTAATAAAAATATTAAGATCCAGTCAGCTAAGGCACCACATGACAACACCAGATTTTGAAGGAAGAGATTAATGTTTAGGTCTCTAGTAAATCAAATGTTAAACATTACCTCTCTTTCAGACCCTAGATTCTATTGACAAACGTTGTGATCTTCTTACAAAATCAGTCTTGTTCTTTAGATAGATTTTTTTTTAAAGCTCAAGATAGAATAATTTAGTGAAATGGTATCTAAAGATTATTTGAATATTTATAGCTATAAGAAATGAATCTTCGTGTTTACACAGTTATTCAATTTTCATTGTTTTCACACCTAGAAATTGGTACATTTGACTAAAGAGCTGGTTATTATACAAATTAACATAGTTTTCCATGGCAAAGATGGAACATGATGTTTTCGTCAAGTGATGGATGATTATGAATACTCTAGAGACAACTGTATTATTAAAAACATTTTCCAATTCCTTTTTAACATTTAAAATTACTGAGAAAATCTATTCCTAAAATCTTGATAAAAGCTCCCAATGTTTCTAAAGTATATCTTTCTATACATTCTGGTTTAAAATATTTCATAGGATAGATTTGTATTTTTGCTTATTTATTCTATTATGCCTCATGCAAGCAAAAACTTTTTGATCCTTTTACTTTTTTTGTAAGTCAAATATAGGCCAGATGCCCACATAGCCCAGTCTGCATGTGTTGATGTGTTCAAAGCCCTCCAGATCAACACATGACAATATGTTATAAAAATCCCCTTGCCTCGCATCTCCAATTCTCTCATAGCTTATAATTGCTCCAGTTTCTCAATCTTGAAGATTCTCTTTATGAACTTTCTGCCTGAAACTCAAATACCCTGGTTCACATGGACCCTTCTCTCCTCTTCTCCCCCTGCAACTATTGCCACGTTCCTGTCATATGCTTCATTGAATTTCCTGAATACATCCATAAATAATCTCAGGCCAAAACACTGGCTGTGCCTATATGACCACCAATACTCTATTTCTCCTTACAGAGAGATGCATTTAGACTACTGGAAGGACATTCTCTTACTCTGACTGTTCTTCCATTGTGAAATCCCAGTGGAACAATTCTAGGGAATAAAATTGTCTACCTCCGGATTATGCAAATCAATAGATTGTTTCATACACCTCAATCTTGGTGCTTGGTGGCTGGAAATGCGCGGTATGTGTAGACTCACGTACTGACAAACATCCTCAATATTTCCAGCATCCTGATATATTCTTTGAGCTAGGGTGGTAAAATCCATTCACACTGCTGTTTCCTTAGCCCAAGACGTAAGAAACAAAAATTAGATTGAGGAATTGCTCTCTCTTAAGCTAGTCCGCACCCAGCCTCCTGCAATTCCACAAGTGTTTTCACCAGTATACGAATCCAGCAGCCTCTGTGCCAAGTAGGAATCCTAGGACCCAACACCTCCATGGGTTTTATCTGCAGAAACCCCACCAGGTTCTTAAGTTAAAGTGCCAAGAAAAATCACTTTGTGCTTCTGGCAAAGGGAAGGCAAAAATAACCATTTTGAAATATTCTCAGAATATTCTCCACAAGAAAGGCCTACTCTCCAAGGGAAAATACTCTACCAGACTTTATCTTACCTAACCTGGAGGAAGGGCAATAAGCCAACTCAAGCCTCCTCTAGTTTTCATGTCTCACCTGAACAGGGGAAAAAATGCTGAGAAACACTTCTGAAGGTCACAGCCCAGGGATTGAAGCACACTAAAAGAGTGAGATTTAATCATTAGATTATATACTGCTTCCCTTCCCCCACACTTTACCACAACATAACAGGACTCCTATATTAATAGTGGATTATATTTAAAATAGCTGTAAGACACAATCTATTTAAGATTTAGTTCTTAGGGGGTCCCCAAAACAACAGGAAAAAACAAGGATACTGGAGGAATCTGAAGCTTCTAGTACCTACAGCTACAGCAAACACTATACACAGCCAAACTCCTAGCCAGATTAACATAAAACCTCACATAAGTACCTACGTGTCTCAGTTTTTATCACCTGATAGATCATGACTGACTTTCAACAAAACAGTTACAAGGCGTGCTGAAAGATATGAAACACAGTCTGAAGAGACAAAGCAAGCATCAGAAGCTGACTCATATATTGCATCAATTTTGGAATTATTAGATAAGGAATTTAAAATAACTATGATAAATACTCTAATGGAAATAAATTCTCTAATGGAAAAAGTAGGTAACATGCAAGGACAGATGGATAATGTAAGCAGAGAAAGGAAAACTCTAAGAAAAAATTGGAATGAAATGTTACAATCAACTGTATCAGAAATGAAGAATACATTTGATGGGCTGAAGAAAAATCATTAAGCTTGAAGATATGTCAATAGAAATTTCCCAAACTGAAAAGCAAAGAGAAAGAATTAAAAAGATAAATAAATAGAAAAAGAAGCAGAAGAAATATTTGCGGTAATAACAGCTGAGAATTTTCTAAAATTAATGATAGCCACCAAAACACAGCTCAAGGAAGCCCACAGACCACTGGGAAGGATAGATACCCAAAACTCTACACCAAAGCATATCATAATCAAACTGCAGAAAATCAAAGACAAAGTCTTGAAAGAAGCCAGAGGGAAGAAAAACACCTTACGGATAGAGGAACAAGGAACAGAATGACACCAGACTTCTTGCCACAAAGCATGCAATCAAGAAGGTACTGCAGTGAAATACTTAAAGTGTTGAAAGGAAAAAAATGTGCCAATCCAGAATTCTATATACAGTGAAAGTATCCTTCAAAAGTGAAAGAGAAATAAAGACTTTCTCAGGCAAACAATACTGAGGGAATTTATCTCCAGTAAACTTGCCTGCAATAAATGTTAAAAGGTATCCTGCAGAGAGAAGGAATAGGCATAGATCAGAAACTAAGATCTACATAAATAAAGGAAAAGTGTCAGAGAAGGACTTAACAAAGTAAAATAAATATTTTATTTGTATTATTCTTAATTGATCTAATTGAACTGTTCATCCAAAGTAATAATAGTAACAAGGGCCTGGGTGATTACAGCATATGGTTAAGTGAAGTGAATGTCAGTACGTTATAAGAGACAGGAAGGATAAATTGGAAATACTGGGTTAGAAAATATCTGCATTCTCAGTGAAGCAGTATGGTATTATTTGAAAGTGAATTAGATTAGTTGTAAAGGTATACTACAAGCTCGAAAGCAATCATTAAAACAATTACAGTAAAGAAGTCTAACTGATATGCTAAGACGAGAGAAAATGGAATCATATAAAATGCTCAATTAAAACCAGAGAAGATAGAAAGGACTGGTAACATAAAAAAAGAAACAAAGAACAAATGCAATGAATAGAAAATAGGCACAATTATGGTTGATATTAATCCATCTATAACAATAATCACTTTAAATGTGAATGGTCTCAATACACCAATAAAAAGTCAGAGACTGCCAGAGTGCATAAAAACCAATATGTAACTATATGTTGTCTATTAAAAAAAACTACTTTAAATACAAAGACAGAGAGGTCTTCACTATTATGGTTAGAGAATTCAACATCCCTCTTTCAGTTATTGATAGATCCAGCAGGAAGAAAATCAGTAAGGATATAGTTGACCTAAAGAGTACCCAGACAGTTTACTAATGTCACACAAAACTAAACATAGACTTACCATATATTCTGGTAATTGTGATCCTAGCTATTTACTCAGTTGAGTTGAAAACTTATATCTGCACAAAAACCTGTGCATGAATATTTATATCAGCTTTATTCATACTGCCAAAAAGTAGAAGCAACCAAGATATCCTTCAGCAGGTGAATGGATAAACAAACTGTGGTACATCCGTAAAATGGAATATTATTCTGTGAAAAAAGAATGAGTTATCAAGCCACAAAAAGACATGGAGAATCTTAAATGCATTCTAAGTGAAAGGAACCAGTATGAAAAGGCTACCTACCTTATAATTCAAATTATATGACATTGTGGGAAAGGCAAAACAATAGACAGAGTAAAGAGATCAGTGGTTACCATGGGTTCAGGGAGAGGGGAGAAGGATGAATAGGTAAAGCACAGGGATGGGAATTCTTTAGGGCAATGAAACTATTCTATGTATTCTGTAATGAATACATGCCTTTATGCATTGGCAAAACTCATTTTTGGGCCGGCCCGGTGGCATAGCGGTTAAGTTTGTGCACTCCACTTCACCTGCCTGGGTTCGCAGATTCGGATCCCAGGCGCAGACAGACACACCACTTGTCAAGCCATGCTGTGGTGGTGTCCCATATAAAGTAGAGGAAGATGGGCACGGATGTTAGCCCAGGGCCAGTCTTCCTCAGCAACAAAGAGGAGGATTAGCAACAGATGTTAGCTCAGGGCTAGCCTTCCTCACACACACACAAAAAACAAACCCGTGAAAGGTTAAAGTGCAAAGAATGAACGTAGTTTATGCAAATTATAAAAAATCATTTAGGATGTTGAAGGAATCTTAGGAAAGCATGCAGACTATGGCAAGAGAGTCTAACTATCACAAAGGTATGAAACAGTCTCACTGAAGGCAGTATGGGAAAGGTGGTGACCTGAGTAACTTTGGAAATGAGTGGAGTGTGTAAGACCAAAGGCAAAAGGAACTGCTTATAAGCACAGTGCTTTAGTTCAAAGGTGTTTACCACAGAAGTATGGGTGAACAATTCTGAAATTTGTATATATATACACATACTGGAATTGAAAAATTAAGTAAGTGGATGGCAGGGGGTGGGATCCAAGTCTCTCACTGTTGGAGTGGAGATTTACAGATACACAAAAGAAGAGGCTAGAATATCTATATGGTAATATATTAAAGTTGGGAATATCGGTTAAGACATAATGCTTAACTTAATATAGATACAGATTGCTTTACATGAAAAAATATTGATATATGTACATATATAGGTTAATATATACACATATATTTCTTTGCTCTATCAGCTGAGCTAAGAGGGTTTGAAAGAGATGACACCCAGTAGTGACAAGCATGCCTAGTGCCCAGATCTTGGTTTCTAATATCATTCTCTAATAAAAAGAACCAAAGATCCTTGGAGAATTGGCTGATTCTAGGACCAGGGCTGGAAATATTCAAGATGAGCCTGGAGCATCTTGTAATGCCATAAATTAAGGAAGTACTCAAACACACACACAATGATGAGGGATGTCAAAGGGGCATAGGGGCCAATTGAAAGTCTCCCAGGGACCAAAAATGGAAAAGTTTGAGCAGTAAAATAAAGCAGGCATTATAATCCTAAATATAAAATAAATATTAGTTCATGCTGGTATATATAAATGATTAAATAATTTATAAGTGAGAAGAGATAAATCTTCCATGCAGAGGAATTCCAAATAAATTATGTAGATACTCTACCCTAAAGATGACTTCCTTCCAAAGAGTACAGTATGAAAAGGAAGAAATAAAAGTGTAGTTCTACAGTGGAGAAATCTGACAAATATTACTTTACCCAGGTGATCAAGGTCAATGTCAACAGTCATAAATCATATTGATAGTATGTCCCCTTGATATGATGTGATGAAAATGGCACTTTACCTCTGTGGTCTTGCTCCCCAAAACCTGCAATATCAGTCTAACAATAAAAAAAAAGCATCGAATAAATTCCAATAAAAGGGCATCCTACAACATACTTGACAAATACTGCTCATAACTGTCAAGGTCATCAAAAATAAGGAAAATCTGCATAACTGTAACAGAGGAATCTGAGGAGAAATGATGATTAAATGTAATGTGATATCATGGACAGGATCCTGAAATAGAAAAAGGACATTAAGTAAAATTTAAGAAAAATTTCAAAGAACTATGGCCTTTAGTTAATAATGTATCACTATTTGTTCATTGTTACAAATGCAATATACTAATGTAAAATATTAATAATAGTGGAGATTGTGGGGTGGTAGTGGGGTGGTAAAAGGGGACTCTATTATTTGCTCATTTTATCTGTAAATGTAAAACTTTTCTAAAAACTAAAGTCTACATGGGCCGGCCTGGTGGCGCAGCGGTTTAGTTTGCTCTTGGCAGCCCAGGGTTCATGAGTTCGGATCCTGGGTGCCCGCGGACGCACTGCTTCTCAGCCATGCTGTGGCAGCGTCCCATATAAAGTGGTGGAAGATGGATACGGATGTTAGCCCAGGGTCAGTCTTCCTCAGCAAAAAGAGGAGGATTGGCGATGGATGTTAGCTCAGGGCTCGTCTTCCTCACAAGAAAAAAAAAAAACAAAAAAGTCTACTAATAAAAAATTAAGCAAATGAGAACTCAAGGCAATGTAAAAATAATTATTTTCTCACAATTTATATAAAAACAATGAATTTAATGGTGACCCTTTATTTAACAACAGAAGTCTATAAATTTAATATATAATTAAATCCATGAAATTAGGCCAAATAAGCATGAACACAATTAAGGATTCTGGATGTGCATAACAAAGAGAAATTGAAATTATGCTTTTTGGTCAAGGATATAGCTTAGTTGTATTTCAATAAATAATTCAGTAGCTGAAAATTACCTGGAACAATTTAAAAACAATCCAGATAAACTATGTTATGGAATATAATTAAGCTTAAAAGAGGCAATTTTAAGATTCAATGAAAGCATCTAATATGGGTATGTAAATTATGTGAGAAAGTACAGTATTCAAAATAATCTTTTTCATATATTATACTAAGATAAGGGATTGTAACTATTATAATAACTCCTTAAGATGGATGATTAGCATAATCAAGAATTAAATTCAAACTGAGCCTTCAGCAGCTATAAGGAGTAAATCTGATGAACTGGTGTCTAAGCACTCTGAATTCTACTGTTGACTCAAATGTTACAACAATTATTGCTGCTGAATCAGCAAAGAATATATTTGTTTTATGAAAATAAAATGTTTTACAATACTTTAAATTTAATAATTATGTTCGTAATCTACAAGATTTTTAACTCTCAAAAAACCTTTCCAGAGTGATATCAGCATCATGGAGGCAAAAGACATCCCTTCTATTGTCCCTCTCTCAAAAACAAAAATTTGGCATCCATTCACAGACAAAAGTGCCTTTTGAGGGATCTGTGGGATCCAGCACCATATGGCAAGGGACTCAGGCGTCGTCTTGCCTCCCTGTGCATTGGGAAGTAGGCAGACAGGACTCAGTCCTGACTATGGACCATGCAGGAGCCTGTGAATCACCTCCAGCCACTCTAAGCTGTGGTCTGGTGGCCCCTAGCGAACACTAACTTGGAAAATCACCCACAAATAAGAAAGACTTTGTGGAAATCCAGGTTTACAGAGAGGTTCAAGCACCCTGTTAGACAAAAAATTTACAAGTTTGGATGTGTCAGAGTGGGTAAGAGGAATAGTTTGACTTTACCTGTGTCATGCCTCCCCCAAGATGGCACAGCTTAGGGCCAGGAGATATTTTCCTTGGCTCATGATTTCTCCTACAAGGGAAAAAGAGAACTAGTGAGTGACCACTTGGCTTTCCCAGCTGTGCGGGACACTGTCAAAGGGGCTCATTACTGTCTCACCCTCACCAGAGTACTGAGTCATGAGCTAAATGACCAATGCGTGGGGAGTGATGGGGAGAGCAGAAGATAGAACACTCAGGGGACATTAAAAGGATGTGGACCCTACTAACTGTGTCACTGATTCCATCAAGAAGCCCACCCATGAGCCACTAGGAATGCTTCAACCATGTATTCCTTCAACTGGTCTATGGACACCCCCAGTGCTCCAAGTGCCTCACCCACATACACCCCAAACTATGGTTGGCTTCCTGTGAATTCCCCCAATGGTGGCAGCAAGAGCAGACTTTGGCAGCAGCTTGTGAGTACATGTAAACACTGGCTGAATCTGCAGGCCAGGAAAAGACCACAAACTGGAGCTTTGGCATCACCTTTGGGAAAACAAAAGAGAGGCTGACAGCATTCGGCCCGCTGCACTGAAGGCTACAGAGAAGGCATGCAAACTTAAGAATTCTGCCACAAGAGGGAGCAAAATGCATGGAGCACTTGTATCCATAGAAGGTCTGAGAGACTCAGAATCTCTAGCAGGGCTGACAGAAGGTATTTCTCCCCCATAGGCAGTTAGTAAAGACTGGAGGAGTGACTGCTACTTCAGCTGCAAAGACAACAATGCAAAACTTTAAGGAACATAAAAACTCAAGATATCATGACATCATCAAAAGATCACAATAATCTGGTAACCACACCCAAACACATGGAAATCTGCAATTTACCAGATAAAGAATTCAAAATAGCTACTTTAAGAAAGTTCAATGAGCTACAAGAAAACACCGAAGGACAATTCAACAAAATCAGGAAAACAGGGTACAAAAAAATGAGAAATTTAATAAAGACATAGAAATCATGAAAAAGAATCAAATAGAAATTCTGCAGCTGAGGAAAACAGTGAATGAAATTAAAAAATGCAAACAAGAGCATCAATAACAGAACTGATCGAGCAGAAGAAAGAATCTGTGAGGTTGAAGACAGAACTTTGAAATTATCTAGGAAGAAGAGAACAAAAAGAATAAAGAGTGAAGAAACAGAAGAAAGCCTCCCTGATTTATGGGATACCATCAAAAGGATAAAATGTGTAAATCATTGGAGTTCAAGGAAAAGATAGGGAGAAGGGGAAAGAAGGCTTATTTAAAGAAGTGATGGCTGAGAACTTCCCAATCTGGGGAGAGATTTGAATATCCAAGTTCATGAAGCTAATAGGTCATCAAATAAAATCAACTCAAAGAGATCTTCTCCAAGGCACGTGGTAATAAAACTGTCAAAAATCAAAGACAGAGAGAGACTCTTAAGAGCAGCAAAATAAAAAGTTTATAACTTACAAGGGAATTCCCTTAAGGCTGTCAGCAGGTTTCAGAGCAGAACCCTTAAAGGCCAGAGAGAGTAGGATGATATATTTAAAGTGCTGAAAGAAAGAAACTGCCAATGGAGAATACTTTACCTGACAAAACTGTATTTCAGAAATCAAGGAGAGATAAACACTTTCCCAGACAAACGAAACCTGAGGGAATTCACTACCACTAGATCTGTATTACAAGAAATGCTGAAAGGAGTTCTTCAAGCTGAAATGAAAGAACACTGATTAACAACATGAAATCATATGAAAATATACAACACAATGGTAAAAGGTAAGTATATACTCAATTCAGCACCCTCATACTGTAATATGGTGAAATGCTAAACACTTAACTATGGTATAAAGATTACAGGACAAGAGTATTAAAAAATAACTATAGCTACAATAATATGTTAGTGAATACACAATATGAAAAGAGCTAAATTATGACATCAAAAACATAAAAAGGGGGAAAAGGGGTGGAGTTATTCTATGCAGTTGAAGTTAAGTTGTTATCCACATAAAATAGACTTATATCTATAAATGGAAAAAGATATACCATGCAAGTGAAAGCCAAAAGAGAGCAGTGGTGGCTATACTTCTAGGAGAAAAAATAGACTTTAAGCCAAAAACAGTAAAAAGAGACAAAGAAGGTCATGATATAATGATAAAGGAGTCAATCCATCAAGAGGATGTACAATTGTGAATACATATGCACCCAACATCAGAGAACCTAAATATATTAAGCAAATACTAATAGATCTGAAGAGAGGAATGGATAACAACAATAAAAGTAGGGGACTTCAATACTCCACTTTCAATAATGGATCATCCAGACAGAAAATCAACAAGAAAACATTGGAGATGACCTGTACTTTAGACCACATGGAAATAATAGACATTGCAGAACCTTCCATCCAACAGCAACAGAAGATACATTCCTTTCAAACACACATGAAATATTCTCCCAGATAGATCACATGATATGTCACAAAACAAGTCTTAGCAAATATAAGAAGGTTAAAATCATACCAAGTATCTTTTCCAAACCTCAATAGTATGAAACTAACAACCAGTAACAAGAGAAAAGCTGGTAAATACACCAATATGGGGAGACTATAGGTCAAAGCAGAAATCAAAAAATATCTTGAAACAAACAAAAATGGAAACCGAACATACCAAACTTATGAGATGCAGCAAAAGCAGTGCTAAGAAGGAAGTTTATAGCAATGAATGCCCATATTAAGGAAAAGATATAAACAACCTAATTTTACACCTCAAGGAACTAGAAAAAGAATTAACAAAACCTAATTTTGGCAAAAGAAAGGAAATAACAAAGATCAGAACAGAAATAAATAAAATAGAGACCAGAAAAACAATAGAAAGATCAGCAAAGCTAAGAGCTAGTTTTTAAATATTGACAAGCCTTTACCTAGATTTACCAAGAAAAAGAGAGAGGGGAATTAAACAAAATCAGCAATGAAAGAGGAGACATTGCAAGTGATACTAGAGAAATACAAAGGATCATGAGAGACTACTATAAACAATTATACATCAACAAATTGGGTAACCTTGAAGAAACACATAAATCCCTAGAAATATATACAGCCTACCAAGATGAAATCATGAGGATATAGAAAGTCTAAACAGACCAATAATGTGTAAGGAGATTTAATCTGTAATCAGAAACCTCCCAATGAAGGAAAGTCCAGAACCAGATGGTTCCACTGGTGAGTTTTACTAAACATTTAAAGAAGTGATAGCAATCCTTCTCAAATTCTTCCAAAAAATTGAAGAGGAGGCAACACTTCCAAACTCCTTTTATGAGGGCAGTAATACCCTGATACCAAAGCCAGATAAGGACACTACAAGAAAAGAGAACTACAGACAAATATTCCTGATGAATTATAGATCCCCATATTCTCAAGATACTAGCAAACTGAATTCAACAACACATTAAAGATCATACAACATCATCAAGCAGGATTTTTCTCTGGGATGCAAGGATGGTTCAACATATGCAAATGAATACATGTGATACACTGCATTAGTGAGTGAAAGATAAAAATCATGTGAGCATCTCAATGCAGAAAAAGCATTTGACAAAATGCAACACCTTTCGTGACAAAAAAGCTCAACATATAGGGTGTAGAAGGAACATTCTTCAGTATAATAAAGGCCGTATATAACAATCCCACAACTAACATCATACTCCATGGCAAAGGTTAAAAGTTTTTGTTCTAAGATCAGGAACAAGACAAGGAGGACCACTCTCATCATTCCTATTCAACATAGTTCTGGAAGTACTAGCCAGAGCAATCAGGAAAGAAAAAAAAAAGACATCCAAATCAGAAAGGAACAAGTGTAATAATCTCTGTTTGTGGACGATATGATCTTTTACATAGAAAATCCTGGACTCTGCCAAAAAACTGCCAGAACTAATTAGCAAATTCAGTAAATTTGCAGGATATAAAATCCACATGCAGAAATTGGTTGTGTTTTTATACACTACAACAAAATATCTGAAAAAGAAATAAAGACAACAATCCTGTTCATGATAGCATCAAAAACAATAAAATACTTCTAAATAAATCTAACCAAGGAGGTGAAAGATCTATATACTGAAAATGATAAGATTTTGATGAAAGAAATTAAAGAAGATGCAAACAATTGGAAAGATATACCACAGTCATGAATAAGAAGAATTAATATTGCTAAAATATCCATACTACCCAAAGCCATCTATAGATTCAATGCTCTATTAAGATTCCAATGGCATTTTCCAAAGTAATAGGAAAATCAATCTTAAAATTTGTATGGAAACACAAAACACTCCAAATAGGCAAAGAAGTCCTGAGAAAGAAGAAAAAAGCTGGAGGCATTTCAGTTCCTGATTTCAAACTATGTTACAAAGCTGTAGTAGTCAAAACAGTTTGGTACTTGCATACAAATAAACCCATGGAACAGAATCAAGAGCCCAGAAATAAATCCCTGCATGTGCAGTCAACTAATATTTGACAAAGGAGCCAAGAATACTCAGTGGCAAAAGGATAGTCTCTTCAATAAATAGTGCTTGAAAAACTGGATAACCACATGAGAGGAATGCAATTGGACTTAATCTTAAATCACTCAGAAAAATGAACTCAAAATGGATTAAAGACTCAAACATAATACCTGAAACCATAGCACTCCTACAATAAAACAGAGAGAAAAAGCTCCTTGACATTGGTCTTGGTAAGGATTTTTTTGGATATGATAACAAAGTGCAAGCAACAAAAGTAAAAATAAATAAGTGGGACTACATCAAACTAAAAAGCTTCTACACAGCAAAAGAAACAATCAACAAAATAAAAAGGCAGCCTAAGGAATGGGAGAAAATATTTGCAAGTCATATATCTGACAAGGGATTAATAGTCAAAACATATAAAGAGCTCATACAAGCCAATAGCAAAAAAAAAAAAAAAAAAAAAAAAAAACCTGGCTAAAAAATAGGCAGAGGAACTCAATAGACATTTTTCTGAAGAAGACATACAAATGGCCAACAGGTACATGAAAAGATGCTCAACAACACTAATCATCAAGGAAATGAAAATCAAAACCACAACGAAATGTCACCTCACACCTGTTAGAATAGCTATCACCAAAAAGACACGAGATAAGTATTGGTGAGGATGTGGAGAAAAGGGAACCCATACGTACTGTTGGTGGGAATGTAAATTGATGCACCACTATGGAAACCAGTATGGAGATTCCTCAAAAAATTAAAAATAGAACTACCATATGATCCAGCATTTTCATTTCTGGGTATAAATTCAAAGGAAATGAAAACAGGATCTTGAAGATACATCTGCACTCCCATGTTTATTGCAGCATTTTTCACAATAGCCAAGATATGGAAACAGTCTAAGTGTCCATCAACAGATGAGTAGGTAAAAAAAGATGTGAGATAGATAGATAGATAGATAGATAGATAGATAGATAGATAGATAGATAGACAGACAGACAAATATATAGAGAGATGGACAAATATGTAGAGAGATATACAAATACTGTATGCTCTCACTTAATATTTGAAATCTAAAAAAGCTGAACTCATACAAACAGATACTAAAATGGTGGTTACCAGGGGCTGGGGTTTGGGGAAATGGGTAGAGGTTGGTCAAAGGGTACAAATTTCAAGCTGTAAGTTGAGTTCTGAGAATCTAATGTTCTGCATGGCGCTTATAGTTAATAATACTGCATTATATACTTCAAAGTTCCTGATAGACTAGATCTTAAATGTTGTCACCATGAAAAATAATGGTAATTATATGAGGTGATGGAGTTATTAGCTAATGCTAATGCAGTAATCATTTTTCAATACATCAATGTTTCAAATCAAGACATTGTACACCTTTAATGTACACAATGTTATATGTCAATTATATCTCAATAAAATTGAAAAAAAAAAAAAAAGAAAAGGATCTGTTCCAATGGGAAGGGAATTATTTCTTACTCTATAGTTGAGGTAACTGAGATTTCAAAAATTATTATTTGTTAAAGTTAAACCAAACGTTGAACCCAAATCCCTAGCACATTGGCATTCTTTCATTCCACATGCTAATGACTAAAACGGCATTAGCAAAACCCCAGCAGATAAGGAAGGTTTTCCTCATCCATCTTGGCTGATGTGTCCTAAAAGACTTGGCCTGTGGTGGCGAATCCTCTTCTGCTGGCCAGAAGATGTCTAGGTTTGTATGGGCATGAATTTTTACTTTCAATTCTGTCTGTTCTCTTATTGTCTTCCCATGTGGAGCTGGCAGATGCTCTGGGACTGCCTTCTCACTCTGTGCGTTTTATTCCTGAAACTAAGTTGGATCATTTTTTTGTCTTGCCTGCAACTGACTCCTACAACACTCTCAGAGGCTTTACTTTACCAGTAATTTAGATATCCTTCCAAAGTACTTTACAATTAGTTAATTAGTTGCAATAGACTTCCCTGTTTTCAGAGCCAGCAATATGTTGTTTTTTGAACACAGCACATGTGATAAATTTTGGTTATGTTTTAATAATACATTCCAAATCTTCAACCATAAACTTTTTTACTGCTTTTACTTTGGCTAAAATCAGATGCAATTTAAGTACATTGGCATATTGGGATTTGTCAAACACATCACTATGTACATATAGGACCAGTTACAAAATTCATGAGAGCTCCCATGCAAAATGAAAACACAAGTCCCCTTTTTCAAAATGTATTAGGAAAATGCTCTGGTGACATTAAAGCTTTAAACAAAGCATGTGACTCCTCTGTGACTTCATAGAGAAAAAAGAGCCCTGTGTGACTTCATAGATTGCATACCCATGAAGCCAGCCCTGTCTATATATTTTTCCTGATCAAAATTCTCAAATTAGAAATAACAAGTAGTTAAATTTTCAATACTGATGTTTATGGTGATAATCCTGACATGACCTCAGAAACACGTTAAATCTTTTTGTATAACATATTTCCTCAATTAATTCACTAATATTTCTGAGTTATTAAATTTTTTCTGCTAAAACAATGTTGTTTCATTTATCATACCATTCTTGAATTCTTATTTCACATTCCTGGTGGTTAAGACAAAGCTCTGGAGACAGACTGAATGGGCGTGAAACCTGGCCTTGCTCACTGGCTGCGTGACCCTAGCAGGGTACTTACTCTCCAGGCCTCCATTTCCTAATCTATAAAATGCAGATGGGAATGGTATGCATCTCCTAGTTTTTCTTTTCTAATGAGGATTAAACAAATTCAATCAGCAATAACCCTAGGAAACTATCTGACACATAATAGCAGCTTGCCAACATTGAATATTAGCTGTTTATTTACTTACTTTTCTAATAACACTTGCCTGTAACTCCCAGTCCTGACTCCATCATCCCATATTAACTCTTACTTAAGTGTGTCTCCTGTCTTTGTTCCCTCTTTTCTCTCTCCATGTATTTATCATACCATCTGGTACAGATATTTTATTTCCTTCCTGCATATTACACAGGCTCATCAGTCAGGAGTTCCCAATTCACAAAACCCTTTTCAAACTGTCCTGCCAATAACCTTTCTGGGGCCACGATGAGATCCTGAAGATGGTGATAATGGATTCAGCTTTTGTGACCTCTTGAATCTTACAAACTTGTCCTTCATAGCCTCTCGGATGCAACATCCCTCTCCTCTCCACATCTTATGAACCTTATTTATGTAATTTAGGCTATTCCCATTAAGTTATGCATAAACACAAAAAAAATTACCTGTATTTTGAAAGTAGTAACTGAATTTGAAAATCACTTCCTCCACTATGTAATCAACTTTGTTCTTTCATTGCTCTACACCACAATAACTAAATATGCAGAACTCCAGTTTATACTGATTGTCAACACTCTCAAAGAGACTCTAAGATCAACCCATCTTCAGAGGAAATTGAAGTAAATATTTACTATTTACCTCATCATTCCTTAAGGTCCAAGCCTCCACGCTATCTGGTGCCATGGGTTCTGTCATCTTATTCTATCGGTACATCCCTAATCCTATTCAAACTCCATTCATCTCCACCCTCCTAAACGTTTTCAATATGGCCTCTAGAACACCCAGTGGTGATTAGAAGACTCCTCTATATTCTCAGTTTCTTCTTAAGTATTACCTTGATGTGTCTTGAGGATTCAGCTTCTAAAAGAGCCCCTGGAGTAAGAGGCTGTGTCTTTCCAATACCTCAGGTGTGTGAGACAAACACCCTGGAGGAGGGGTGATTGTTCTCCTTAGGTTCTGAGCCAATCTCACCTGATAAACAGTAGATTTTCTTATTAAGAAATATTCAACCTATCCTTGAATCCCTCACCCAATCCTTAAATTCACAGAGTTCCAAGTTTAGACTTCTTGCTAGATTATGTTAAGGTTCCCACACAGTTCAGCAAGTTGAAGACAATGAAGAGGACTTTAGTTAATTTTAAGCAACTGGAAGGGTAGTGTCTCACCTGAGATGGGAAGTGTATGTACAGGAGCTTTGGAGGGTTGGAGATGAGTAATTCAGTTCCAGGAATTCCATTTCTGAACTATTCTCCTCTTTCTTTCTTCAAAAACATGATCCCATTCACTCATCTTTAGTTTTTTTCCCATGTCTACCGCCTTCTGGGTAATTGCCCCCAATTCACTGAAGACTTTAGTTCCCAGGTCACATTATCTTTCTCTCTTTCTCTAAACTTATCATTCTTTGTGACTTAACATGAGCATGTATGACCCATGTAATTTCCTGGCTTCTCATTTCTTTGATCTGTTTTTATATCTAACTATCTTTTCTTCCAATGTCAAAATCTCCCAAAATCAGATGGTGGGCTCCCTAGTTTTTACCAACCTTAGTATATTCTTCCAGCTTGCTTACTCTAGTACTTTAAAGGTTGTTTGACTTAATCAAGACCTCTAACTCATTAATATGGCTCTTATTCATTATTTATCACCCATAACCTATTATCACTTCCCTATCTATACAGCTTAGATTGATTAAGCTTTCATCATATTTACTCCCTTGCAAGCACCCTCAACTCCCTTACCCCTCCCCTCTGTAGTACTCACTTGGAAACATCTCAACCCTGTTTGAACCTAACTCTCCACATCCTTTGTTCCTATGCCTGAGTTCTTAACACTCCAGGAGAAAATTATACAATTAGGCCAACAGGTTAATCTTCATTTTTATATTTTATGCCTCAAATGAACACACAGGACTGCTCAGAAATTCTATTACACGTCCCTAGAAATTATTCTTTCTATGCTCCCAGTTCAATATTCTGTGGCTTTTTATCACTTCACAAATCATCCTAATACCTCACCCCCAGTTCTTAGTTTGTCTTTCACTTCACAGAAAAACTTCAGTATAACAAGAATTCCTAAATCCTCCATGACTAAATCTATAAATCCACCAGCATTTATATTCTATGCCTTTCTGCTGGTTACAGTAGAAAACAAGTCCCTCATCAAAAATGTTAATCCCAGAACATGCACTCTGGACCCATCCTCTCCCACCTTCTCAAGGGCTTTACTTAGTTACTCCGTTTCTCTACAGGCAATCACTCACTTCTTCTCTACTGGGTCATTCTAAACCATATAAAAACTCATCAAGCTTTTACCCATCTTAATAAAAGAAATTGGCTCTCTTGATCCTCCACCCCTTTCAGGTACTATCCATTTCTCACTTCCTTTTCACAAAATCCTTATCCACACTTGCTGAATGACTGTTTAACCCACCCCAATCTGGCTTCCAACTCCATCACATACTGAAACTGGTCTTGACTGTGCTCGTCAGTGACATCAGTGTGGCCAATCCAGGGGACATTTTTCTGTCTTATCAATAGAATTTAGCCCAATGGACTATTCTTTACTTATTAAAACCCTTTCTTGGGGCCAGCCTGGTGGCATAGTGGCTAAGTTCACGTGCTCCACTTAGGTGGCCCGGGGTTAGTGGATTTGGATCCCCGGCACAGACCTACACATTGCTCGTCAAGCCATGCTGTGGCGGTGTCCCACGTACAAAATAGAGGAGGACTGGCACAGATGTTAGCTCAGGGCCAGTCTTCCTCAAACAAAAGGAGGAAGATTGGCAAGGGATGTTAGCTTAAAGCCAATTTTCCTCACCAAAAAAAAAAAAAAGCCCTTTCTTTTCATGGCTTCTGTGACACCACACTCTTCCACGTTCTTTCTTCTTCTTGCTGATTTTCTTCAGTCATCTTGGCAGCCTTTTTCTTCTCTGAACACTCCCTACCTTTGAGGGGTCCAGGGCTCAGCCCTTAGCCAGCTACATTCTCCCCTTAAGTGATTTTATTTAATCTCTTGACTTTAATAGCCATATTCATTTTTATGACTTGACAAATCTCTAACATCGATTCTTTAATTAAGCTCCAAACATATTTATCCAACAATCTTACCTGACATGTTCACTCAGAGACCTAATCACCATTCCACATCTAGTATGTCCAAAATTTAACTTTTAATATCTCTCTCTCCATGTTATTAATTTCAGTAGATGACAGCAGCTGAAACCTAAGAGTATTCCTTGATAATTCCCTTTCTCTCTTCCCATATTCAACCTGCCAGCAAGACTTGTGAGTTCTCATCCAAAATATGTTGTAAATCCATCCATTTCCCTCCATCTCTACTGCCACCATGCTATTTTAAGCAAGCATTGTAAATTATGTTCTATCCATCATCCCGCCCCTCCATTCTAGACTCTAATCTCTTCAAGGTAAGGACTTGTGTGTCCTCACTTCTCCACCTTTAGCACCTAGAAGAGTTCTGGGCATATTCCAAGCACTTAATAAATCAGGAAGCAATGGATACTCTTATTTCTCCTCCATTACTCATTAAAGTCTCCTTTTTCTGCTTTAATATCATCTCTACTTGTTTTCCACCTAAATCTCCATTTCTTTTTGTTTCAGTTGTTTGCTTCTCTTCTTCTGTCCATATTAGCATGACTGAGAATTCTTATTTTTCTAGATAAAATATTTATTTCACAAAATATTTATGTTCTTTAGTTTTTTGTTTAATCAGAAAATGTACACAGGGAAAAATTCACCACAGAGATCAACATTATTAAATACCTATACTTCTAGACTTTCTTCTATGCATATATACAGCATGTATTTAAAGTTTTATTCCTCCATGTATTATTTTGTAACCTGTTTATATATAACATGAACATATTTCCAAATTGATAAGTTAATTGTGGTTAAGTTTAGTTAATTAAGTATAGTTAAATAAGCTCAGTTAATTATTTTTAATGAATGGATATTATTCCATTACATGAATTTATTCAGTGACTCTAATACTGTTGAATACTTAGGTTGTTTTAGGTTATTTAAAAAACATTTTGTATACAGGTATGTATGTAGCAGTTGGCATATATTCTTAAGCATTCCTTCAGACCAAAATCATAGAAGTAGAGTGTGAAAATCTTCAGGGTCCATTCTATCTATTTTCAAATTGGTCTACAGATAAGTTGCAGCAATTTACAATTCTGCCATAGTGCATGATAATTCCTATTCTTTCCAACCCTGATTTTTTTCCTTTTAGATCTTTGTTAATTTGTTAAATACAAGATATATTTAATTATTATTTTAATATGTAATTTTGGAGTCCTACTGGGGTTTAATATTTTCACATTTATATCTTTTTTTAAGACTTCCTTTTCTACATGTTTAATCTTACTTATCTATTGGAATTTTTATCATTTGTCTTATTGAATGTTGCCATACTCTTCTGAGACATGCTGCAACTTTTACCACTTTTGAAGTTTGCCTGTAGCTTTGTTAATCACAACAATTTGGAATTTTTATGTAATCGAATCAGTACTTTCCTTTGTGGTTCTTAACTTTGGTGTCATGCACATAAGGTTCTACTTCATACTTAGATATTTGTTTTCCCTCCCCTTCACTGTTTTATGTATTCCTTATTTCACCATTTAAAATCATCACTATATCTGAAATTTACTTTGGTATGCAGTTGGACCTAATATTTTTGTTTTCCTAATGAGTAACCTGGTTGTTGTAGTTACGATTAGAACATTTTCTTCCAGTTTTATTGAAAAATAATTGACACATTGCTGTATAAGTTTCAGGTGTACAGTATGCTGGTTTGATTTACATATATTGTGAAATGCTTACCACGATAGGTTCAGCTAACATTCAACTTCTCATAGACGTACAATAAAAAGAAGAAAAGCAAAAAGAAAAAAATTTTTCTCCTTGTGACGAGAACTCATACAATTTACTTTCTTAACAGCTTTCTTATATATATCATACAGCAGTGTTAGCTATAGTCAACATGTTGTCCATTACATCCCTAGTACTTTGTTTATCTTATAACTGAAAGTTTGTATTTTTTGACCACCATCCTTTAATCCCCCTGCCCCTCGCCTTTGGTAACCACAAGTCTGATCTCTTTTTCTATGAGTCTTTTTTTTTTAGATTCCACATCTAAGTGAGATCATACAGTATTTGTCTTTGTCTGACTTATTTCATTTAGCACAAAGACTTCAAGGTCCATCCATGTTGTTGCAAATGGAAGAATTTCCTAATTTTTTATGCCTGAGTACCACCCTGTTTCAAATATTGTGGATGATGATGACTATTTCAGTATCTGAGGAGCCAAAACCATTCGTTAGTCTCTTTTCCTAAATATTCTGATCTATTGTTGCTAATTTTTTTATGACTTTGTCACATCTCTGAAACATGTACTGATGATATATATTTTGGTCAGAATTGCAGTAATTGTATTAATTATTAACCAATTAGCAGCGCTACAGTATGCAGTTTTACCAAAGAAAACAGACAATATAATCCATTTGTTTAGATGCTCTTTTATATCTTTAGTAAAGTTTTATAATTTTATTATATACTGACAATTACTACATATTTTATGTAATACTATGTATTTTATACTTTCTTGTTATTGTGAGTGTGATTCTTTATCCATTGTGCTTTCTATCTGGTAATTAATGGCATTTAAGAAAGCTATTGATTTTTTAAAAATATGCTTTTTGTTACTGAATGCATCATTATCCCCTCATTAATTCTGATAGATTCTAGTTGACAATTTTGATTATTCTATATCCGACAACATATCATCTGCTAAAATGGTAAATATACACCTCCCAAAACTATTTACTAACCACTTAGCTCTTCTCATGATTTCTACTTTCCCTGGGAAATCTCTTCCATTCACATGCTGTGTTAGTCTTCATGGGCTGCCATAACAAAATACCGCAGACTTGGTGGCTTAAACAACAGAAATTTATTTCTCACTGTTCTGTAGGCTGGAAGTCCAAGATCAAGGTTCTGGCCGTTCAGTTTCTGGTGAGGGCGCTCTTCCTGGCTTGCAGAGAGCTGTTATCTTACTGTGTCCTAACATAGCCTTTCCACTGTGAGTATGTGCAGAATGAGAGCCAGAGCAAGGATTCTCTGGTGTCTTTTCTTCTAAGGAGACTGAACCTATTGGATCAGGGCCCCACCTTTATGACCTCATTTAATCTTCATTGCTTCCTTATAGACTCTGTCTTCAAGTAAAGTCACATTGGGAGGTAGAGTTTCAACATATGAATTTTGGAAGGACACAATTCAGTCCATAGTACGTGCCTTATAATTTAAGTCTTAGACTTAAAGTAGTGCCTGTATGTCAGTAAATTTCCACTCTTCAGAGATCCACTCCTTCCTTTCTTCTGAGCTCCAGATTGGTACTTCCAGCTCCCAATAAAATAATGGATTTGAATTTATCTTTGCCCACCTACCCAAATACGCTAGAGCCACAGTTTTAATTTCCCTTTCTTCCTCATCTCCCCAAATCTTCAAATCCACTCCTCCCACAAGGTTCACTGCTCCAACTTCATTTGGGCTCTCATTATGTTTTCCTAGATAGATGAAAGTGTCTTCTTCTGTTTCAACTTTCTCTGAGCTCCCTTTCCTTAAGGGACTGGATTAGCTCTCATTAAGTTTTTAAATGTCACTCTCTAAAGGACTCAGCCTGTAGGATAAATGCTATGGGGTATATCTGAGAAAGGTTAATTCCAGTATTAGCTGGAACCATAATTATCAGAACTTTTTTATCTTCTTAGGAAATTTTGAAATATCTTAGTACCTGCTCTGGGTATGTAACTCATGTGATTCAAGTTAAAAACAAGAACAGCAAAAACAAAAAGAAACAAAACAAACACTGGTAAAAAAAAACTAGGATTATGGGTTTTGCTTAATCACTACATATTTTGTGACATTCTTTCAGACACTCCCCTTCCTTAGGGATATATGTTATTTTTCATTAACTTAGGTACAGGACTAGGTAATCTACTTCTAGTGCTACTAGAGATGAGTTCCTGGGTCTCTGTATTTATTAATAATATATCATAAGCCAAAAATTTTATGTTGTTATATACATCTATAAAGTCTAATTTACACTAATAAAAAAAAAATAAGAGGCCGGCCCAGTGGTGTAGTGGTTAAGTTTGTACACTCCACTTCAGCAGCCCAAGGTTTTCAGGTTCGGATCCCAGATGTGGACCTACACACTGCTCATCAAGCCATGCTGTGGTGGCATCCCACATACAAAATAGAGGAAGATTGGCACAGATGTTAGCCCAGCGCCAATCTTCTTCACCAAAAAAATAAAATAAAATAAAACTGTGGCTTTCAGCACATGAAACTCCTGCATAGCTCAGGTTTCTGGGACTTCCTAGCTATTGGCTTAGCTTTGAAACAACAAAAACAACAATAACCAACCAAACAGAAAAAGAAAATGAACAAAACAACAAACTAAAAAAATTGAATAATTTTTTTAATAGAAATGAGATGACATCTCAACACAGAGATCAGAGTAGAAAACAAAGACCCCAACTTTACCCCAATACACTATAATTCACCATTTTATTTTAAAATGCTGATTGTTTTGCAATATCTAATAGTCAGTCTCTAAGTCAGAAGCCAAAAAGCATGATGAAATTTGAAAATTAAACAGAGAAAAATGAAACTAAGTTCCCAGAAGATGTGTTAGAGTCAGATAGAAAGACACAAGTTTTCTACATTTGTGATTTTGTTTGTATACTTTTTCCTCTTCGTTGATTGCCTTCCATCCTCCTAAATTCAGTTCTGTCTTTTAAAATGTTACCCAGAGACTTTAGATAGAGTAAAGTCTATCTAAAGTCTATCTACACCAAGACAGAGTAACCCCATTCCTCTTATGTCCTCCTTCTAATACTAAAATATCCTGGACATAACACAACAAACAAATATAGGAAGTCTCTGAAATGTGGAAAAAAAGAATATGGACTGCCTAGGGACCTCAAGATTTGCAGAACAAAACCTGGTGAGTTCTCTGGATTTCCTTACTGCCTCCCGTATGTCTCGGGAAGGGCATGTGGAAGCCTCCAATCAGGAACTGCCTGGAGGCAGACAGAAAAAGCTCCAAGACCCCTTTCTCCCTAGGCAAAGACTCAGAAAAGGGTGACCTAACAAGAAATAACTTTTTTGGCAAACTCTTCCCTAGTCAAGCCAAATAATACCAACAGAAGAAAATATATCTCTCCCTCTTAATGAGGTGCCAGGAGGTGGGGAGAGTAAGCACTGCATTTTCTTCTCCCTTTAGTGTCAGTGGGGCTTAACAAGGAGCTGAGTCTCCACTTTCAATCAGAGGCAACAAGGCAATGTGAGTCCTTTGACCACTTTCACCCAGAAAGTGTGAGTGAGGTTGAGTGGGAAGTTGAACTTCCATCCCACCCAACTGAAACAAGGCAGTGTGGATTAGTGTCCTGCTTTTGCCTGGGTGGTGTGGGCAGGATAAGTGAAGTTCAACATACACACTCACCCAGCCCTCGGGCTATACCTCAAGTGGACCATCTATTAAAAAATATATATATATATACACACACACACATATTTAAATGGGATCCAGTGTCTCATAATATCTACAAAGTCCAGGATATAATAGTAAATTGCTCATTATATCAGCAGCCAGGAAAACTACAACATGAATAAGAAAGACAACCAACAAGACATCCTTGAGTGAGGGAATGATTAAACCAAGCATAGTACATCCCACAACATGGAATACTGCTCAGCAATAAAAAGGTACAGACTATAATGCAACAACTTGGGAATCTCCTGGAAATTATGCTGAATGAAAAAGCCAATCCTCAAAGGTCACACACTCTATGATTCTGTTTATATAACATTCTTGAAATGACAAAATTATAGAAACGGAGAACATATTAGTGGTTGCCAAGGATCAACGACTGGGGGAGAGAGAGGTGGGTGTGACTATAAAAGGGCAACCTTCTTGCACGTAGAAGCACTAGACAGTGCTTCAGCACTATGCTTGGGAGCCATTTAAAATGAAATCTCCAACAAAAAGCACAAAAATATGAAAAATGTGGCACTAAATAGAGCTCAAAAAGGACAGTATGAGAACTGTCCTTTTCTTTTTCTACAGTATGAGAACTGAAATAAGAAAGCATCACCTTGTTTAGCCCCAGCCGAGAACACACACATCAGACAACTCAAAGTTTTGCCACTCTGTGCTTGTTCACACATGACAGCAAAAGCACCATGAGCGTAGATTTGGGGACTACAAACACGTTTTAGCAGGTAAATGAATTCTCACATATGGAATCCATGAATAATGAGAATTGACTGTAAATTCTCAGGAATGCCCTGAGTGTGGGAAACTAAGTGGTCTTAATGAGAGTCTAGAAAAAGAGATGAAATCATGTTCACAGTCAATATTTACAAGCAGCAGCTTCTGAGTCCAGCCTATCTGTAAAGTTCTCTTTTAAAAGATTACCACTTCCTTCAAAGCTACCCCGGGTCTTCATCTCACCCCAATATTGCATTGTGAAAACGTCCTTCAGCTTTTTAAACTTCACCATGTCATTTTTTTCACTTTATGTACAATTGTGCATGGCTTATACATTTTCCAATATTATGATATAGCATCATATTTTCTATTTATTGACTGACATTTTATGCTACCAAAACAATCAAAATTTACTTATTTATTGTTCTTTCTATTCTTATACATCCGGTAGACTTGAAAGTGACATTTATGTTCTTAAATCTACAGTACACTTCTCTAGAACTTGTACAGGCCAACTCATCTTAAGACTTCATTGTATACTGAGAAGGTTTTGTTCTCTATACCAAGACAGTTACCAAGGATGCATTTTACAGAAAAATAGTGAACAAAGAAAGACTCTTTTATGCAGCACGAGAACAGCCAAACAAGGAGAAACTGTACACCCTTAGTCTGTGGTGTTGGCTTGTAGCAAAATAGCTTTTCGTTTATCAACAGAAAGGGCAAGAATACAACACCAGCATTATAACAGAAGACCAACACTGTTTGTTTCTCTCCACTGAATTTTTCTGATTGCTTATGATAGAATAAGGACAACATAATTGGTAACCCTCTTAGTCGTTTACATATGTGTTTCTTTCAAAAGTAAACCATCCCCTTCTACTGCTGTGTGACATTTTTAGGATAGTAACTTGCAATGCACATTGACTCTACAACATCTAGCACAATCCTCCCTGATTATGTCGCAGCAATGTGGTTTGGGGATTGACCCCTCCCTCCAAGGGTGAATCTGGGTTGTCTAAGCCAGTTAGCTGCACATTAGAATCACTTATGGAGTTTAAAAAAAAAAAACTGTAATGCCTGGGTTCCAATCCAGAGATTCTGATTTAATTGGTCTGAGGTGAAGCTTAGACTTTTAAAACTCCCCAGGTGACTCTAAACTGCAGCCAAAGTTGAAAACCGCTGGTGTAAACCAGTCATGCTAATTCCGGTTCCTTTAACATCGATTGATTCAGAACAAGGGCCAAAACAATCAAAACATGGTTTATCAGTTGTGATTAATGTCAACCGTCAACTTAAAAGAAGTCTGGAGGTAGACCAACCAGGCATAGCATGATAGCTCTCTAAAGTCATCAGAGACCCAGGTTATTTCCATATTTCCATCCATTAAAACTTTATTCCAACCAGAAAGAAGAAGGAAAGGAATAAGAGAATAAGGGTTCAATACTTTTTCTTTTAAAGATCATTACTGGAAGCCCCGGGCAGTATACATCATTGACAGGACTTAGAAACAGTGAATGCCCATCCTCTTTAGAGAATTTACTTGAAAGCTCCACACATCTCTTGCGCTTAGTAAAAACTTAATCATGTAAGTATACCTAACTACCAAGGAGGATGTAATTTTTAAGCAAAATGCATTGCAGCCCTAAACAAAATCAGATTTTTAGATTCAGAGGCAAGGGAAGAATAGACAAATAGCAGCATTGGCAATAACATTTTTTTAGCTGGGACTGGTTCAGAAATGACCCAGACTATGGAAAAGCAGATGGCAAAAAAAGTAGAAAAGTAGAAAGAACCTTAGTCCTTGGTTACATCATTAAGCCACTGAATCCACCAACTTGAAGACCCCCTATATTTAGGAGGTGGATAAATTTTTCTATTGACTCTGATACAAGAATGTTTTCTGCTACTTGTAATTCAAAGCATCCTCATGGTTACAAGGTCTAAAGACATTCAGTTATTCATTTTAATTTACCAAGGGGGTGAATATATTTGTTCTGTCAGTAAAATAAAAATAGCAATTTACCACTCTTAGACTGTGTCAAATCTATTTGCAGTTCATCCTTTTGGTCTAGAAAAGGTAAACTGATTAATCCTCCTATAGAAATCTAGTTGCTACAAGTTAAGAAATATGCACTAAATCCATGTATAATAAGCTAAACTGAAAATTTAAAGTATTTTGGTATAATATTGTTTTCTTGAAATGAATCCATTGTTAGAAATAAATATTTGTTTCTATTGGACCCAAAGTCAATGCTTCCAAGCTCTTCATTAATTTTTAGAAAAAGAGAAAATATCATGTGGAAATTAATTCCAAAATACTTTATCCTCCCTTCTCTTTCTTTAATTTTTGTACTACTCTGTGTATCCAAGAAGACTGAGGATATATGTGGTTTGATTTGGGAGCAGGTGAGGAGAATCTAAACCAATTTACACGAGGTCAATAAATTACAAAGACATCACTTGGAGCTCACATCTTGTCTTCAACTTCAATTCACAGGAAGGGATAATGAGCTGAAAGGAGCCAAAGCCCAGAACTAGTAATCAGAAAAAAATATATTACTAGTTACTCTCTCCCAGACTATCTCAGGTAAACCATTTACTCCTATAGTAAATCCAAAACTTGCCTAGAAGTTAGGAATATTAAGATCAAGATAGGTTCTCTTGCTGTATCTAGTTGTGTGGCATTAAGCCAACAATTCAACTTTTCTGGTCTCAAGATAATCATGCAGAAAATGATTGGCTCTGTTGGCTGGTCTTATAAGTCTGTCCCAATGCTAACGTTATCTTAATTAGTCTCAGTTTTAGTTCCTTATTCAGAAAACACAGTGTTGGGCTAGTTAACAGTCTCTCTCATTCATTCGTGTGTGTGTGTGTGTGTGTGTGTGTGTCTTTCTCTGTGTGTCTCTCTCTCTGTCTCTCCTAAGATTCAAACTTCTTTTATTGAAGAGAATTGTTTTCATATAGACAGGAGTGGGAGAGAGCATTCATTAAAGGTGATTTATGGAAGAATAATTGGTCTGTTAAAAAGGCCAAATTCAGTAGGATATGAGCAGAAAACAGTATATTAGTCCTGGTCACTGTCTTTGCCCTGTTCATTGGTATCATTTCAATAGATCCCATAGCTTTTTGGTTACTTTTAGGTGAAAAAAAAAGGCTCATTTCCAGATAGTAAAAAGTCCAGGGCAATCTAATTCAGTACTACCATCCAACATCCAATTTAAAATTTCTCCTTTCATCATTGTTAGGCTGAACACAAGTCTGGGCATCTGTATTAGAAAAGGGGGATGTGTCCTTTTCTCTCTCTCATCTTATTCCAAACCCACCCCTAAGAACCACTGCTTTTGGCTTCTCCTGGGTGAGTATAGGGGGAAGGTAGAATTAGAGGAAAAAGGGAAAATCTGACTTGTGCTTTTACAATGTGATTATCAACCCTCTGTGAGGCAGATGCCCAAATGCTGGCTCTTTCTTGTGGGACACACAGTGAGAATGTCAGAGATCCCCCACCAAGAAATACTCACTGAACCTTTGCCTGATTGCCTACCATTCCCATATTCCTTCCTTCCAACAGGAGACCCCATGCTATCTCTTTCTCCTGGGGTCCCATCACACCAGGAGACATTCCTATTGGTCAAAGTCCTTTGAAGACAGCGATGGTCTGGCTACTGTTTAAGCATTCACTTGTCTTCTAAGAAGTCTTGTCCCCCTTCCCAGCTAAACAGCATGCAGGAAGTTTGTTCCAAAGGTGGATGTTTCTCTTGCCTTACAATCAGAAGTTTTCCCAATATCTAGTTTTCCCAATAATTCCTCCCTATTCTCCTCCAGTAGCAGGGTAGAATAGGCCCAAGTGCTTGAGCACTTTGGTAGCATCCAGTCGGAAAATAAGCAATGCCATCTGGAAAGCCACTTCCAATCTCTCCGATGGGTTCTTTTGCTGCTCTTGTTTTTCACTTGAGAAGAGGAAACTCTTCTCCCCATCCCCACTCTAGAGAAAGAACAGGGAAATATTACAGTGTTCTTATTGCACAAATTCCCGTTAAAGAATGTTCCTCTCTAACTGATGTCTGGGCTTTACCTACATAGGCTGGAGATAGGTATGCAATCATGATCTCAAGGTTGGTTATGGTACCCATTAAGAAGACTTCTATGTGTTATTTCAAGTGTTTCCTTTTAAAACATGGAAGGAATTATTATCCATTATCCTCAGCTGTAAGGAGAAATTTGGCCAAAATTCTGAAACAATTGGGAATATTTATAGAGAATTCACAATGAACAGATCCACAAAGGCTTATATTTTATGAGCAAACCTTGGAAATAGGAATTCTTTTTGAAACAGTATTTGTTATGAAGAAATATTTTTTGAATTACTCATAAGTTTAGCCTATGTTGAAAATTTGTGTTTGAAACATACAAAATGCTACTGCTTTTCCCTGGATGACATGTTTTATGTACATCTCTGTTTAATAGAACATGGAAACTATTTTATGTTTTCATCACTTTCTTTTCCAGAAACAGAAACTTTGCTAAAACTCTCCTAGTTACTTCTCAGGGGTGTATGTGAATTATATTGCAGCCAAACAAAACTGCTGTTGAAGCACCAATGCGACATTTATTTTACTTGGGATATGAGCTTTGTGGGAATTCCCTTTTATCCTGCTTCCTGTTACAGCAACATTTGTCTGCATTTGAGCCCATGATAATCACTGGTTATTAGAATTCATCATATCATCCTCATCATAATTAATATTAAAATTATTTTTGTTAACTTTTTATACACATGGGGGCTGTGCAGGTTATTCTCTAAGCAAAGAAAACTGACATGTGCTCTCCTTCAGGATTTTCCATTTGGAGCCAGGCAATTCAAATAACAGACTCATTGGAGTGGAGAGCATTTTATAGCCATCATTATCTCTATAATCACCACCATCATCATGAATGCCTATAATGTGCTGAGTATATACCATGTACTTTAATTATATCATCTATAATCATCAAGTAATATGGTTACTGTGGGGCCTCTCCATTTTCTCTTCTTATGAGTGTGTAAGAGTTTCATTAATTGATGGGGTAGTTCGGAAGTTTGGCCTCATTGGGTCTGGGCCCAAGTCCTCTCTGGTGCTTTCTGAGCAGGGGTTCACTGGTGCTTTAGGCTCCCCATTGTCTGACAGAGCTTAGGACAGAATGACTTGAAGCAGACACTACCCTGGAACTTGGAAATCACCACCAGACCAAAATGATTCACCATACTATACATAAGATCTCTTGGGAAATCTTTTAAAATAAGGCAATCTTAGATGGGTATAAAATGAAAGCTAACACAGAGAAATATTCCAATTAACTTAGCTATTCCTCTATATAGGACACAAGGTGTGGACACACTTCATCTCTGTGGGGAAGGTCTTCTCAGATAGAGTTTACTCCTGACCTGAGATTTGAGGTTGGCCACCTCACTCTTGCCCCACCCCTTTCAATTTCTCACCTGAGAATTGCAGCAGCTTGATGAGAAAACTCTAACCTTCCACTGAAAATTTGAGTAGTGTCTCTTATTTCAGAAGGCTGCATATTGTTTATTCTGACCTTATACATAGGCTCAGAGTGGGTGAACACCTTTCCCATTGAGGAAGGGGAAGTGAAATACCTTCAGTCCCAGCTTAGACTCCCTACCACAGTCATCTATGAGGTTAACATACTTGCAAAGGCCAATAAATTTCTCAGAGACAACCAAGTCTAACCCCATATAAAGGAAATAATACATTACTATGCTTTGACCTTGCACTTTAGGAATAAGAACATTTCCACTCTGTTCCCTTCTTCCCCTCACCTCCCACCCCCCACTGTTGTACTGAGAATCACTTGGTTCTCACCTGCCTATTTCAAAGTCCTAGTGGCCTCACAAATAACCCAGATACCCTGGATATTAATTTCTCTCTTTACTCTTCGCTGCCCAGAGGAAGGGCACCAACATACATTCAATTCTTCCAATCCAGTTCTCCCTATAGTGGGGAAGAGGGAAGATGATTTCAACATCACTACAAACTAGAAATTAATATTCCTCATTTATATATAAGCAAAATGAGACAGACCTAGATGTGAATTCCAATGTCACTATTTATTTGCCTTGGCTAGTCAGTCAATAGGGCAACTCACTTAAACTTCCTGGGCCTTAGTTTACCCATGTGTAGATGAAGGATGCCTTCTTCATAAGATTATTTTGAGGAACAGAGCAATGAATAAAAGACACAAAGAACCTCATCTGGTACCCAACAGGAGCTCAATAAACTGCAAATTTTTTCACTATCATTGTATGGCATCACTTGTCTAAAGTCATACAGCCATTAAGTAGCAAAAACAGGATTCACAGATTCAGGCTCTTTCAACTACACTACAGAATCCCCACTATCAATAAAACCAAAGTAACTAGTGGCATTGGTAACATCTACAACCATTCCAGAAAAAAAATTTCCACAGCCTCTATCAGTAATTTTCCAAGTGCTCCTGAATAATATCTGACCCTCTTCTTGAAGGAGTATTGGACAAGAAACAGGGAGACCAGATTCCACTGTCTTCGGGCATGATCCTTGAAACAAAAAATGGAAACTGGAGTATCCATTTTAGAAGGTTTCCAGTAGTAGACTTTCTGCTACAAAGGATTTCTTTATAGGCATGAAACTGGGAAATCCTTCAATAGGGATGAATAATATTCCATTTCATTACTTTCATTTTTATATCTGATTAAAGGACACCACTAGAAATCCTTTAGGTAAATTATTAAAAGTTAAGAAATATTAATATTTATAAATACATATAAATATATTAATAGATATTGATATTTTCAGTTCAGTCTTCTAAGAGAACCTAATACCTTTTAGCACTTGGAAAAGATACAGAAATCCTACCAGACACACCCACACATGCATTTAGTTAGAATTTCTACAATTTGGGGGAAGACTGTTCTCTCTCCAGTCAGTCATCAGTGTTATCCTGAATTATGTCATTTTAAGATTATGAATTACCATTACAGTAGCCTCATTATTATAAAATTATTTTGTGTTTTTCTATTGATTACCTATGGATGTATATTGTCTTCAATATTTTTCTACAATTTTCTAACAACTAGACTTTTAGACACAACTAGACTTTTAGACTTTAGACCTAGGCTCTTAGGTTCCGGAAGAAGTTATTCTTAGCCCTGCAGCTTAGGCAAAGATATACGTAATCTTCCCAGCCCTCCAGATTTTATTATCTGGTGATATCTCATTACAGATGTGCTGTCTGTGAATTTGGGCTGTTTGAATAAATTATAACTTACTTTCAAATTGAGTATAATAATATTAACTTTTTTGGAATATAAACTCATGAGTACAAGATCATATTATTCTGTTCTAAAGTAAATAATAGCAGATTTATATTGCCTGATAGCAACATGTTGGCTGAAATATACTGGTATGGTTTTTAACAATGTTGTGTTATTACGGAGTTCTTTTATCCTCTGGAAGTGGGAAGGAGTATGTACTAGTGTCCTAGTGCTGCCATAACAAAGTACCACAAACTCAGTGGCTTAAAACTATAGAAATTTATTGTCTCATAGTTCTGGAGGCTAGAAGTCCAAAATCAAGGTCTCAGCAGAGTTGCTCCCTTCTGAGGGATCTGACGGAGAATCTGTCCCATGCCTCTTTCCTAGCTTCTGGTGACTGCCGGCAACACTTGCTGTTCCTTGGCTTGTAGATGCATCAGTCCAATCTCTGTCTCCATCATCACATGGCATTCTCATCGTCTCTCCTCTTTTTCTTCGGAGATCTCACCGGAATTGCCTTTAACATCTATATTTCTACCAACAGTCCCTTCAAGGCATATTGTAAATCTTTAAAACTTTATATTTTCTTCATGCCTCAATGTCCCCACAAACAGGCTATGAGCACCCTGCCCAGGTGACCGGGTGCACCAGTGTGATCAGGCTGGTCCCTGCCACAAGTTCCCCTTCTTGTCCTCCCCTGACTGTGACTTAGTGACATTCAAACACACCAATGAAATTCCCTCATGTCTTTTGCTTATTTTCTCCAGCCTGCTCCCCAGTAGAGGCGTTTGCCCGTGGGTCCTCCCTTTCTCTCTCAGTCCCCATCTGCTTGGTTGGGTCCACTCTGTTGGCACTCCTCCCATATGGCCTCCTGAATGATGTGCCATGCCTCCCTCTTCTAGGACGTATGAGTATAATAAATCCTTTAATTTCATATGTGTCTCCAGGTATAATTGCTGTGGCCATGTTGGTGTGATCCTTAAAGATTCCACATGGAGGACTTACTCCCCTATTTACATCATACAGGTAATTTAAGCTTTTCCTATCATGTGCCTCAAAATTCTTCCAGCCTCTACCCATTACTGAATTCCAAAGCCACTTCCACATTTTTAGGTATTTATAACAGCAGCACCCCACTTCCTGCTACCAAAATCTTTATCATTCAGGGTTCTCCAGAGAAATAGAACTAATAGGGTATATTATGAATGAGGGAGGGTGGGAAGAGGTGAAAGAGAGGGAGAGAGAGATTGAGATTAATTTGTTTTAAGGAATTGGCTCAAGTGACTGTGGGGGCAAACAAATCTGAAATCTGTAAAGCAGGATGGAGGGCTGGAGACTCAGGTAGGAGCTGAAATTGAAGTCTTGAGTCCAAAATCTGTAGAGAAAGCTGACAGGCTGGAAACTCATGCAGGATTTCTCTGTTACAGTCTCGAGGCAGAATTCCTTCTTTTCTGAAAAACCTCAGTTTTTGCTCTTAAGGCCTTCAACTGGTTGGATGAGGCCCACTCATGTTACTGAGAATAATCTCTTTTATTTAATGTCCACAGCCTCGCCAAGCTGGCATATAAAATTTACCATCACAGGGTAAAATGTAGGCTGTGAGGACTTTGTGGAAAGAACTAAAAATCTTGAGAGCCGTTGTTTAGAAATCTAGAATTTAAATGCAAATTTCTATAGAGACTATTTTACAGACTCTCAGAGAGTATGCAGTTAATTTAGGTTTCTCTTTGAAAGCCAGAGCAGAATAGACAAAGAAGAGATATAAGGAAGGATTGCACAAATCACAAAAGAGAGATGAATCAATTGCCTGAGGCAATCCTGAAAGAAACAATAATTATCTGCATGGACATATGTCAATGCCCTTAGCCTAGGACCACATTTACTAATGATATAAATAGAGTCTAAATTTGTCCAAAGATAGAGGTACAAGAGAAAGCACTTCCAATCTATAGACTAACCAATGCCTAGGTTAAAGGAGTAGTCCAGGGATGAGGCACTGCACAATTTGGAAACACACTGCTGCTTCACTATGGACTGGAGGATGGATGTGGAGAGAAAAAACCTAGAGCCAAGAAGACCAAGTGAATTGGGGATGAATAGATAGGAAGGCAGAATCCAGGTACAGGATAGGCAAGTGTGAACCAAGGAAACCATATATTAGGGACAAGGTCTGAAATGGAAGGTAGAAGGTAGACAGCCTGGTGAAAGGTAAAGCCTCCAGCATACATTTTGTATGGTTTCCAGAGGCTTCTAGAATGAGTAGGTGAGAGCCTTAAAAGACATAGACATTTACACAGGCAATATACAAATATAATAGTAGTGATAATGATAGCAATAATAATAATTAATCACTTAATTGTCCTGATGTGTAACCTGTATTGTGGACAAGAGGCCACTATCAGGACATAATTAGAGAGACAGAACAGTTTCCTATAGGCACAGGTGTCAGTTAGGGGTGCATTTTATCTCCCTGTCTGTTTAATCTGCACACTGAACATATCGTAGGATAAACTGGGCTAGACTCAGATGAAGAAGGAGTGAAATTGGTGGAAGAAACTCAATAATCGAAGATATGCAAATGACATCATCTTACTGGAAAAAAGCAGCAATGACTTGAAACGACTTCTGAAGAAAGTGAAAGAAGAAAGTGCCAAAGCAGTCCTGCATTTGAACATCAAGACAACAAAAATCATGACTACAGGAGAACTACAAGACTTTAACATAAACAGTGAAGACATTGAAATTGTTAAAGATTCTGTTTACCTTGGTTCAGTCATCAATTTAATTGGAGACTACAGCCAAGAAATCAAAAGAAGACTGCGACTTGGGAGGGCAGCAATGAAAGAACTGGGAAAGATCATCAAGTGTAAGGAAGCGTCATTAGAGACCAAAGCCAAGATTATCCACACGCTCATATTCCCAGTTACTATGTATGTGCACAAATGCTGGACAGCAAAGAAGGCTGACAGGAAAAAAAATTGATTCATTTGAAATATGGTGTTGGAGGAGAGTTCTATGGACTTCCAGAAAGACAAACAAGTGGGTTTTAGAGCAAATTGAGCCTGAACTATTGCTGGAGGCAAAAGTGATAAAACTGAGGCTGCCCTACTTTGGGCACATCACGAGAAGGCACGATTCTCTGGAAAAGACAATAATGCTGTGAAACATAGAAGGCAGCAGAAAAAGAGGAAGACCAAATACGAGATGGATTGACTCCATAATGGAAGCCATAGGCATGAGTCTACAGGAGCTGAGTAGGGTTGTGGAGGACAGGACATTGTGGACATCATTCATTCACCAGGTC
Organism: Tapirus indicus; assembly: GCA_031878705.1. Classification (NCBI taxonomy): domain Eukaryota; kingdom Metazoa; phylum Chordata; class Mammalia; order Perissodactyla; family Tapiridae; genus Tapirus; species Tapirus indicus. The sequence goes on along the minus strand of CM062925.1, from coordinate 39,659,482 downwards.
ACCAGAATTGGAGCCGACTTGATGGCATGTGACATATACAATAATTAACATTTATTGAGCACTTCTAAGTGTTTCTCACACCAAATCTATGAGTAATCACCTATCATCATCTTTAGTATCCATTAGAGAAAATGGAGGCATGGAGAGATTAAGGGACTTCTCCACAGTCACAAAGCTAGTAGATGACAGAGCTAGGATTTGAACCTAGGCAGTTTGGCTCCAGAGCCTGTGCTCCTAACCATTAAACCATCTGCTGTGCATATAACTATATATTCATGCCTCCTTGTCTCTGTCTCTTTGCTTCCCAAGAAACTGTTACCTGACTTTCTTAATCTGGCTGATCAATGATCAGTGAAGGAAAGAAGCTAATTAATTCTAAATTCACAACTCAAACTATTTACAGATACTGCAAAATATGAGCTAACAAAACAGGTACCAGTTAATTTTAGAAGATTAGGCAGAAATGAGGGCCTTGGGGAGAAAAGCTATGACAACAAGAACATAAAGAAATACACCCTTTGAACATTTACACATGTGAACTCATCAGGTCTAAAGGGTCTGTAGTCTAGGTGAATAAAGAAATTTTATACTCATATTATGAATCACTGCAGGTATTCAGTAATGTTTGAAAAAAACACAGAACAATGAAAAACTAAAAATGAACTTGAAAAAAGAAAGGTTGAGGTTGAAACACTAAGAAAAACTAGCACTAAAACTGATAATTAAGTCAGTAATGTGAGAAGTGAATTAAAAGCATCTAGACATAATAGAAACAGCTGATATTTGTACAATCAAAGTAAGTCATGCCAAATAAATATGAAAGTTTTGGGGAGAAATGGTGAACTTTGGAGAATAGGTGCTCTCTCAGAGTTTACATGCATTTTTGATGAACTGAAAATATCAGAAGAACAAAAAAAAATCAGTGTATCTTTATAGAGACTGGAGATTTAGATTCACCCGTTAATTTTATATCTAGCCTAATGCAACCCATTATCTCACTTATTAATTTATTTTTAAAACACTTATTGAATATCCACTTGCTGCCAGACGCTGTTCTAGATGCAGTGAAAATTCAGGGGAAAATTCCTATCCTCATATAGCTCACATTATAGAAACAATAACAAAAAATAATAAAATATATGATGGTAATAAGTACTGTGAGTGTAATAGATAAGAAAAAGGAGCTAAAAAAATATGGAGGATAGAGGGAAAAGAACTCATGGGAATCTGATTGGAGTTCCAGAAGGGAGAAAGAAGATGAGAAAAGAGCAAAAGAAGAGATAATGGCTATGACACTTACAGAATTGATAAAAATCATCAATCTTTATGTACACAAGGCTCAATACTTCCCAAAGCTAATAGCATCTAAGTCAGGAGGAGAGTTGGTATTCAGAAGTAAGTGTTCTAAGGTCATTGTATTTTTCATTACAGATGATGAAAAACTATAGCATTGGATAGATTAAATTTTCTAAGATAATTACTAATGAGTTCACACATAATACAGTAGCTACATAGAATAACTGTGCATCTTAAGACAATGAATCAGTGGTGACTTAGAGCTGGTTGCTGCCTGTTCAAGGAGGCCAATTGTTAAATTTTCGGAAATTTTGGCAACCAGTTATTAAAAATCAGCAGCAGCTTGAAATTAGCTATCGTAGGAATATTGAGAGCAATGGTAATTAGTAAACACTACCACCAAGAGCCAATTGTTAAACATTTACCTGCATACCACAGCTCTGAGTCCTGTAATCTTATCTCTATGTCATGCTGTTTCATAATACTACGTCTTTACAACATAGGTTCGTTGACAGCAAAGACAAATTCCTTAAGTATTTTTGTGTACCTGCAGAACCAGGCACATGTTCCTCAAATATTTGATTGTTTAATACTATAAGGGTAGTCTTTAATTTCTAAGGAAAAAATAGAAGTCTACCATTAGCTTAATTAGTTACTATGGGAAAACTATATCTCTTGGATTTCAGTAAATAACATCAGTTACTAAAGCCTCAAAATATCCTTAATACACATATACTTACCTATGAGAAGGATTTGGTCAGATAATTTTTAGATGTTCCAATGTGAAAATATTGGAGGTAACGGTACTTGCGAAATAAATGCATAAAAGGATGAGAATATACTGAATTTTTGAATGGTAAGGAAATGTGTTCCTAGACTGAACTGTCATCCTATCTTCCCAGCACAAGCTCCCTCTCAAGCCATAGAGATGAAATTGTCTACCTGTTTAAAGAAGAAAAGAAAAACAGAGTAGAAAGGGGGCAGGAGGAGAGAGAGTCAAAGTCCAATTAACTTCGTAAAAGAAATCCCTGGAAATAAATGTTTCAATATTTGCATGATGAAGGTAGGTGCCACAGTGCATAGCAAAACACAATGTGTTCTCAAATATACTAAGATCATTTTTTAACTATTTCATACAATTTTGAAAAAAGTACAAGTTGAAGGAAAACTGATGTACCTTGAGCCAAGAACCATTCAGAGAAGAAAGAGTACAGATAATCATTTAGAAAATTCAGTTTGATGGGAACTAGTTAAGCAATGGAAAAGATGGCTAAGATTCTGTAGAAATTTTAATCTGATTCAAAAAGAAATTTTAAAATTGGTTGATAGGAAAAAATTTTTCTACTATATCTCTTTAAGCTTGTGATGAGGGAATCTACCTCATGATTTAAAACTTACCTCCAAGAATCTGAAAAAATTGTGAACAATTCTACCTGGCAAAAGTTTTAATTAGAAAAGCTTTGGCATGATTCCTATCTCCCTCCATTCTACTTCTATAATTAATCAATACATATAAGCTTCAATGAAAACCACAAACATTGTATGCTGATACCAAATTACCTTCTCTTCCTATTTTCCACCTCCACACACTGACACTTGTAACTTTAGAAAACAGCATTTGGAATTTAGACCAAGTTGAACAATTGACACAATAAAATTTAAGGATTTAAATAAAACATTGTCTATTCTTTACGTGAAAGGATCTGTTAGTTATTTTTTGTAACAGAGGTAATGCTAAAATTAAAGGTCAAAGAGTCATTCTACTAAAATAGTTCTTTTCACAAGCTTTGAAGATGCCTATGTAATGTTTATATGAGCTAAAACTTCTTTTTCATCTTAACATAAAAGAATTTTTCTTCTAATCTTAAAAAATATCTACCTGCTGCTTTTGAATTAAGGAAGCATGAAAAAAGATTCATTTTGAGCTCATAAAAAATTGTTTCAACTCTTACTCAGACATCTTCAAACCAATATTTTTAGAATTGAAAGTAAGCACATACAATGAAAAATGTAATCATTTCCAAACCAGAAATAATTTGAAATAAAATTTTTTTTATGGAGGTCAAATACTTACTGTGGAATTCTGTGTTCTTTTCCCCAGTGATTTGGCCCACCCCAAAGTGCGACTCTCTGAAAAGTTACATTAAAACAATGTGGTCATACTTATTTCTAGATGCAGGCAAAATGGATCCCAGAAGGACATCAAGTTAAGAATGTAGAGAGTTTATTAGTTTGATTTAAATCATGGCAGCCCCAAGACATGGCCTTAGGAGATTTTAGCATACTCTCACCTCCCCCACAAAGACACAAATCTTCTGGAAGTAAAAACAATGGGTTTGCTATGCAAATAAAGTCTCTAAACCTAATATTTATCCAGATTCTCACTCTGAAAACCTTCCTATATGGAGGTCCTACAGCTTGACTCTAATAGCATTGCAAATTGCCAGCTGTTTTTTATATCATAAGGAAAGCTAGAACATTCTGTGAAATTAGAGACAGTCCAGCTCATCCAGGCAGCTGGTACAGAATCACAGACTTGTGGAGACAAGTATGTTGATTTGCAGTCAATTAAGAAAAGTAAGGTTATATGTTGAGTTTGTGTGTATTCATTAATAGTATTAATATGTGCTTTTTTATTAAATAATGGTGAGAGATGATATTTTTGAAGAATTTGGCAACTCAAAGTAAAATGAATTTAGGAATCCCTTTTCTAAAGAATTCAGTTTGCACTTTGGACACTTAATTCTCTCCAAGAATCAGTAAAAAAAAAAAAAGTTATTTACTTTATGTCAGTGAAAGTTTTATAATAACATGCTTTTAGCTATCTCCTATCAATAAATGTCAAATTGGTCCTAGTGGATGGGGAAATTGCTGTAGAAAAAGCTGACTTCACTGCTGTCTGGGTTTACTTGAGATGTTAGTTATGACCAAGCAGAAAAGTGTGTCATCATCGATCCTTTTCCCCAGACTCTCCCTTTCTTCTCCTCCTGCCTAAGCTGATTCAGAGTCCAAGGTCCAAAGATTTATCCCTCCTTTACTGAGGAGGATACCGTTTTCCTATTTACACATTTCTGACCTCACGATGTCATGGGTGTAATCAGCTCTGTTGTTGCTGAAAGAAAGTGCTAAACGTGTGGACACCAATAGTGAACTTTGGGACAGATTATCTTTTATGGATACAAAAGGGAGTTGAAAGAAGTGGAAACTGAGGCTTAACAAAGGAACTGGGCTCAAGCAGAAGGGAGGAATCCAAAGTGTTCTTTGAATCACCCAGATGTTAACCCAACAAAAAGCCAACCAATGCCCTGCCAAGCAGCACTGCTATGTGCCCAATTGTTCCACAGGGAACTCATATATCCTTGCCATGGAAAAAGGTAGTGTTACCACCCAAAAAGGGGGTTCGTCTGCCCACCACAAGGCATGCCAATAGTCGAGAGGCAAGGTGGTAGGAGAGAAAAGACTTTTTATTACAGCTTACCAGCAAGAGGGAAGATGGCTGACTAATGTCTGAAAGAACCATCTTACAGAACAAAGACTACAGGTCAGTTATATGGGGGAGCTGGTCTCTGGGTGGGGGAGGCATCTGGTCTCAGGGTGGAGGCATCCCTCTGATCTTAGTTTCTGATAGTCTTTGGATATGCATCAGAGACTGGAGCAATGCCTCACACCCAGATCTTTCAGTTGTCCTTGATGACGGCTATCAGCATAGGCTCTCTGTTCGGGGGATCATCACATTCCTACGGAACTCAAAAGCACAAAGTTATCATCTTATCACAGCTGGGAGGGTCCTGCACAAGTGGGGGTAGTAAAATCTACAGAGCAGTTAGATCTCCTCCACTAACCCTGGCTGGGTTAGTTAGTCAGAGGTCATTCAATGTTACAATAGAGTTTCTTTTCTACAATATGGCTTCCCTTATGTCAACCTTGTCTTGAGCCGGTATCAAGAATACAACTGAATCCAAAATAATACAACTTAATTTTATTTCATGTCTTTTGCTGGTTCCACCTCCTACCCCTGGTCTCCAAATGTTAGAGAGACCTAGGATATTTTCAGTTTTCTTCTCTTTTCTGTCTCTACTCTTGCCTAGGAGATATTCTGATCCTTGAGTAAGTTGGTCATTCCTAAACTTTTATTTTTATTAAAACCTCAAATTTAACATACTTAGGAATCTTGATCTCTCCACTAATCCCTAATGACTCCCCCACAAATGTTAAGGTCATTTATTAATTTGCTTGGACTAAAAACTTGGAAGTCATCTCTGATTCTTCTATTCCTTCACATCCACATCTAATCCAACAGCAAATATCAACAGCTCTATTCACAAATATATCACAAATCTGACTACTTCTAACTACCAATCATTATAATTTCTTGCTAAGATTACTTCAAACACGTCCAGTTTGTCTCCATGCTTATAAAATCCCCTTATCATTCTCACTGACTGCCATCCATTTCTAACTCGTTCTATGCGGAGTGTTTTTTTTATACTAAAACCACACAAAAATATCACAAGATATGGTAGAAAACTAAGCCATTCACTAAAAAGATTTTGATTTTAAAAAATGGGGCAAAAGCAACTCAGAGGTTTAAATGTATTGTAATCATTAATTTCTTCATTTAATATATTTATTTAGGAGTTGCTATATGCTCTCATTCTAATGCAAGAGACTGAAAACAAAACCAAAAAAAAAAAAAACCCAAGAAAAAAATAGGAAGTACTATCTGCTATATAGAAAATAAATTAAGGTAATGTGATAATGCCTGGAGACCTACTTTAAACTAGATGATCTTCACTGAAGGATATTTAAGCTAAGATCTGAATGATCAGGAGAAGCCTGCCATGCTAAAATCTTGGGAAAAAGTGTCTTAGGCAGAAGGAAATATTAGTATTTGGCCTTAAGGTAGAAAGAGATTAATGTACTCCCGGAACCCAAAAAAGGATTGAGTGCCTGAAGCTTACTGACAAAGGAGTGGAAAGAGGAACAAGAAAGTCACAGTTAGGCAAGGTCAGATAAGTTGAGTCCTTGCTGGTCTTGGTTAGCTAAGTCCACATTATGTAGTGTGAGATGAGAAACCATTAAAGGAATTTCAACAGAACAGTGATGCAGTCTGATTTGTGTTTTTAAAAGATCATCTGGTTTCAGTAGCAAGTCTTCAAGTGCTGAGACACGAAATATTGACTTTTGCTCCCCCCATGGCTACGCTTATCTCCCAAGAGCTTAATCCGTGATTTCATGGTTTCAATATGTTTTTGTGACCCATAACGTAGGAAGTGGTCTAGGAATCTTTTATGCTGTCCCGGAAGGAAGGAAAATGGAAGTCAGCTTCCATTACAGAGCTCTGACCAATGAACTGCAAATGCCCTGAACTGCAAAAGGAGCAAGACTTATTATGCCATAAACCCACTGATGTGTCTCTTCCTCCTAAAGCACAGATTATTTTATGGTTCTGTGATCAGGCCGTGGACATTGGTTCTCAGTAGTCATTCCAAGTATTAATTTACCTAAGACTAGAGGTTCTTGGGAATCAAGGTACTGAAATCTAGAAAATACATGTAAATTGAACACAAACTAGAAAATCCCTGAAAATTCTAGGCAGTGTTTTTTCATATTTTAGTTATAAACATCATTCATCTCTTAAACTGCCTGAAAAATCTAGAAATCAAGTGATAAGGACAATGTCCATGCCATGCCATTGATAACCCCTTACATGGGGAATCATTAGCACTGATTAGTCCTATGATGATGGCCTGGATATTCAGTGCCACTGTGATGTTATTAGAGAATACAGAGCAAATACTCAAGTGTTCTCCTATAAATTATACATATTGTGAACGGAAGAAACCCCTTCCATTCATGAATCAGTCCCCTGCCGAGGCAAAATCAAATCCTCACACAGAGGATGCATTACCTTGTAAATTAACTCTCCATTTGGTCTTAAGTCAAAGGCCAAGATAATAAAATAAAGCAAAGCAGAGCAACCCCAACAGACTCAGTATGTGGGAGAATTACTTTTATTTCTTAAAAATTGCATAGGCAGTCACTTTCCAAGTCTCTGTGTTCAAAGATCAATATTATTTGGCTAATTTTTATGAGCTAGATTTTAAAAGGAGGGAAACTAATTTGCTGAGTCAGAAAGACCTTAGACATCGTCTGACCCAGCTACCATTTCACATAATGGAAACTGAAGTACAAGAGTTTCAGTACTATACTTTTTAAAAGCTAGAGCAAGGAAGGGCCAGGGATGATGCCCAGGTGTGTGATCCGGGTCCAGTGGTGGCTCAACAAAGCAGAACTCAAAAAATAGAGGGTGTTTTTTATTGCAGACTGGACAAAGGAGAAATGAAACATTTTCTGAGCTTCCTGAGAGCCAGGTTTTGTATAGCCAAACTGGAAACTATGCATTTCTGTGAAAGGTCTCATGTGACATTGCCCTTACACTAATTACAAGTTGGACTGAAGAGGTACTATATTGTCGCCAAGACAGCCCTAGGGCACAAATGCCCAGTTCTATAAACGTTTCATTGTTCTACATGGGCAGCCCACCAATGTTCAGATATGTTGGGCATGTAGATTTTAAATCATAAAACAGACCCTTATGGATATGGTCATTCTCCAGGCTTCCACAGCAGAGACAAATTGTGTATCATCCAAGGACATCAGAGCTTGCCAAAAACAACACCATGGACTGAGACTAAATAAAATGACCAAACTGGCATCAACTAGAGGAGGTGTACAGAATCCTGGTGTGTCTTGCCCAACCTCCTCTGGCAAGGGGAACTTTGGTACTGATTACAACTATTTTGAGTCAGAGTACCTTTGTGAGTCATTTGTAGTCCTTGAATGAAAAAGTGAAAAATAATCTGATGCCAAAAAAGACAGGCACATTGTCATGACAAAGACCATTTCATAATGTAAGTTTCTTATACAAATCAAACAACAGTATGTCTTCTTTAAAAATTTACCTTAGGGGCCAGCCCTGCAGCATAGTGGTTAAGTTCAGCATGCTCCACTTCGGCAGCCTGGGTTCGTGGGTTCAGATCCCAGGTGCAGACTTACACCACTCATCAGCCATGCTGAGGCAGCAACTCACATACAAAATAGAGAGTTGGTGACAGATGTTAGCTCAGGGCAAATCTTCCTCCCCGAAAAAAAAAATTACTTCAAAGAGAAATGAGAGTTACATTTTTATTTCCTAAGTCTGAATTTAATTCAACTTTTCATAGCATGTATCTATTAATTTTGCATAAAAATAGAAACTTCTTGATCATCTTTATCAATTCTATTAGTTTCACCCTCATCAGAACAGATGTGTAAGTAGTTGATCAGCATTATTTTAAATACAAGGGTTAACTCTTAAGATACAATTCCTTGAAAACTTTATTTTTTGATTTTTATATTCTAATAATATTTATTATGAGCCAAAAATTGAGTATAATACTTTATATACTTTTTTGGCTTAATCATAATAGCAAACTTATAAGTGGATACTATTATTCTACCCATTTTATAAATGAAAAAAAGATTAAATAAATTGCCCAAAGTTAAAATATTTTAATTTCAGGCAATGTAACTCCAGTTCCATTTCTTTTAGAAGTTCTACAAAGGCATAGTGGTGTTTGTTTGAGAGGGTAAGAGATTTCATGGATTTCAGCAGACTTTCAAAAGTTTATGATGCAAAAACTTCTCCAGAGATTGGCAATTTACTTAAGATACTCTATATCTGTGATACAGGCAGATCCAGGTAGTGAAATAGAAAGCGGTGGAGCCTTGAGGAGTTTAAGTCTGAATATCTCCTTTTGTTCTCTTCTAATAAAGGACACTATTTCGCTCTTTTTCCAGTTAACCTTAGACAGGAATGTTAAGTTCAAAGAGGCCTTTGTAATCAACCTCCATCAAAACAATCTACTAGAATACTAAAGCTCCCCATGCCCTCTGTCATGAACGATATCTATGGCAGCAATTAGGTTGGACGTCCTCCCTAGTACATCTGTGTTTTTCTGCTCTACCAGTTGAATTGAATGCTAACCTGGAATTATCCCAAATATATTTATGTCAGTATTATACACTTATTACTGCAATTATGTAATTTAATTAAATTTTGAGTGTAAAAAGAAAGTAAATTAAGAGAAGAGTGTTAAAAAAAAAACAGTGAATTAGGCAAGGGTAAAGAAATTGCTAATGTTTGAAGAAAAATTGTAAAACCCTAAAAGCATCCAGTCAGCTTCACAAATATTTCTCATTCCTCTTTAGAGAAACCCAAACAAAATCATGAATACTATAGCTTATACATGAAAGATATGAACTCTAATCTGAGGATTCATACTTTAACAATTTTCAAAAGACCTTGTATTAACATCAAAAGATTGGTGAATGAATGCATATCTGTGTTTCAAGGCAAAATAAAATATTTAATGTATGTGTAATTTTGAAATGAAACTTTTTAAATTGAACAAATAGCATGATATTGAGAAAAAGCATTCATACTGTAATTTTTTACTATTTTAAATCCCTTAATATCACCAGAAAGATTGATCTGAAAAGAGGTCACTCAGTCACTCACAATAAAAAGCATTTGCAAAGTTTGTTTGCAAGAGGAAATAAAATGAAGTTTGTGACATGAAATCTGCAGGTTTCAGTAACAGTTGTGGATGGGAATAGTCAGGACGATTCAAAAGGAGTCCAACCTTGATCAGGGTAGGAAGAGAATACCCACATGTGTAATGAGACCTAAGATGTTACAGCATGTTCTCACTTTAGGCAATTGTGACCTCCCAAACAATTTGCATAATATTTTTTGTGCTTCAGCTACCTCATCTCTAAAATAAGGAAATTGCAAAGTTAACTTGCTACCCTAGTCTAATTCAAAAATTCTGATTTTCTTATAGGGTAGAAATTTTGATTGCATAAAAACTACCAGATGAATCCTTCAGAGGACATTTCCATTTAATTGTGGTTTTTTTTTTTTTTTTCCTTTTATACTGTACACAGAACTATGACTTTCTCTTATACAGGAAGTGGTCCACTCAAACTTTGCAGAAAGCAGCCAACAGTTGACATATTGTCATTTAGTTTTAAAATTTTCAAATGTGAAATGAAAACCATTACATAGTGTTGACAGAAAATCCTCTTCTAAAATACCTCCGACAGTAAAATTATTCCTAGAAAGACTTGAGAACAAAAGGAACAGCAAATCTCAAAGCAAAATACATAAAAAACTTTCAATATCTTCTTAAATACAGTGGGCCATATGACGCTTGCCAACAGTAAGCAGTAATTTCATTAACAAAGAAAGCATGTATACCTATCAAGGAAAAGTATATATGCAGGAAATAAATATGTAAGTTATATCAAATATTTAAGTAAAATTTCATAATATATATCTAATTTTACATCAGAGGACATTGACAAAAGGAAATCGTCTACCATTACTATTTGTTCTTACTTTTTAACATGTATATATGTATTCGTTCAGTATGTACACTTTTGTGATTCACGACGTCTCTTCCTTTCTTAGTGGCCTGAGTGGAAAACCTCAGAACAACGATCATAAAGGCAAGTCTCAGAGGAAACTAGAACTTTTGCTTCACGAAGTCACCCTCATACATTTCCACTCTTACTCATCCAAGTTTATTTTATAGACTTCTGTTCTAGCCAGTTTGGTGATATTATAGTACATCTACAAATTAGCCAGAAATAACACCTCATACTTGGAATGTTCCTACCTATTAAGTTAGTGAAAGGGTTCAAAATTTACAGCATATTACTGGCATTCTTTTCATAGACCTATACATAGAGACTGAAGGAGGACACAAGTTTCATTGAATACACAAGAATCTCCAATTAAATCTGATGAATTGCGACCCTCAAACTGGAGTCTCAGAGAAGTCATGTGATTGCATAACCTTGACTCTTAAAAAACATGGTAGCTCGTAATTACAGAATAGAGACATCTTGTACAAATACTAGGACAAATGAGCAATAACTCTCCTTTCTTTTTAGGGTCAAACAATCTCAAAAGTTGTGTTTTTGTTTTTTTTTTTTTTAATAGAAGCTTTACTTAAGTGTGAGGACCTCCTTTTTTTTTGAGGAAGATTGGCCCTGAGCTAGCAACTGTTGCCCATCTTCCTCCTTCTTTCTCTTTTTTCCCCCCAAAGCCCCAGTAGATAGCTTGTGTCATGGTTTTACATCCTTCTAGTTGCTCTATGTGGGATGCTGCCTCAGCATGGCTTGATGAGCGGTGAGTAGGTCCACACCCAGGATCCAAACCGGCAAACCCCAGGCCCCCGAAACAGAGCTCACAAACTTCACCACCATGCCACCGGGCCGGCACCTCAAAAGTCTTCAATTTTCAGTTTCTGTATACAGAGCAATTAAGTTTTCTGAGTGTGATGTCTACTAGGGACCCAGTTGTATAAACTTGATAACTTCGGTACCTTGCAGGTTAAGACAGGCAGAAACAAAAGTGTAAAATGTAGATCTTTGTCTGATTCCATTTATTCTAGAAAAAAGAATGATGTCTCCTATCTCTCTCATTATATTCCAAATCATAGGAGTTCAATGATAAAGAAAGCAGGAAAATTGGCAAGGAATCACTTTGAAAGTAGACGACTCATACTGTTATACTAAAATATAATTAGTCCATATGCTATCAGTATTGTCATTGATATTTTAATTTAATTATTATGCTTTATTTTCTAACTAGATTTTAAGCATATTTTAAGTAAACAATGTGTCTTATATTTCTTTTTATCTCTCAAAATGCTTGTCCCAGTGTCTTACACAAAGAGAATGCTCAGTAAATATGTGTTGATAGACTGATTTATTAATTGATTGTCAGTGCTGAAAAGAGGCTCTCTAACCTCCAGGTGATGTCAGTGGTGAAGGAGGTGGGAAGATGGAAATGTTCCTGTGAGTTTTAAGAGACTAGTGCCTGCCCTGTGATATGCAACAGTGACTAGATTATTTATTAAAGCTTTTAGTGGTATAAAATTGTGCTTTGGTTTACATGAAGTTAGTGGAATTGTCTGCTTCCAAATGGACACTACAGCCTTACCTTATCCTGAATTTCATGACTCTATATCTCAACAACAACCAGAATGTATTAAAATGCATAAAATAACCTTTATTACTTCCAAAATAAAGTGAAAGTGATCAAAAATTATCTAAATATGATATGAGCTGTTTAGTTTTCTCTTCTCTGACATTAATCTTCATCTAAGGACACAAAAACACATGAATGGCTGAAGATGAAAAACCAAGTCTCACAGCCACAGAAGAAAAAAAAAGGGACAAATGCATTAATTCTGCTTTCTTTGTTTTTTAGATGAGACTAGCAGCCTTTTGCAAAATGCATAATCTTTAGAATTCAAAACTTCTCAATTTTTTCTGAAACATTCTATGGATAAGAGAGGGCCTCATTAAAGTTAGCAATTAGCATTAGGAAGAGAATTATAAATAGAAACAAATCCCGAATAAACTAATGGACATTAGCCAGCATTCAACCACTGTATACAAAAATCAGAAGGCTTTAGGTCTAAAAAAGAAGAGGTATTTTATATGCTCAGCGATACAGCTATTGCTATAAAATCAAAGCATTTGTGTATACATATATAGTATGAAACTAATGCTATATATATTTATTTACATTTTGTGTCTATATATTCATATATAAAATTTTACAAGAAGTTTTAGTTACTGAGTCATTCTGGAGCCAAGTCCCAAGTGAGTAATTTTATTCCAGGGAGCACAAGTATCCACATTTCTAACGTTTGTTTAATGAACCAATAGAACTTGGATAATGAGACAATTGAGGGTTGAGAAAGGTACACCATCCATCACAGTGAGTCTAATGCTAGTGACACACTGTTTATTTACAGTGCAATATAGAAAGACCTATGGCTCACACTGCCAGAACAAACAGAACAATAAAAAGTACTTAAAGCCATTTATATTCATTTTAAAATTAAACTCATGGGGTGATATCTACTCTTTCTGACAGAGATACAGCATTTATCAACAGCTGTATGCCTCATTCTTCAGACAGTGCACAGTGGGGGTTTGTATTTCTACAATTCTTGTTCCATTCTAATGGAGAAAGAGTAAAATTGGAAAGAGAAAAGAGTTATTAGATCATCTACTTTATCTCTATATTTATGTCTATGAGACCTACTGTGTCGTTTTCTTTCCAGGTCTGTCTTTGATGGTTTCCAAAAAAATTCTTCTCACTACTTTTCTACATCACAATACAATGCAATTTAGATGACACTGGATTCCTTTTTGTCTTTTTAAGATTATCTCATTATTCTCAGTAAATTTTGGAGAGTAAAGTACGACCCTTCCCTTGGCAATGAAATTATTTTGCTATTTGTGAAAAGTGATGTGCATATTTAATCTTGACTTACTAAGCTATTCGTACGTAGTCTTATCATATATCACCTCCACATTCTTGCTTTTTTCCTCCAGGTTTTAATTGCCACCTTACTATTGACTCGCACTTTCAAAAAGATCATTTATAAAGTCAGGGAAATAATTCTATTCTACCTTAGAAGTGAGGGAACATGTATCTAGCTCTGTTAGGAATGTGTTCAGATGCACAAAGTTACATCTAAAGATAAGGTAAGTCAAAGTGAGGAGTGTTCAGAGTTTCTGATTGCAGTCCTTCGAAGGGGAACAGAGTTTGCAACCTAAAATATGCCTTTTTGGGATATTGATTATTTTTAAGAAACAGAACACTCAGGAAGTTTTTCTTTTACCTTCCCCTTAACTTCCTAAAAGAATTGTAACAGGAGCAGAGCTATCACCAGAGATATCTACAAAGAATATGAACTAGGTGTGTTGAGGAAGACTCAGCAGGGCCTAGAGATCAGAGTTCTCTCCATGTCCCATTGTCTCTGCATGGCTGGGGAAACATTTGTTTACCAAAATTTACTTTTTCATCTCCATGTGAATTGCCTTTCTCTCCTTTGAAGTCCCAAACCACTACTCCCAACAGCCTCTTCAGTGTTTAGCTGAAGATAGTATTTATGGTGAGGGCTTCAGCCACTTTGGTGAGTTACTCAGTTTTCCTGGGGCTCTCCCATGTATACATGTTATTAAACTTTCATTTTTCTCCTGGTAATCTGTTTCATGTCAATTTAATTCTTAGACCAGCTAGAAGAACCGAGAAGGGTAACGGAAAATTTCTTCCTCCCCTACACCTTCAACCTGGAGAGAAGTTCAATTACACAGACTAGAGGAAAATTCCATTATAAGTCTAACATGGAGAGATTAGCTCTTTATCTTGCTCATTGATTTAGCCCCAGTTCTAAGCATTGCCTGACATGTGGCTGATAATCCTTTGCTGGAAATATTTTCTTGTGAGAAATACTTTGTTAATATAAAACCACCAATTGTTAGTGATAATGGAAATATTTCTGATAATTTTACTCCATAAATATTAGCATTCAGCCTTTTGAAACCCCTTTATGTTCTTCATCTTTTTAGTAATGTTTTCAATAGCATCTACCTTCAAAATAATGCAAAAGACTCAGAAAAAATTTGCATTTTTTTCTTTCTCTCTCTCTCTCTCTTTTTTTTTTTTTTTTTGGTGAGGAAGATTAGCCCTGAGCTAGCATCTGTTGCCAATCCTCCTCTTTTTGCTGAGGATTTTAGCCTTGAGATAACATCCGTGCCCATCTTCCTCTATTTTATGTGGGATGCCTGCCAAAGCATGGCTTGACAAGCAGTGTGTAGGTCCATGCCTGAGATCCGAACCTGCGAACCTGCGGCAGCCAATCAGAGTGAATGAACTTAACCACTAAACCACTGGGCCGGCCCCAATTTTTTTCTTTAGATCACCTGTAAAACACTAACTTTATTGGTTTATTCTCTCCCAATACAACTTATCTAATTACTCTGTTTTTTATTTTATTTTTCTCTAATAATATACATAGCAAGAACAATTTGAAAAAAAAATGAATGAGACTGCATATCAACTATCAAATTATTTTTGAGAGCATTGTTACTATATTTACTTTCTTTGTACCCACTAGTCAAAAGAACCATCAAACTTTACCTCAGAGATATTTAATCTAATAAATTCTTGCTAGTGGAAAATGCAACTTGATTACTATCATTTGAATTTTAATATTTTACCTGTTGTAGACTTTTCACCTCATGATAATCTTAAAGGTAGACTGTGTTAATATCATAATTTCATCTTTGGTCATATTTCCCATTTTTTAAAAATATCCTTACCACAGTTATATTATCCAAGTCTTCAAACTCTTTTCAAATACTTCCTATATTGGTTCAGTAATCAGCAAAAATCAAATATAATAATGTGACTAGATCTTGTTGACATGTATTCTTTATTTTAAACTAGTATATACTTAGCCATTACTACATAATTGCAACAATGACTCCTACTATTTGGAAAAATGTCCATATATAAGCCATAAAGTTTAAAGACTCACATAGCTTAGTGATTTTGCTGGGAAAATTTGAGATCCCACAGCCCTTTTTAGTAGCTATTAGTAGCTTTTAGTAGCTATTGATTGATTCTGACACATGTCGTTCTTTTACTCATTGATTCATCAAATATATGTTGGGCATCTACTACTTACCCTGCCCTCAGCTAGTGCTGAAGATTCAGAGGTAAAGAAGGAGACAGACCTTGAATTCTTGTAGTTAGCATCTACTGTGATCTTGCATTTCTTTTTTCTTTTCTCCATATGCCGTGGCTGTGATGTAATGTTTTTGGAAGTTTCCCCTTCTATTCAGAAAGTTTCAAATCTATTAATATAAACTGAATATTTCTTAGAACATTTTGATGCTAATAGGATACATAAAATTCAGAATGATGTAAATGTCTATGTTTAACTATCATACTATGATTTGATGATATTTTTAGACTGATATGATAATCTGTTAAAAAGTAGTGAATTTTAATTTCTCCTATAGTAAAGTATAATAAAATCTCATTCCATATGTTTTCCTCAGACTTTTATTTCATAATGAACTTAAAACAAAAATGCACATTTGTTTTTTCATATAAAATTTATATCCATAAATGGTGAGAAATGCTTACTTATACAACTCAAAATAGGCAACTACCTGAAAAATTTTCAGACAGAATCCTCAGTGAAAATTCCAGGTTTGGTATAATTGTATGAGAAGAAAAAAAATAATGTACATACTAAATCTATGAGAAGCTGTGACAGAGACTACTATGGACTTACCAAAATCTACTTTCTCTTCTTCCAGGGCACATAGCTAAATTATATCTTCTAGCTTTCATGCAATTAAGCCTGGGCATGTGCCTGAGTATTAGACAAAAAAATGTGAGCCAAAGTGAACTGTGCTGCTTCCAGTCTTAGTTTGAAAATCTCTGTAGAGCATCTCCAAGCTCTTTCTTCCTTATGGCAGATGGAATAAGAGGAACATTGTGTTACTGATGTCCACTGCTTGGAAATGACAGCAATAAGTGGTTAAGAAACAGACCGAGGGTTCTAAAGTACTGAAGAACTCTGTTATTCTTTGGCTAAATATTTATTGAAACTGCTGCTTATGAAATTTTTGAGGAAAGACCAAGGGTCTACCAAACCTGTAGCTCGAGAGGAAAAGTTTAGAAAAAAATCAGGATATTAGTTTCTATTGAGTGCTGCTTGATATATTTGTCAAAGCACCATAAGAAATAAATGAGCTCAGGAAAAAACTAGATGGTTTGCCGGCAGACATTAAGTGTTCTTGCAGTGTTGGAGAAGCCAACTTCTTCAAGACCCCTAACATAAGCGATAAAACTGAAAAAGGTTTTGAACATAAAGTCGCAATAAGTTTTCTCAGTTGGACAAGGAACTCAGCCCAGCAGCAAAAGATAAGATTAAGGATGTTGCCTTCCTACCAAAACCTATTGCTCACACGACAGCTACTACTATGCTGAAAGAAATAGGCATGGAAGCAAAGAGGCAAAGAAATACAGCCAGATCAAGAAGCAAATCTAAAAAAAGGACCTTGCATAAGGTTACCAGCACTTGGAATAAACTGGAAGCAACTAGATTAGAACCCTAATAACTTTTTGAAGTAATTTCATTGCTAAAGAACAATGGATTTAGCCAAAAAAATGAAATAAATAAAAAGACTGAATGTAAAATAGTCCTTGGATTCCTAATCGTGTATGATCAAGAATTAGGCTTTGTAAGCTCCTTCAGGAAGGTGGCAGTAAAGTCCATGGAGATCAATGGACAAGAGATTTCTTCCAGAGCACAGAACCAAGATCTAATTATGAAACTTCCTCTACTGACAGTGTAGAGAGGTCTTAAAAATGCCTTCCATCATCGTTCTGTGCTAGAGACTGCCATGAGTTTCCCATTCACTCATTTTCAGAATGGATGTTTCTTATAATTGCCATGTACTTGTTTCACTAGTGCATGCTATCATTTAGTACATGAGACTTAAAATATAATAACATATAAGTGGTCCTGACTGAGAAGACTGAGCATCTTCCAGATACCCCAGACTTTGAAATGGGTGCAGTAATGGAGTGAAGTTGTATGTTGTCTCACTTGGAGAGAGGAGGAGTCTGCTTTAAATATTTTCTCTTCTTTGAGGTCACAAAATTAGACAACATCTTTCGGCTTCCCCTGCATTATTTTGTGTCCATGTGATGGTACGGAAGTGCCATTTGCAGGCCTACCCAATAAATGTGTACTATTTCCAGGTCTAGCCAAAGGAAATGTCCCCAAATCGTTATCCATTACAGCTCACTGAGATGAGACAACCATGATGTTCTGGGCTATTTCATCAGAGTTTCTATCAAGAGCCCTCATGTGACAGACAGCATGGAAGAGAGCTGTCTCCGACAACTAGTAACACCTGCCCCACACTGTTTTGTGAGAAAGAAATTAACTTATCTTGTCTAGGCATTTTTTGGTGAGGGTAACTAACATTATCTTAAACCAAAAGCTAAATTTTAAAGTGGAACTTTTAGAATCATTCACCTATAGACATTAATATTCGATATGCTGCAATTCCTCTTCTAATGTCTTCACTAATGTGCAGGGCAACAGAACCTGCTTGCATTTTCTCAAGTTCTGCACATTTTTCAGTTAGCTGTTTTATTTTAAGATCCCCCATTATTGGTTTGCCTCGATCCATATAATAGTACATCTGAGGATTAACTGTCAGGTATAATCATTTTCCCTTTATATAGATTTGGAAATTGAAGCACCAATAGGAAAAATGAAAACCTTCCTCAAGATCACATTTCAGAACTGTTGGACCCAGCATTCAGACCAAGGCAATCTGACTCCAGAAGTTATACTCCGCCATGCCATGGGGCCATAGTTATGAGGAAATGCAAACCTGCTGAGACAATTGCGGTCCTCCACATGACTGCCTTGTGTGTTGTTGCTACTAATAGTGTTAGCACAGAATTGCTGTGGTTTGAGAAATACAGAAAATATCTAGGGAATTTACATTGCAGAACAATTTCTTATTTTAGAAAATAATTCAACAGAGAATTGCTATAAACAAAGGCTCTCTCATTGGTTTTCAAGCAGAGTTGACTTCACAGAAATGTGAAGATTCACAACATCATAGGCACACATTTATTAGATTCAAGTGAAGGTCAGTGCTTAATCTTCTCTATCCCAAATACATGGTTGTGGAGGCAAGGTTTACAATTTTTAAAATATTTTCATGGAATGAAAACACTATTTCCTTCTAGTAAAGGGAAACTCTTTCCAGAGCTCATAAAATAAAGCAGTATTTCTGTCCTTCAGGTTTTGCATAAAAAGATCTTGCATTGGTGCCGTGTGTTGGTATAAGTTCCTTTTATGAGAATGTTGTAATAACATGGGATGTCGACTTTCTACTGGCTGTGGATTCAAATATTTCTTTATTTCCATATCAGAATAGGTTCTATTTCTATGTATATGCCGTTTCTCATTTATTTACTTATTAATTCAATCACTTATTCATTCAAGAGGTGTTTATTGGCGGTCTATGAATCAATTACGGGGTAGATATAAATTACTAAGATCTATCTCCAGCTTTCAGAACAATGCCTGGAACACAATGGACACTAAACAAATATTTAGAGAATGAATGAGTGAATGAGTTAGTAATGGATGAATGAATGGCCTTAGTTTAGCATCTACAACATAATAATACAGAAGACACTGCAAGCACATGAATTTGTCTACATCAATACTTGAGTGTGGGCTACCATGTTTGGAGGGGAATTATATGGGAAGTGGATCTTATGTTTAGGCTCAAAGATGGGCAGAATGAGCTTAGAGAGATTCAAAACAGGCGACAAACAATGAAAAAATTACAAAGGTATAGATGTACGTGGTATGCTCAGGATCAACAAGGGAACCCGTCTTTATCACCAAGATTCTTTTCTTATCACAGCCACGTGACCTCAGTGCCCTAAAATGCCCCTGAAAAATAAGCCTCCGAATTCCGACACTGATCTGGTGATCTTTTCACCCAGGACACTCAAAGGCATGAGTCTAGCCCTAAGCAGTGAATGTGCCTCCTAATCATCTCCCTGGCAGGGTGATGCAAGTGTTGGGGTAAATGGCTCACTTGAGACCTCAGGGAAATCACTGCTAGTTAAATAAGAGCACATAAAATTGAGAGGAAACCACAGATGTTAAATATAACATGGTTTTGGAGAACTGTTTGTCCTTAGAGTCCCGTGGATTCTTTTCTTTCAGTATTATTCACTTTAGAAAGTAATTAATTGCAGTCTTAGGTCATAAGTGGAAGGTATATGTTGCCTCTTCTGATAACAAGAATGCTGAGGAAAGATATCCATTTACTTAAATCACTTGGATGTTAACTGGCAAAACATTTAAAACATATATTTACATAAAGTTTTTCTGGCATAATAGAGCCTTAAAATTATTATTTTTAAAACCTTCCATCCACAGAAATCCTTCTTAGCCTTCTATATTACCAGTGGCACTATCTACACAATACTTCATTCTCTTCCTCTTTGTTACACCTCTATCGGTAACTCTCTAACTGGTCAGATTTTGAGACTCTGGTTTCACAGCTTAATGTCATAGAAAAGTCACAGTTCTATGAGTAAAGGAAACTAAATTCTAGTCCCAAGTATTGCTACTCATCACTCTTGCTACCCTAATCTGTACAGTATGATCGCATGGACTCAAATGTTCCTTCCTGTTGAAAATTCTATAATTAAAATATTTAGAGTTCCATAATCTATTTTCAAGAAATAACAAAAGAGTTTAATTAGAGATGAAAGAGGGGCTGGCCCGCTGGCGTAGTGGTTAAGTTCACGTGCTCTGCTTCGGCGAACTAGGGTTTGCAGGTTCGGATCTCAGGTGCGAACCAACACACTGGTTGTCAAGCCATGCTGTGGCAGCGTCCCATATAAAGTAGAGGAAGATGGGCACGGATGTTAGCCCAGGGCCAGTCTTCCTCAGCAAAAATAGGAGGATTCGCAATGGATGTTAGCTCAGGGCTAATCTTCCTTACCAAAAAAAAAAAAAGAATGAAAGATACTTTCTTTTAGAATACTGTCTTTTGCCCCTCAGCTATGTGATTGAAAAGGGAGCAGCTATTTCTTTACGTGAAATCACCTCTCTGCACACAGTGATTGGTGTTGGGAGAAGAGACCTGACCCAATATGTACCAGTTATAACACTCTAATCCTGGGCACTCTTAATCCAAGGGTTAGCAAGGATCCAAGTTAGCCTATCAGAGTTCTTTCCAGATATCTTGTAAATTTGACCTGGGGTCCTGGGGCTAAAATAATGTGAGCTCATTTCATCTTTTAGACAGCCTCATGGAGAAGCCAGTCTGAGAGCACAGAACTCACTCACATGGAGAAAGGATGACGAGAAATTAGAATCTCTGTTTTATGGCAAGATCTCTGGTTTGGGAGCCAAATTCCCAGTATCTCCAAGTTGAGTTAGATTTCGATCATTTATAACCAATTAATCCTAACTAATAAAAGTGCCATGGAGTGGCACAATTAGTTGATTTGTATATTTGTTGATTTTTTTCTTCTTTACTGAACTATATATATTTTTTAACCTCCTCAGGGTGCTTGTTCTAAAATCTATTGCATCTCTTCTAAGGAAACTGGTGTTTTGTTTAGTTTATGACTCCTTTACCTTTTTTTTTACATGTTAATTTTTATTACAACTTATTCCAAGACAACTATTATAAACAAAATTCAGTTGTATCCCTATTGCTTTCAAAGCTCAGATTTGATGGCACTTTGGTGCCCAGATGTGCAGGTGTCCATGTTATTGCATCTGAACAAGAGGATTTTATTCAAATTAAACCCTTCAACTAATCACCTTCAAGGAAAGAAATGGTTGGTTTTTTTGTTTCTAGAGCTTTTTAATAACATCGGCTAATTTCTCTTAGGTACCCAGAATTGTGTAATCTTTGCCTAGAGGCCAGGCCAGTGCTCATTAGGTGAACCAAAGAGTGATTTTTGGAGTCAGCTCTTGACAGTAGAGCCATAGAGAGGGCAACGCCCGAGATAGGGAATAAAAGGGAAGGCAAGATGGTCAACTGACGGTGGACCCCGTCAGGACCACAAGAAAGGTGTCAGTGTCCCACTAACTAGAGCATACAGTGCACTGCAGCTGGAACAACATATGGGAACTGTTGCTTTTGAATGAGCAACTCCCACGTATGTTACCAAAGCCCAAACGTTTACCCATCTTCAGCCTCTAGGCAGGTTATTAACAAAGGAATATTGCTCACACTTTGGATATCATACTAGTAAGAACTGAACCTTAAAAGTAAGATTAATTATTCCATCTTCCCTAACTGAAACCCTGTATCTATTAAACAGTGACTCTCCATTTTCCCCTCGCCCCAGTCGCTGGTAACACCATTCCACTTTCTACCTCTATGAATTCATCTACTCTAGGTATGTCACATGAATGGAATCATACAGTCTTTGTCCTTTTGTGACTGACATGTTTCATTTACCATAATGTCTTCAAAGTTCATTCATGTTGCAGCACATGTCAGAACTTCCTTCGATTTTAAGGCTAATATTCCATTGTATGTATCTATCACGTTTTGTTTATCCATTCCTCTGTCAATGGATACTCAGGTAACCAAAGAAACTTGAGTTGCGTCCACCTTTTGGTGATTGTGAATAACGCTATTATGAAGAGTGTGCAAATATCTGTTTGAGTCTGTGCTTTCATGTGTTTTGGGTGTATACCCAGAAGTGGAATTGCTGGATCATATGGTAATTTTATGTTTAAATTTTTGAAGAATTGTCATACCATTTTCCACAGGGGCTGTACCATTTTACATTCCCACCAGCAATGTACAAGTTTTCTGATTTCTCCACATCTTCACCCACACATATTATTTTCATTTTTTTTAAATAGCCATCCTAATGAGTATGAATTGGTATCTCATCATGGTTTGGTGTGCATTGCCCTAATGATTAGTGAAGCTAAGCATTTTTTCCTATCTTATTGGCTATTTGTGCATCTTTTTTAGAGAAACGTCTGTACAAGGTTGCCCATTTTTTAAATTGGATTATTGTTGTTGAGTTGTAGGAGATTTTTATATATTCTGAATATCAATCTCTTATCATATATATCATTTGCAAATATTTTCTTCCATTTCATGGATTGCCTTTTCACTCTGTTGCTAGTGTCTTTTGATGCACAAAAGTTTTAAATTTTGATCAAGCCCAACTTATCTACTTTTTCTTTTGCTGCTTGTGCTTTTGGTTTCATAAAAAGGTATCATAGCCCACACAAAAAACTGCACAAGGATGTTTATAGCAGCTTTATTCATAATTGCCCAAATTTGGAAGCAACCAAGATGTCCTTCAGTAGGTGAATGGATGAAATATTGTTCAGCACTAAAAAGAAATGAGCTATCAAGCCATGAAAAGACATGGAGGAAGCTTACAGCCATACTACTAATGAAACAAGCCAATCTGAAAATGCTACCTGCTGTATGATTCCAACCATATGACATCCTGGAAAAGGCAAAACTATGGAAATAGTAATAGATCAGTGGTTGCCAGAGGTAGGCATGGGGAGAGATGAATAGGTAGAACACAGAGGATTTTTAGGCTAGTTAAAATACTTTGTATGATATTATAATGGTGGATATATGTCATTATATTGTTGTCCAAACCCATAAAATTTATGACACCAAGAATGAACCCCAAGGTATTGACTATGGACCCTAGGTGATTATGATTTGTCAATGTTGGTTCATCCTTGGTAAAAAAAAAAAAAAATTCCCGTCTGCTGAGTGATGTTGATAATAGGGAAGAATATGCATATGCAGGGGAAGGGGTATATGAGAAATCTCTGTACCTTTCTCTCAATTTTTTTGTAATCCTAAAACTGCTCTAAAAATAGGGTTTTTTAAAAAAGATATAGCTAACTTCAATCATGAACTTTTCTCCTATTTTTTTCTTCTAAGAGTTTATAGTTTTAGTTCTGTGTTTGGATCTTTGATCCATTATTAGTTAATAATGGTGAGGGTCCCACTTTATTTTATTTTTAATTTATTATTATTATTTTTTTTTGCATGTGGATATCCAGTTTTTCCATCAACATTTGTTGAAAAGACTGTGCTTTCACCATTGAATGATCTGGGGTACCCTGGTTGAAAATCGTTTGACCGTGTATTTGTTTCTGGGTGCTCTATTCTATTCCATTGATCTGTATGCCTGTCTTTATGTCAGTACCATATTGTTTTCATTACAATAGATTTGTAGTAAGGTTTGAATTCAAGATGTGTGAGACCTCGGGCTTTGTTGTTTTTCAAGATTGTTTGGACTATTTGGGGTTCTTGGAGATCCCATATGAATTTTAGGAGAGATTTTTCTATTTCTGCAAAAACATCATTGGGATTTTAATAGTGTTGCATTGAGTCTGTAAAGGAATTTGGGTAGTATTGACATCTTAGCAATATTAAGTCTTCCTGTCTATGAACCAGGGTATCTTTACATTTATTTATGTCTTCAATTTCTTTTAGCAAAGTTTTGTAGTTTTCAGTGTGCAAGTCTTCTTGTCTCCTCGAGTAAGTTTAGTCCTAAGTACTTTATTCTATTTGATGCTATTTTAAACTGAATTGTTTTCTTAGTTTCCTTTTTGAATTGTTCGTTGCTAATATGTAGAAATGCAATTGATTTTTGAGTGTTGATTTTGTATCCTGTAACTTTGCTGAATCTGTTCATCGGTTCTATATTTTTTGTGTGTGGAATTTTTAGGGTTTTCTACATATAAAGTCTTGTCTTCTGTGAACAGAGATTAATTATAATTCTACCTTTCCAGTTTGGATGCTCTTTATTTCTTTTTTTTTTCTTTTGCTTAATTGCTCTGGCTCAGGCTCCTAGTAATATGTTGAATAGAAGTAGCAACGGCAGGCATCCTTACCTTGTTTCTCATCTTAGAAAAAAACTTTTAGTCTTTCACCATTGAATATGATGTTAGATGTGGGATTTTGAAATGAAATTTGCGTACAGTTAGATGTACAAACCTTAAGTGTCTGGTTAGATGGATGTTGACAAATGTAATGCCCCTGTAACCCATACGCCTTTGAAGATATATGTCCATCATTCCAGATATTTTCCTTGTTTTACCTACCCAACCAATCCCCCCTACTTCCCCATCAGAGGGCAAATGCTGTTTTGATTTTTTTTTTACCATGGGATAGTTTTATCTCTTCCAGATTTTAATATATTTGGAATTATAAAGTAAAACGCTTCTGTGACCAATTTCTTCATTTTCGCATAATGTGTGTGATGTTTGTCTATGTTTTTACATGGATCAAAAGTTCATTCTGTTTCATTGGTTAGTGATATTCTATTGTATGAATATACTATAACATTTATTTTCTCGTTGATGGATATTTGGATGGTTTTCTATATTTGGCTATTATGAGTAAGGAGCCTTCTATATATTTCTGTGTACATTTTTATAAACATATATTTTTTGATTGCTTGGATAAATACAAGAAGAAAAATTGGGGGATTAAAGAGTAAATGCATATTTAATTTTGTAAGAAATTTAAAAAAATGTTGCACAATTTTGCACATCTGCTAAACATGTGTAAGATTTCTGGTTAATCCACACCCTTGTAAACATTTGGTGTCATTACTCAATATTTTTAATTTTAGCCATGCTGATGGGTGTGTATTGCTGTCTTATTATGGCTTTTAATTTCATTTCCTTAATAATTAATTGCATCAAGTACTATTTATATGCTATTGGCTATTTGTTTATAATTCTTTTTAATATTTTGTTCAAGTCTAACTTTTAATTGGAGTGTTTAGTCCATTTCATTTAGTACAATTATTGATGTGGTTAGTCTCTTATTTTGTTATTTGTTTTCTATTTGTACCATACATTGGGTTTTTGTAAATCCTCTTTTCAATCATTGTGCTTTATTTTGAATTAATCAAATATATTTAGCATTCCATCTTATTGGAATGGAATTCCAATATTCCTCTACTGGCTTTTTAAGTTATATTTCTCTGTATGTGTGTGTGTGTCACATTTAGTGGTTCTAGGTTTTCAGTATGCGTCATTGTTCATTATATTCACATAAAGTGTAAGAACCTTGCAACAATATACTTTCATTTATTTCCTACTGAATTTGTGCTATTGTTGCCATGTATAATACATCCACCTATATTATAAGCCTCATGATAAAGTGTTAGAATTTTTGCTTTATACAGTTAAGTATTTTAAAGAAATATAAAAAAATATAGTCTTTTATGTTTATCCACATATTTATATTTCCATTGTTCTTTTTTCCTTCCTGTATATCAGAATCTCCATATTGGTCAATTTCCCTCAATCTCAATAATATGAATTTGCTTAGTTTTTTTAAATCTAATATTTTTATTTAATGTTTCAAGAATATTTTCACTTGATATAAAAGTCAGAGTTGACAGTTTTTGTTTTGTTTTGTTTTTTTACTTCGGCACTTAATTTTAAGATTATATTCTTTTGTCTTCCGATCTACATTGTATCTGATTAGAAGTCAATTGTCATTTATTTTATTTTTCTCATATGTAATGTGTTGTTTTTCTTGATGCTTTCAATATTTTACTTCAAATTATGATTTTCAGCTGAGTATGATGTTTCCAGATGTGTTTTATTTATATTCATTCTGTTTGGGATTTGCTGACCTTCCTGGATCTTGAAGTTTATGTCTTGTACCAAATTTTGTCCAATTTGAGCCCTCATTTCTTCAAATACTTTTTCTGTACCATTATCACTCTTTTTCTACATCTGTGACATCATTTATATTTATGTTATACCACTTGATTTTGTCTCACAGATCTTTGAGCCTCTGTCTATATATATTTTTTCTTTCGTTCTTAGGGATATTTATATCCTTTTTCTTCTGTTATTTCCAAGCTGTGTTTAACCCATTCTTTGACATTTTTTTATTTCAAATATTGTGCTATTCAGGTCCATCTGTTCATTTATTATGACCATACATTCATCCAAGTCTCCAAATGTACATAAATATATATATAACTATATATATTTATATATATACACATTTTGTCTACTAATTCCAATACCTAGGCCTTCTTGTGGTCAGTTTCTGTTAACTTTTTTGGGGAGTGTTGAATTTTATTCTGGCATTTATTTACCGATGAATAAGCTTGATCTTTTCGAGGCTTTTTAAAAGCTTTCATAATGTGAGTCTTTATTTGCCATTATCCTAGGACGAGTAAGGGACTTTCTGGGTGCCATCTGAGTGTCAAGAGTGTTCAGACATTTTATTCTGGTTGGAATTCTGTGTCTCTTAGCACTGCACAGATGCTAAACTCTCCATTTAGCCCACAGCTCCCGGCAGCTGTTCTCTTCCAGGCCTTGCAGAGTTTCCCAATACATGTGACGTAGTATTTGACCAACAAGCTAAGGGGATCTCCACGTAGATTTTTGGGGCTCCTTCTCCATTCACTTCCCTTCTGTCTGGTATCTTAACCCACAACCTTCCACCAGTTTAGTAGCCCACATCTCTAATCTGCGTTTCCCTAGTTTAGCAAGACTACTGTGCTCTGCTTGTCCTTCGCTTTCTTATGTTTTGGGAAGTGCCTCTTGGCAGAAAGCCAGGGCTATTGTGGGGCTTGCTCTGTGTAATCCCAAACTCTCCAGGATTGCCATCCTGTGTCCCTTTTGTCCAATGTTTGCAAGCAGTTGCCTCATATAGTTTTCTATTTTATTTTTAGAGAGCTAGGCTAGTACCAGTCATACCTCCATGGTTAGGACCAATGTCAAATTATATTTTAGCAATCCCACATAGGCTGAAAAGCTTCAGGAAAACACTAAATAATTGCCTGTTTCTTATAATCCAGCTTCTTCCCTTAATTATTTCTCTCTGTGTGTTTTACAGATATGAAACAAAACAATAATTTGGTAATGAGAAAATCATCTAACAGCGTCTCATGTGATATTTGAATATGACATACAGCCTTTCCAAATTAAACATGAATGACTCACATTTGGGCTCTGGATAATTTCTCTATCTGCTATTAAACTAAAAGTTTCAGTATGTAATTTGGGAGACTAGATTATGTTAAGACCATAACTATACTACTATATTTAGATAGGCAAATTTTTCTGGGCCTGACCACTGGAACTTTTTAGGTTATAATAAACAGAGTGCTAGTAAAGTAGCCAGACAAAAAATATACATGAATATGTATGTAAATACGTGTGCATGTGTACCTGGACATATGTATTTCTAATTGTATAAATACCAATAAAGATTTCTGTTTCTGTTTACCAAATTTATATATGCCCATGTTCTTGCCCTTCCCCCATTGAAATATCTCTCATTTTTGCATTACAACTTCCCTACCTCAACTCAAGTACGTGATTACTTATTTGCAATTTTGAGCTCTAAATTTTGTACCAATATATACCTCTTCTACTTTTTTATATATTAATTTATAACTAGTAACATGGTGGATTTTTAGGCCAGGAAATATTACTTAAAAATGTCTGTTCTTCTCCTTTATTTGTACCTACTCTATATCATCTAGTAATCTTTCCTCTGTTTTCAACAATTTTTAATAGTGACTTTTCACCTAAAAATTATTTTTATGACCTAAATTCCATTAGGAATTTATGCTGCTAAATTATAACAGGCATATTGTAGTCTGTTTTATGATTTTTCCAGTTTGGGAAATTATCCCACTTTTTGGCAACATATTATATAGTTAAGAACCATTGCTGTCAGGAAATATTTTATGAATTCTATACTAAATTCCTCCTAGGACATCTTAAATACATGCACATATATTATGAGCATTATTCAACTTAAAGTACTGAACAAAATGGTCTTAAACTGAACTCTGTCTTCATCCTTTTGAAAAGAGGTATTAACAAGCATTAGAAGAACCCTGAAGAGAAATACAGTGACTAATTCAACAAAATCTATCACATCTAGAAATCCTCACAACCAGGAATTCAAAGCACATTTTACTACTAACTTAATTCTTTAAAAATAGCAAATGATGAAAGCTCAGACTCTAGGGACTGGCTGCTTCAGTTTGAGTCCTGGCTCTGTCACTTACCTACTGTCAACACTGGGCAAGTTACTTAACCTGTCTCATCTCATTTTCTGCATATTTAAGACGAAGACAATAATGTACCTATCTCTTTGGATTATTCTGAGGATGGAATATGATAATAAATATAAAATAAGTTTAGAAAAATGCCTGTAACTTCATAAACATGTAATGATTTTAAATTATTATTAACAAGCATGGGTAATTTATGTGTGAATTTTAATAACTCTATTATTTACTGACATATCCTAAATATATTATTAGGTATTTTTATATTCTTAGGTATTTTTAGGCACCTTGCTAGCTTTCCAAAATAGTTTCCTATATAGAAAACACTGAGCCAAGCATTTTATATGTTATGCAATCCTTATAATGCTATATATTATTAATGTTTGCAGAAAAAGAACCAGATTTCAAGGAATTTAAAAATACCTTCAGTTTCCTCTTCTGGTAATGATGAAATAGTTATTTTACACAGTGGTTCTCAACTGGGGCAATTTTGCCCCCCAGGGGACATTTGGAAATGTCTGGAGACATTTTTGGTTGTCACAACCGGGGAAGTGATACTGGCATCCAGTGGACAGAGGTCAAGCAAGCTGCTATGCATCCTACAATGCATAAGACAGTCCCCTACAACAAAGAATTATCTTGTCAAAATGTCAATAGTGCTAAGGTCGAGAAACTTCTACACTAAACCTCCCACTGAGAAAAAAGAAACCTTCATAAACATTTAAACAGTATATTTGAAAAACCAGAAATCTGTCTAGGCAGTGAGAATTTCTGAATCAATATCTTAAAAAGGGAAATGAAGTGGATAGACTGGCGTTAGGAGTCATTGTTCACTTTAAGGCAAGGATTGGCAAACTATAGCCCATACACCAAGTCTAGCTTTCTGCCAGTTTTAGTACAGTCCTCATGCACGCTCAAGCAGACTAGCACTGTGAGCCATGGAGACCAAGCTGGGACATCTTCCTCCATCCCTTTAATCCCCTGCACTCTCAGCTTTGCCTTCCCAACCAATGGCTGTGGGTTGCTGCTGCCCATGACCCATGCTGGTCTCCATGTAAAAATTGAGGACTCTGCTCTTGGTAACTGCCAGGAACTTAGAATCTTAGTCTGGGTATTGGTAGCTCAGTGAGTTGGCTCCACTCCAGCTGGCTACTGAAGTGGAGATGGCTGGACTTTTGAAGGGAAAAGAAGAGGACACAGAGATCTCAATTTCAATGAGGCAGAAAGTAAAACTGAGTGGGGCCCCTTCTGTCTATTCTCTCTGCCTTCCTGGTTCACCAGGCCTCTCCCCTTGGGCTGGTCACTCTTCATCCAGAGAATGTCTCTTCCATATGGCAACTTGGCACAAAGTATGCTGACCACCCAGGATGGCCTTCCTAAGGAAAATGGATCAGGACGGGTAGGAGATTTCTCTCTTGTCATAAGTTACCTATGTAATATACTCAATTTTGCTTCTTGGTTTGCAAAGTCTCAAATGCTCACTATTCAGCTGTTTACAGACAAAATTTACTGATTCCTGCTTTAAGTTAATAAATGGCTGGTTCCATCAGTAAGTGAGAAGCTGAGAAGCTGAGGAGAACTTCCAGCAGCTTCAAGGAGGTTAGAAGCCAGAAATTTAAAGTTAGAGAGAGACAAGGAAAAGTTGTCCTGGTAAATACCACAGTTTTCTGAGGGGAATTCCATAGGGCTATCCCCTGGATTAAGTGTAATCAGAAACTACCAGTAGCCCTCAAAATTGAAGCCCAGCTGCAAATACAATTCTTGATTGGTATAAGGTTACCCGTTGTACCTTGCATGGTAGAAGACAAAGCAAATCTCTGGAGGAAAGAACATTTTCCAGTGCCTCAAAAATATCTTCATAACTTTTATATACACTATTCAGCACTCTGTCAAAAACAATTAGGTGTTTAGAAAATAAGATGATCAAAAACCAGGAGGAAAAAGTGACAATAGAAACAGATCCACAGAAAAGCAGACAATCAAATCATCAGGTGAAATGTTAAAATGATTATGATTAAAGTATATACGGAATTAAGGGCAAGCTGGGCAACTTTGGCAGAGAACTAAGAAGAATATAATGAAAATATTAGGATTAAAAATATAAATAGTAACTAAAAATATAGATAATAGCTAAATTAAAGAACTCACAGAAAGGGTTGACAGTAGATTTCATATGTCTGATTTCTGGGTCTATTTCTATTGGTGGATTTGTCTTCTGGGTAAAGATACCGTTTTTCTTCTTTGTAGTTCTAGTAATTTTTATTTTACACTGGAAATTATTTATCCTATGTTGTTGAGCATCTGGGTTTTGTGTTCTCTTATTAATGAATTTTCGAGTGTTGTTTCTGTTAGCAGTTAATTTACTTGCATATCAATTGTTCTTTTTAAGGGTTTAAAGCTTCTGTATGAAGGATCTAAAATGGCTTTCAATTTGGGGCTATATTAGATTTACATGTAAGGTGTGATTCTTATGGGTTTTCTCCTAAATGCTCTGAGTATACAGCAGGGTCTTTTCTAGCCCTTTGCATTCATGCTCTAGCAGTTATTCAGAGCTCTTTGCATAGTCCAGTAGTTTTTCTTTCTCCAGTATTTTTTCTTTGCTTGGCCATTTGGAGTCTTGCCCTGCAGAAGTGCAGCTTAATATCTGGCCAAAAACTCAAGCAGACTCTCTATGCAGATTTATGGAGGTCTTACATGGCACAACTCCCTTCTTTCCAGTAACCTGCTTCACTCATTTCAACCATCTCACTAGCCTTGAACCCCAATCCATCTCCTCAGTACAGTGAGATGGCTGTGTTCTGCTTAGGCTCTCTCTTCCTGCACCACATCCAGAAAGTGTCTCTAGGCAGAAAGCCAAAGCATTCATGGAGCTCAAGTTTCTCTCAAGACTCTTAGCTCTGTGCTGTCTGTTGTACAACCTCTGAAGCAAGTTGTTACATATATTTGGCCCAGTTTTACGGTAATTTATGACAGGAGAACTTGTTGAACACCAGTTACTCCATTATGGCTATAGGTAGAAGTATATATTATTAGTATTTTTATAAATATTTTTTCTCTTGTTCATTTTCCTTTGATTACATATTCATATGTTACTATTGTCCCATAAATATAAGTAATTTGTGGGAAAATAACAGGGTAGTTCAAAAGTTTGTAGGAGGCATTCAGTTTTAGCCCTAATAGCTCACAGGCTAGTTCATTTTCCTTTTGATATTACAACTGACTGTGTGCGTATGGGTGTTTAACTGAAAGATGAAATGACAACATTGAGAGTTTTAAATATATCTCTGCTTATTTGGAAGTAATCTCTGTTGTGAGAGCAGAAGGCCTCACTTTCTGCCTTGAGCCACTTATTTCCAGCTTTTTGGGTAGTCATCAGACGATCAAACCCTTCCATGTGAATAATTATGGCAACAGTCCAGGCAAGCAAAAACTGTTTGTAAGATTGTTTTCCTTGGTCATTATAATGTTGTGCTCCTGAATCTTAATTATCTGTGGGATTTTTGTTATTGCTTTAACCTAAATATAAAAAAGTAATAAATGCAACCTAAACTTTGAACTAGGCTGTGTTTTCTTTAGTTTCCATTCTCCAAAGGAAATTTTTTCTATCACATAAAAAAATAATTTATGGCTGAAATAATTTTGTTGATATCCTTCAACTTTTCCACTAGTATGCAAATCAGAATTAGAACTTGAGTGAGAAGAATGAAGATACAAATTAAACTAAAGTTAAAACATAAAAGAATCATACTCAATGGTGAGCAACTTGAAGCTTTCCCACTAAAATCAGGTACAAGGCAAGGATGTCCCCTCTCACCACTTCTTTCAACATCATACTGGAAGTTCTAATGCAACAAGACATGAAAAAGAAACAAAAGGTATACAGATTAGGAATGAAGAAATAAAATTGTGTTTGTTCGCAGATGATATGATCATCTACGTAGAATATCTGAAAGAATCAACAAAAAACTCCAGGAACTAATTACCAGTTATAGCAAGGTTGTAGGATACAAGTTTGATACACAAAAGTCAATTGCTTTCCTATACACCAGCAATGAAAAAGTGGAATTTGAAGTTAAAAACACAATACTATTCACATTAGCACCCCCCAAAATGAAATACTTAGGTATAAATCTAATAAAATAAGCGCAAGATCTATATGAGGAAAACTACAAACTCTGATGAATTACATTAAAGAAGAACTAGGTTAATGGAGACAGATTTCCTTTTTGTGGGTAGGAAGGCTCAAAGTGTCAAGGTGTCAGTTCTTCCCAACTTGATCTATAGATTTAATGCAATCCCAATCAAAATCCCAGCAAGTTATTTCATGGACATTAAGAAACTGATCATAAAGCTTATACCAAAAAGCAAAAGACCTAGAATAGCCAACACAATATTGAAGGAGAACAAAGTTGGAGGGCTGATACTATCCAACCTCAAGACTTACTATAAAACTACAGTAATCAAGACAGAGTGGTATTGATGAAAGAATAGACAAGCAGATCAATGGAACAGAGTAGTGAGCCCAGAAACAGACCCACATAATATCTAGTTAACTGATTTTTGACAAAGGTGAAAAGGCAATATAATGGAGCAAAGATGGTCTTTTCAACAAATGGTGCTGGAACAGCTGGAAATCCACACGCAAAAAAATGATTATGGACACAGACCTATACCCTTCACAAAAATTAACTCAAAATGTATCACAGACCTAATTGTAAAATGCAAAACTATAAAACCCCCGGAAGATAACAGGAGACAACCTAGGTGATGTGGGTGTGGTGATGCCTTTTTAGATACAACACCAAAGACATGCTCTATGAAAGAAATAATTGATAAGCTAGACTTCATTAAAACTAAAAACTTCTGCTCTATGAAAGACAATTTCAAGAGAATGAGAAGACAGGATACAGACTGGGAGAAAATATTACATCCACACAAAAACCTGCACACATGTTAATAGCACCCTTATTCGTAATTGCCAAAACTTGGAAGCAATCAAGATGTCCTTCAATAAGTGAATGGATAAATAAATCATGGTACATCCGGACAATGGAGTATTATTCAGCACTAAAAGGAGAAGAGCTGTCTAGCTATGAAAAGGCATAGAGAAATCTTAAATGCATATTATTAAGTGAAATAATCTAATCTGAAAAGGCTACATGTTGTATGATTCCAACTATATGACATTCTGGAAAAGGCAAAACTATGGATACAGTAAAAAGATCAGTGGTTGCCATGGTTTGGCGGGGGGAGGGGAGATGAGATGAATAGCTAGAGCATAGAAGATTTTTAGGGAAGTGAGAATACTCTGTATGATACCGTAATAATTGATGTATGTCATTATACATTTGTCCCAAACCCATAGAATGTACACCACCAAGAGAGAACTATAATGTGAACTATGGGCTTTGGGTGATTATGATATGTCAATAAAGGTTTATTAATTGTAACAAATGTACCACTATGTTCCAAGATGTTGATAATTGTGGAGGCTATGCATATGTGAGGACAGGTGATATATGGGAAATCTCTGCATCTTCCTCTCAATTTTTGCTGTGAACCTTAAACTGCTCTAAAAAAAATAAAATCTTAATAAAAACTTATTAGAAAAAAAATACAAAGGAAAAACTTTTAACATTTTAAGAAAAGAAAGAGTGATGTTTACTAATGTTCCAATCTGAAAATAATATAATAGCATCACCAGAATCTGATCCCCCAAACCTAATATTTCTTTCAGATGGTATATTGACCCTTTCACAAAAGTTGAATGCTATTTACTAAGAATACTAATTTAGAGGATGTGGGCTTATTCATCTATCCAGTAGATAGTAAGAAATCTGTCTAATCTTTATACAATCGACTCTTGTCTTGGAGTCTTATCCCCTTAACACCCAAGAGACCTGAGGCAAATGGCTTAATCCCTCTAGATCTTCATTTCCTCATCTGTAAAATGGGGGATAATAAAATACTGTATTATAAGGTTATTGGAAGATTTGTTATATTTAATCTTTATTGTGTTTAATGTGAAAATAATTTAGTCGCATGATTTTCAGAATTTCTATTCTTCCCTATTCTGTCTGATAATCTTACACCCTTTGCTGTATCTTGGTGCTTGGGTGACACATGTTCTTTTAAAAACGCTAACGCGTATCTACCAATAGTCTTTTGGCATACATTTCTGTTATCCTCTTACCCACCCCACCCCTCATACCTTAGATCTCTTTTCTAATTAATACCTATACCCAGTTTTTTATTAGGTATATATTTATCGCTGTGTAACAAATCACTTGAGAATTGAGTCTTTTACAGCTACAACAGTCATTGTTTCCCACAATATTGTGTGTCAGATATTTGAACAGGGCTCAGCTGGATAATTGGGGAGCTGGAGTCATTCACCTCTCTGCTGTCTCAGTGCTCTGCCATATGGCCTCTCTCTCTTTCTACTATGGTCTAGCCTTGACTTCCTTAGAGCATGAGTGGGCTCTGAGAGACAGTTTCAAGAGGACCTGTCCCAGTGCGAAAGTGATTATCAATCTTCTGCTTGCATCATGCTTGGTACGGTTCCATTGGCCAACGCAAGTCATATATGGTAGGGCTCAGAATCAACGTCTACAGTGGCTTATAAGGACATGAATACCAGGAGACATGGATCATTGGGGGAGCCACTAATGAAATGGTCTGCCTAGTGGCTGTAATAGGAATTAAATACTGTGAGAGTTGATAGAAATGCTTCTTATGATGTAATTTGGTAACTCTCAAATTACTGAGAGTAATTCCAAAGACATCCAAAGATTCAATGGCAGCAGCTTAAGAAACATTGATATCATTCATTGTACTAATTAGAACATGATGTGTTCTTGTAACTTTTGAGGAAATACATTTCTCATGGAAAAAAATGAATCACAATTAATAGGAAACTATATTTCTCCTTCCTTAAAGAGTGAGATGCTCTAAAAAGAATCCTAGGCAGAGAATTGTAGTATTGGTCCTATTACATTTACATGGTTTCTGGAGATGTATTTATTTTCTGGGCCTCCGTTTTCCTTTTTATATAACTAGACATTTAGACTTATGGTTCCAATAACCACTTCCAGCTCCTTATTTTCATGTGTTCCTTGGTCTTAGTGGAAATACCTAAAGTGTTTTGAAAAGTTTTACATCCTTTCTCAGGAAATAGTATTGGGAAATAGTACTTTCTGATTCTCTTTCGCTTCTTTGTGAAATGCTTATTTGCTATCAACAACCTTTGCATGAAACAAGCCTCTAGTCAGAACTGGTCTCACTCAAAGGCAAAAACAATATTATTTATCTATTTAATTTTGAGCGGCTATACTCAGACTAAAACAACTGTTCTAATAAAAGTCATTCATCTAATCATTCCATCATTCTTCCGTTGATCCATCGATCAACCCATCCATCTATTTACTGAATAATTACTAAATATAAGAAACCTCCATAATGAACAATGTGTATTAAGGGTTATGGTGGACTCTGAAAAGTAATGACTGTAGCAATTTTGTTTGGCTATAAGAATGTTTTTATATGTTGTAAATATAATTTAGAATTGGGCTTTTCAGATCTCAATCTTATTCAAGGCTACTTTATATGTTTTTGACACTTGCCTGGCCCTTGAAGGCATTTAAGTTTCTGGGAACCCTAGTTTAGAGTATTACTATCTCTCAAAAAATAGTATATTATTAAGAATTTGTTTTGTCAATTTTTATCAGGAAACGCAGCTGGGCTTCCAAACAAAGCTTTGAAGAGGAGTGTAGGTATTAGGGTTATAAAGAGAAAGATGAGAAATATATTGGGTATACTGAAAAGCTGGTGGTGGGGTCAGGAAAGGTCAAAGATAAAATTAACTCTGGATAGTTAAGTGATACTTGATTTTTTTATTTTAGTAAACCATTGGCAGCTTAGGTAAAAGATATAAAATAATTGTCATTTGTTTATTTGATAAGGGGGAATTAAAATTCAGCACAATTTATTGGTGTTTAAAACAAAGGCACTCGTTTACTCTGAGAACGGGGCCATAGATCCTGTCAAATTATTGGTATATCATTGTTACATTTCTGATGACTACATCATTTTCCAATTTTATTCCTATTTTTCTCTTATTTAATCCTTATCTCTGGCAATGCTTTTTATTTCAGTTGGATGATGGATGGAATTATATGGAAATTAGCAAATTGTGTAAGGATGGCTCTGGAAGTCAAGGTATACTCATTAGGCAGTTATGACTCATAAATATACTTTC
Organism: Tapirus indicus; assembly: GCA_031878705.1. NCBI lineage: Eukaryota > Metazoa > Chordata > Mammalia > Perissodactyla > Tapiridae > Tapirus > Tapirus indicus. Next base: position 39,622,361 of record CM062925.1, on the reverse strand, counting down.
ATTATCTTGCAAAGGATTGAATAAAATATCAAAATTAGACCCAAACTCATATTACATAGTATCCTAAAACAGGTCCTAAGAGATGTATACCTTGACAATACTCCAAAATCTGCTTTCAGTTCCATTAAAGACGTAAAGACAAGTAGTAGAAAGCATTGAACATTTTTTCAAAGTAACTCAAAGGTAATTCATGGCCAAATTATGCCTTAGCAGGGCTGCATTATCCATTGGTTCCTACAGACACAATTCCCTGGGCCTATTAGCTTTTCAAGAACCTGTGAAAATATTGGAGACCTAAAAATTATTGGCTCCAAAATACAGAATAAAAATTATGTATTTCAAAATGGATTAATATTAAAGGTACACAAAATATAGCAGTTTTATCTAGCAGGTTGCAATTCACTCCATTTTTAGATGGCTGTATAGAAACAGTATTTAGTGAGGATATGAATACATTTTAATGTTTGATATTATATAGGGGGCAGGGCATCACAAATAATTGCCTAGAGCCTAAGACATTCTTTAAATTTTCTCTCATTCTGTTTCTCTCTGTCTTTCTCTGTCTCCTTCTTCTATCTGTCACTCTTACAACATCCTCCTTCTTTGTGCTCTTTCTTTTTTCCACCCCACTCTCCTTTAGGCAACTGGTAGAAAACAAAGCAATCCCATGCCTTCTAAGATGAATAGCAAGGGCTTTTTCACTTGTGAAGAATAAAATCATTACAAATTCCTTTGAGCTTTAAAAAATAAATATCATGGCCAGTTTTTAAATGTTCTACATCCATTAAAGACTCATTTTATTTAAGTTCCTTTTTGTAAGTATTCTTTTATTGAATTGGGTATTTTATTAGAGGGTACATGAGTGAGTGCTGCTGTTGTTTTCTTAATGGTATCTACTCATTTGGATTTTTGGAAATCTTTTCAGGATAGTTAAAACTTTTAAAGCAGAAACACACATTATCCCATTTGCAAAACCACTGAGAGTTCTTGAGAAATGACAAAGAAAGTGTATTCTCATATTCTGCTGAGAAGTTCATTCAGAGATTTAGTTTAGATTTTTGTTTCTAAACATACAATGAGGAGAAGCCAAATATTTATTTTTAAGAATAAATAATTTGATTAAGGTAATCAGTAGAAAAGAACTTTATTAGGATAGGTTTTATTTTAAGATTCCTTGAGAAACAAACTAGATTTAACCATGTAAACTGAGTTTATATTGCTCTAAAAGTGACAATTTCTGTCTTCTAAATGATTTCAGTACCATGAGAAACAATTCTACTCAGCTTGACATTATTTATTGTCAGTCAAATGTAGCTAAGGACAATATTATACAAATTTTGAGCTATGAGTCTCTGTTCCTCTCTATCAAAATATAAAATTTCTGGCAACACTAATATTTTCTGAATCATTCACTACACGTGTCATTCAAGGTCATTCACAAACCTTATTTTCTGACGATAGAGTATCTTCATCTGAAATGTTACTGAGATGGGTCATCTCTAATAATTTACATGCTTTATTAGATCCTATGCTCAGTGAAAATGGTACAAAATAATCTTCAGTTTAATGTTGCAATCACTCCATTAAATTAAATATTTATTGCATTTGCAAGCAGTTTGCTTACAATCACTAAGCAAGTGATAAAAAACTCTTTAATAAATCATAGCCATATGAATGGATTTGGTTAGAGCATGATTGTCTAATTTTGGAGACAAATAGACTTCTTTGGCATTTTTTTAATTCCCCAAGAATTAAAAGAAGAGGAAGGGTATCATATAGTCAGTCAAAGTAGACCTAAACTAAGATCTCATTAAGTATATGGAGATAGGCTGCTGTCCTTGTATAATAAAAATCAATTTGGTTGGATTGGCTCCATGACTGATATTGGATAGGAGAAGTCAAGAGCAATATAGCAGGGGGACATCGGGGATGACTTGCATAGTACATACCCCAGATACAGCAGCGCTCAGAAACCAGACTTGGATTTGATGTTCTTGTTTATATGTGAAGTCTATCACTTATAGGTACTATCTCTGAGCCTCAGATTTACAAATCCATGTAATGGGAATGATAATATTTATTTCACAGGATTGTTAAAAGGATCAAATAAGACAATGGATGTCAAAAATGTTATAAATTATGGGAAATGCTATTCAATATGAGAAGCTGTGCTATCAACTAGGAGCCTTACACTATAATGTATGCAAAGTATATAGCAAGATTTTGTGCTGAATGAAATATTATATGCACTTAATAAATGCTTGGTAGAAGTAACAATATAGAATAATAATCAGTATTATACTAATCTTAAAATGCAAAATGCATAGTAAAAGATCAAGAATATATGACTACTGAGTTTCTCTCTTTCAGTTAGGTCTGCTCCAAAAGAATTAAAAATTAAATTTATCAGGAAAAAAGTACACACATAAAATTGAAAGTAAGGTTTTTCTGTTAATCTGATTTATTTGAACACTAATCTTCTACTTAGATGAAAGTTAACTCTGCTGTATCATTTAATAGTGGTTGAAATACCCCATCTTCATCTTTCATTCTCCCTTTCTGTCTCTCTGCTTCATCCCCTACCTACCCCTCCTGGAAGTTTGGGTAAGCATACTTCCTTTTTAGAATGAATGTTATCTTAATTGAAATAGATGTATAGCCTTGTGAATTATTTCCTGGATTGTCTTAGTTCTGTAAAAACTATAAAAATTATGTTTTCAGGAAAAAGAACATTAACTTATTCATTTACCAAGTATTTATTTGTGTGCCTACGATGTATCAGGTATATGTTAGGAAATGAGTTTGCTAACAATCCAAGGAGTACTCGGTAATCCAAAACCAGGTTGGGTTCTTTTCAGATGTAGAGAGAGGTGAGATGCCTTATCAACTGCTCTGAAAGTTCACTGACTCTCTGAAGAAAAGTAGTAGCAATGGGTTGTGTATTTATTGCATACATAAGAATAAGATGTAAGACAACAATAGCTCAAAGGAGTAGAAGGAGGAGTTGGAAATATATTGTTGTAGGGTCTTTACACTATATGTGAAGTGGTATAATATTTGAAAGTAGACTCTGATTAATTAAAGATGTATATTGTAAACCCTAGGATAACCACCAAACACAAGTTTTAAAGTGGTATAAAAAGAAAGTCAATAGAGTAAATAAAATTGAATCTTTAAAAATGCTCAATTAATTCACAAGAGGGCAGAAAAAAGGAAGAAAGAAGATATGAAAAAAAGATAACAGCTAGGAAGATGCTAAATTTTAACCATATTAATATTCATATTAAATAGACAGATCTAAAACACACCAATTAAAGACAGAGATTGTCAAATTGGATTTTTAAAAAGCATGAACCAATTATATGTTGCCTACAGGAAACCTACTTTAAATATAAAGACATGCATAATTTACAGATATAAGACTGAAAAAAGATACACCATGCAAATGAATTAAAATAAAACTGGGATAGCTATATTTATGTCAGACAGTATAAGCTTCAGAACAAGTAACATTACCAGAGATAATGAGAGACATTACATGTTGATAAAGGGGTCCATTCTCCAAGAAGAAATAATTCTAAATATGTAAGCACCAAAAATCAGTTTCAAAACATGTGAAACAGGCCAAAAAAAGAATGAGAAACCACTTCACATATATTAGAGTGCCTAAAAATAAGAAATACTGATCATACTAAGTACTAGCAAAAATATGGAGGAACTGGAACTCTTTTGCATTCATGGAAGGAATGTAAAATAATACAATCACTTTGGAAAACAGTTTTGCAGTTTCTTAAGAAGTTAAACATACATTTCTAATATGATGCAGCCATTTTACATTTAGGTATTAAACTAAGAGAATAGAAAACATATGTTTACATGAAGACTTGTGCACAAATGTTCATAGAAGTTTTATTTGGATTGCCAAAACTTGGAAACAACTTAAATGTTAATCAATATCTGAATGAATTTAAAAAAAATGAGTGGAATACTACTGAGCAGTAAAAGGGAATGAACTATTGATACACGAAACAACATGGATGAATCTAAAAATAATTTATTTGAGTGATAAAAGCCAGAACAAAAGAGTAAACACTGTCTGCTTCCATTTATATGAAATTCTAAAACTGCAAACAATATAAAATTCTAGAACATGCAAACTAATTTATAGTGACAGTATGCTTATCAGTGGTTCCCTGGGGCAGATGGGAGAGGGGCACTAGGGATGATTATAATGGAACATCTGGAAACCATGGAGGGTTATGGATATGTTCATTATCATGATTGTATTGGTGGTTTTGCAGTTGTCTATATGTTAAACTTATGTGGTTGTACATTGTGCAGAATATGTGCAATTTATTATATGCTAATTCTCCAAAAAGTTTTTTAAAAAGCAGTTATTTAACTTTTCTCAATGCTTCATCTAAAACTAAGGCATAACTACATGAAGGGCCAGGGCATTTACAAATCTAAGTGTTTGGCAGCTCAGTAATTCAATTTTATTACTGGGTTCAGTCTGCTACCAATACTCACTTTTTCTTTAGGATGAGTTCTTATCCTGAAGGCTCAGCACGTAAAGGTATTTTTTGATTGCCTAAACAACCAGTCCACCATTATGCTGCAATGTATGTGAATCCCAGTGGTGAGCCTTTGCTTAGCTCATTCACTTGACAAAATGAGAAATATTAGTAGACATTTAAGAGGTAATATTTAATGAATACAGAATTAGGGATAATATGACTTGCTTCTAAATTCCCCTCTGCAAAAAACTGTGGCCTCAGGTTCAAAATTTCACCCCGATGTCTCTATATCCACACCTATAAAAATAAGGAGCTTTATAAATTCCAGGAACATTTTCAGTTCTAAAAATGTATGATTCAATAGCAATAAATATTTATGCCCCCTATGTTCTGTGTCTGCCACTGTGCTAGTTATTACAGATATAAGATAAAATCACTCCCAGCAAGGAGTTCACAGTTTACTGGAGGAAGCAGTAAGCAAATCATTATAATACAATGTGTTTTCTGCAAATCTAGACATCAGCACAGAGTGCTTTAGAAACACAGAGGAAAGAATGCCTAACTCTGGGAGTGTAGAGGGCACCTGTTGGTTATTTTCCCATAATCCATTGCCTCTTCCCACTTTCCAGCTGTTCCTGATTACACCAAGTGTACATATGATTCTTGAGAGGTTGATTTCACCATGCCTCCAAACCATGGCCTGAACTTGTCCAATCAAAAATCTCAGGACTTGTGCTAAGAATTTTGGAATACGCATGTAATGAACACAGGATAGGAATCATATTACTTTCATTCTAATTTCCACTCTGAACACTAATGTGCCAATAATACACACATACCCTGTAGAACACCTCCACAGTTAACTTTCTCCAATATTTATCATAAAGCATTTGAGCCTCATTCTCATTTTTCTTACCTGGATAGTACATTCATGTTGGACCAGACTAGGGTATGTATGCAGTCCTCTAACTGTCTATGACTGATTCATAAGCCCACTCATGTCACCTGCCTGGGATGGGGCAGATACACTTGACTATATGAACTGTAGATAAAAATGAAGTGGTCCTTAATTAAAGATTGGAGTACCATCAATAAAAGTTGGAGAAGATGCATGGCTGATAATCAATAGATGTCAATTACAATATATAATCAAATGAGTTACTGAATCTATTTTTTCTAACACCCAAGGAGTGTTCCTATTGCCTGAAATTGTTTGTGCCTAATGCATGTATTGAATTTAATGTAACAGCCTCTTTTAAACAAAGAATTTGTTTAAAACGATGCAATATCTCTTATCCAGGGTTTTGAAGATAAGGATTAGAAGGTTAAATAAAATAAATGTTGTCTGAGAAGAAAAGTAAAGTTATGAATGTGAGTTTGTGTATCCCAGAGAGTTAACTATTTGATCACTTACTCACTAAAAGAATATTTATTTTCTGGAACTAATCTCATAAGGAATAAACTATCACTTTCCAATCGTTCAAGGAAATTCTGATTAAAGCTCTTTATTTCTGTTTACATGGTAACTTCTCTACGACCTCTGGCCTATCAGTATCAACTTGATATTTTATATGCTTTTTTTTTACAAGATGTTTTTTAGGTAGACTCTGATTTTCAGGGGTTTTTTTTAATTGCATTGAGGCTAAACTGTTTCTAGTGTACAATCCCATCTTTAATTGTTTTATCTGTTCATTATTTTTCATTTTTAAGCTTCCAATGATTTTTTGTTTCTATAACATTCATGGATGCTTGTTTACCTTTTAAAAGACAGGAGAAATCACATATTTAGCTATTATTTGAAGAAGATTAACATGGGCATCCAGATCTCCATGGGAACATAACAAGTGTTCCCCATGATTCATTTTCTAGAAATGGAGAAAAAAATTAGTTTCCATGGAAATACAAAGGTGAGTCGAACAGAGATGGCCCTGAGGGTATTGACAATCCGTAAGCACAGACAATTCTACATCCTTCTTGATCCCAGACATGTTTGAGGTGCTTCTGAATTCAACCTGAAATGACAATAAGTGACTTCATTAAATATATTTTTGTTTCTTCTGAGGAATTAAAAAAAATCTATTTGAGGGGCCACCCGGTGGCGCAGCGGTTTAGTCCGCGCTTGGCAGCCCGGGGTTTGCCAGTTGGGATCCCGGGCGCCCGCCGACGAACTGCCTGTCAGCCATGCCGTGGCGGCGTCCCATATAAAGTGGAGGAAGATGGGCACGGATGTTAGCCCAGGGCCAGGCTTCCTCAGCAAAAAGAGGAGGATTAGCAACGGATGTTAGCTCAGGGCTGGTCTTCCCCACAAAAATATATATATATATATTTGGGTTTGTCATATAATATTGGAAAGGTGCATATAAAATAATCTGGGAAAAAATCTCTGGAAATATAATAATGACATTCAAGTCTTACTGTGGGAATAAAAGATGCAATAAGACATCCGTGAAGAGACAATATGTCATTTTTTTTGGAATTAAAAAAAATCTCTAATTAGTGGATTTTATCATAGAAGATCTTTTAAAATTAGAAGATACCCCAACCAGTACATATTCATTGTTCTCGTGTAAGAATCTCTACACAAAACCTTTTTCCTTTACATTTGGCATTCTGTAGATCCAGGCAATCAATATTCAACTTGCCAGTAGTGGTCTTGTTTACAGTGAGGTAGAATCATTAATTCCTTCCTTCGTAGGTTTATACTTGGTTAGGTTTAGGAGATGGAATCTAGGTGCTTAGGTAAAAATGATAACCATATCATGTGTTTAGCACAATTCAACAAAAGAACACAGCCCACAGAATAGAACAGACTAGTGTTCTACTTCATTAATGAAATCATTCATTCAAGAAAAATACGTTGAATACATGCTAATGTGCCTAGTACTGTGCACAAAGCTGGGAATACAGAAATAAAAGATATATTCTCTTCCCTTGGCAATCTCAAGGGAGCAATTACAAAATAGCATAATCAATGCCATGGAGGAGGTATGAATAGGGAACAGTGGGAGCACTTAGGAGGGGCTCCTATCTCAGCCAATACAGTGGTCAAGTGATGTTACACTTGCAGTGGGTCTTGAATAAATGTAGGATGTAACCAAGTAGGTGAGGGAAAGGGAACAGTGTACAAAGCACCAAGGTATGAGCTAGCCTGAGACATAAGGAAAATTGCGATATCAGTGCTTCACCATGACTTCAAGGATGAGAACAGGTGTGGAAAATGCTAGAGAAATAGCTAGAATGTTGAGCAAAGACATTTTGGAAGGGTTCTGTAAACTGTGCTCAAGATTAAAAGCAAATTGGCACAATCAGCTGTGGGTTCTAAAAAAGAGCACACTGAGGCTTTATTGGGGAGAGACTGGAAGCCGGAGAGACTGTGAACAGATAAAGCAATTAGAAACCTATTAAACTATTTAAAAGAAAAAAAAAGAAAGACGAGAAATACCAAGAGAGTGGCCTGTGTGAACGCATTCAGGATCCATGGTGGAAAAATTTAGATTTTTTTATCCTTTGAAAGAAACTTGAATTTTATGGAAACAAGCCTCACTCAAGTTGATTTTTTATCAATATATTGGTCTAAGGCAGAGATTGCAAAGTGGCTTATGAGCCTTATTTGGTCCAAATGTATGTTGGCTTGCTGTGTTTAAAATAATTGAGTTTGAATGGCTTTAGATTCAACAGGTAATTTTAAACTCAGGTTGCCACAGTCCTCACCACTCTCTATTGACTATTTATCTCAAATATTGAGCTTACCACCACTTTGATTTGAACCAGGTGAGTTTGTAAGCACTCAATTAAGATGTCCCTGACTATTAATTTGGATGTCGCATCACACTTATTTATGTGCATCCTCTTGATTTGTTCATCCTTTCTATAAATATTCTGCTGATCTTTAAAGTAATTTTTATCATTAGGACTTACCATTGATTTTTATCATCAAATTATTTTAAATATTTGCACTGTAAAGGAGTATTTTTATTAGGCCTAACACGTTTGAAATTATTTGACAAAGTTTACCACATTTTAAGACTAGATCTTTACTATTATCAGTATAGAAAGAAATTCTGCAAAATCTAATATATCCTATTGGAGATATATTTGTTAATAAGTAATAAAGTATTTTTAGGTAATTTATTTTGATATAAAATAATCCTATTTGCTAGCTCTGACATTATTTCTATATTTTTTTGGCTACTGGGCCTCAAAATGAATACAGTAGCCATATCTATATATCTACATCATATATTTTGTTTTCCTTCTTTTTACGTTTATTTAGCCAATGCATGACTTGAATTCCTGCATTTTTCTTTTCTCAAACTGTCTAAAGTGTTTTTAGTCTTTTGTTAATATTTCAAGAATTGGGCTTGATAACTTAAAAGCTATACATTTATGAACGTATTGCTTCTTACTCTACCATAAAACAAGACTTTGAGGAAGCAGATGAGATTTATCAAGACAAGTAAACTATTATTGTTGAAAGCCTAATTATCCAGGGAGTAATCTGAAGGTATTTCTTACCTGAATAATGCATCTAGAGACCAAAGATAACTATTCTCACTACACAATAAAAATAGCAAACAAATATTGAGTACAGTAGTCCACCTTTATCTGAGGTTTCCCTTTCCACGGTTTCAGTTATCTGTGGGCAGCTGTGGTCTGAAAATATTAAATGGAAAATTCCAGAAAAAAACAATTCATAAGTTTTATATTGTGTGCTGATCTAAGTAGTGTGATGAAATCTCATGCTCTCCCACCCTGGATATGAATCATCCCTTTGTCCAGCTTATGCCGGCTGTATATTCTACCCGCCCGTTAGTCACTTAGTAGCCCTCTCAGTTATCAGATCAACTGCGGTGGTGTGGTATCGCAGTTATTGTGATCAGGTAACCCTTATTTTACTTAATAACGGCCCCAAAGAGCAAGAATAGTGATGTTGGCAATTCGGATATGCCAAAGAGAAGCCATAAAGTGCTTCCTTTAAGTGAAAAGGTAAAAGTTCTCCACTTAAGGAAAAAAATCATATATGCTGAGGTTGCTAAGATCTGTGGTAACTTGTATTACAGTATATTGTTTAATTGTTCTATTTTATTATTGTTGGTTTAATCTCTTACTGTTCCTAATTTATAAATTTAACATTATCATAGTTATGTATGTATAGGAAAAAAACATGATATATATAGGGTTCGGTACTGTCCGTGGTTTCAAGGAGTCTACTGGGGGTCTTGGAATGTATTTCCTGCAGATAAGGGGGGAACCACTTTATTTACAGTGTACCAAGCACTATTCTAAGCATTTAAATGGGATGAACTGATTTAATCTTCACAACAATTTTATAATGATTTTTACAAAACCAAGGCACAAAGTAGTTAATTGACCTGGCTAATATAATGTAGCTAGTAAGTGACAGTTTGGTATTTGAACTCAAAGAATTTGAATTAGAGTGAATTCATATGATGAGACAAGGGAATTACTTTCCTATATGGTATATAATAGGAGCTCCAGCCATCAATATTTGTAGATTTATTTGTTATCACATTGTTTAAAAACCTTTTATTATAGATATTTTCAAATACATGCAAAAGTAGAGAGAATTCCTGTGTACCTATCAAGCAGCTTCAATAATCATCCACATATAACCAACCTTGTTTCTTCTATACTCTCACCAATGCCCCTTCAAAAAACTGGACTATTTTAAAGAAATCCAAAATATGATAGTATTTTATCTCTAAGAAATGAGGGCTCTTTAAAAAAATACATAACCATCATACCATTATCACAATGAAAAAAATTGTTAATATCATTAAATAGTCAGTCAGATACATCACATACGTCACATGTATTTTGACTTGCTTGAAAGTTTTCTCAAGCCTTGAAAAGTAATATGAAATTATTTTTAATGATATTTCTAATATTGATTAAAAATCTTTTAAAAGCATATATATTTTGTGTGTGTGAGGAAGATTAGCCCAGAACTAAGGTCCATTGCAATTCCTCCTCTTTTTGCTGAGGAAGATTGGCCCTGGGCCAACATCTGTGCCCATCTTCCTCTACTTTATATGTGGGACACTGCCACAGTGTGGCTCAATAAGTGGTGCACAGGTCTGTGCCCAGGATCCGGACCCACGAACCCTGGGCCACCAAAGCGGAGTATGCGAACTTAACCACTACTCCCCCGGGCCAGCCCCTTAAAAGCATATTTTTGTAAGACTGTAACTTCTAGTACCTGGCCCAGTGCTTGACAATATCAGGTAATTCATGAAATATATGTTAACCTTAATTTCTTTCCTTTAAAACATGGAACAAAGATGTTTGCTATTGGTTTTCCTGCTGTTTTAGTTGCCCTATTTAATATGTAACATTACGTTTTATGTACTATAAGCCACCTTACATCCATTATTGAATAAATAGGTAATAACACTCACTATTTTTCCTGTTACTTACCTTAAGGACTTCTTCATAACTCTGTGAACACCATAAGTTTTATTGAAATGCCGTGTATTTGCCATCATTTACTCCTCTGACAACTTCCTTCCACTCTATTTCATCTTCCTGAATACTGAGATTCTATCTCCCTTCTACTTTGAATAGAATAGTTTGAAGGACACTTACTTCTTCAGTAGAAATGGCATGTTATTATACTTCAAGTTTTGGAAAGAAGTCTACTATACTTCAAAATGAAATGACAGGCATGCTAAACTGAAAGTCATCCACTCTCTCATTCAGTGATAGTATGCTTCTGTGATACTTTAGAGGCAAGGTACTATAAATAGTAGTTGCAGAGCGGCAACTACAAAGGAAAACTAATTTGGGGGGCCTCTATATTAATTCCTAGTAATTCTAAACTTCTGAATCTCTTATTTTCAGCTAAAATTTTCCACTAGAATGAGCCAATGTGAAGTATATTACCTGGGATAACCTAATAAAAGCTGTTTGTAAGAATGATTAGAAGGAAAAAGGGAAAGGGGACACACAGTAATGAATTTTCTAGCACACATCAGGCAATTTTAATTTGGTTATGTCATTGAATCTTTAAGGCGGCCCTAAAAGGAAGGCATTATCGCCATTTGAAGGATGCAGAAGCTGAGATTTAGATCAAGTTACTTGCTTAAAGTGACAGCTAACATATGAGGAAGGTGTTTCAACTCTAAAGTTTTTGCTTTTACCGTCATACCATTATTAATCCCAGAGACATTATCTTACTGTTTTATAGAAACAAAATGAGATATAGAAGGGTACTTTAGGGCATGATAAATAAAGTGCTTTACATCATTGGGAAAAATAATTATTTTTTAGTTCACTGAATTGGTATAATTGGTCATCCACTTGGAAAAAGATAAACTTTATCCCTATTTCGCATTATCCCCCAAAATAAATAAACAAATGCTTAAAAACAGACAGAAAACAGAAACTACAAATATTGCAGTAGGGGAAGCTTGTCTAGCCATGACATAAACCTCCAAAACCATAAGGGAGAAGATCAACAGATTTGGTCCCATATGCATTAAAAAAATTGAATGAAGACACTATTAACAAAGTTAGAAGGGAAAACTGGGAGAAAAATTTGCAACCCATTTGAACAGAAAAAGGTTTAATACTTTCATTATATAAAAAAGATACAACAAAATATACAAGCAAAAGCCCAACAGCCTAGAAGAGAAATGGACAGCAGATAAGGAGCAAAAGTTTACAGATGAAATGTAATGACTAAAAAACATGTGATAAAAGTAGATATGCTTTTAAAATGCAAATTAAAACAACAGGTTTTTTCCATCTATCAAAAGCACAAAAACATGTTTAAACATTATTAACATCAGCTTTTGGGATTAATGCATTGATACAATGGAATACTATTCAGATGTGAAAATAATGTGTGTGTGTGCTGACTTGTAAAGATAGTTCATTACATATACTTTATCTGTAACAAAGCTATTTGCACAATTCCATTGTTTTGGTAGAAAACTAAACAAAATTAGCTGTGTGCATATGTCTATCATCATCTTTATCTAGCTATGAGATTTAACACAAAAATATGCTTATATATAAATAAGGATATATATGTAGATATATAGACATATAAATAAAACAAGCTGTTGGTACCTCTAAATATTATACTGAAGAAAGATTTTTTTCTTATTGTTATATACACCTAAAACATTACAAAAGATAATATGGTTATAAGCGACTTTTTTGTTGCCTTTTTGATGTAATAAGCATCTCTTTTATTAGCAATTAACACTAATATAATGATTTCAAATGCCTTCTGTCTATTGTGAAATTATACCCTTATGTTAGACTTCAGGAATTATAGTCATACTGTATACCACTCAGGGCTTATAAAAAATCTTCTATAAAATTATGTTAATAATTATTACTCATGGTAGTCGAAAAAAAAAGAAATGTCCAAACTAGAACATCAATACAATGCCCCAAGCTGAACATACACATTTAAAAAAGATAAGAATTTAGACTGTCAAAACGTGAAAAAATTCATTCAAAATAATATTAAAAAATGAAAACAGACTTCAACATGGCAAATTCCATTAATTCATCTCTATTCCCTTTATTTATTTATAAATTTACATTGGCCACAGATGAGCACTGGAATAATTGCACACGTATAGATAAAATGTCCTGAAAGATAATCCTAAACAGTAGTTCCTTATGGAGAGGGAAATTGACTGGGATAAAGGTAGTGGTGAAGGAATGTATTACCTTGACTAGAATTGTATTTAATAAGAAGAATGTACTTATATATTAGTTTGTATAATTTGAATTTGATAATAAAAAAAATTATAAAAAATGAAAGGTTTTTGAGAGTGATAGATAGGTCTTTTCAGCCAAGAGCAGTTCCTAGGGAGGACTGAGAGCTGAGGCCTGTCAGCAGGCAGTGCTCAGAGAGGCGGGGAATCGGCCTTTAGGTCCTGTATGGGGGATCTCAATGGCAGAACATAGCGTCCATTACAGTTCATCTACTTCAAGTTAGTTCTCTGGGCAGCAACTCTAGGGTTCTGCTGGGCCTCTTTTCCTGGGGGAAATGTCCAAGAGGGAGGTTAGTGGTACAAACTGCAATCCCCACAACTGAAACAGATCTCAGTGCTGCAATTGGTACTTATCACCTCCCTCTACTATCCATTCTACATTGCCTTCACTCTCAGCTAGAAACTTGCTCTTCTAAATGGCTTTCTTGGTGGTGTGATCTAGACCCTCTGCACTGAGGGCTTTGAGTCCTTGTCATGTCCTTCTCAGACTCCTGAATTTAACTTCAAAATTGAGCAAAGGAGTACAACAAATGCTCAAATGGTTCACTTTGGTGCCAAAAAGTGACTCCCTGCCCTCCTTGAGTGACAGAAGCTCTAGCTCACCTCCTGATGATCAGGGTCAATGATCCCTGCCATCATGATGATGCTTGCTTTTGCCCACTAGTCCCTTGGCACAAAGAACCCAAAGTACAAGGGAAGCAGCTGTAACTTAAACTTCAGTGGGACTCTTGCTGTATCCTCGGTGTCCCCCTTAAGAACTTGGACTTCTAAACATATAAAGCTCAGATTATCAGGGTTATGCATACATAGATATTGAGACTTATAGAATGTGCATAATTATGTGTATTTGTATAAACATACATATATGTATATGAATATAGATTTCATAGCTATATAGCTTTATAAATAGATTATATATAAAAACATATCTATAGATATAGATAGATAGATAGATAGATAGATAGATAGATAGATAGATAGATAGATTTCCTGGCTCTGTTTGCTGAGAGGGACTATAAATAATGACATCCCAGTAGTAATGTGCACAGTAAGTGCTCAGATTTAATTTTTAGAAATGATCTTCCACTAAAAGGAACCAAGGTTCCTCGGATTATAGAACTGGGGCAGGTGCGCATATAACATGAGCATTAAGATTAGTATGTGACATATTGTTGGGCCAGAAAATAAGTAAATGTTTAAAGGATGATGGAGACATGCCGAAAAAGCATATAGAGGCAAATTTGAAGCAGCTCCCACTTACCAAATCTATGACAATTTGAGCATCAAAATAAATAGACTTTTAGATTATAACTCAATGACTAAAATAGAAATCCACCACTCTACACTTAACATAAATAGATAAATAAAGAAAAAGGAAAAACACTTTCTCAGAGTAGAATACCAAGTTATAAATATAGAAGAAATGATGAAATATATGATCTTCATTTAGCAACCATCACAATGGTAGTGGACACGGGTGAGAATTATCAATTGATGTAAAGGCTAGTGGTTAGGGGTTTGATGAGGAACAGACTATTGATGTAATGAGAATACCTCCCCATAAGATAGTAACCAAAATGAAGGGAGAAAGCTTTACGGTGGATAACATTGAGAACAGCACTATCATCCAACTCAAGAGACCTCACTCAAGTTCACCAAGTTCCCTAACAATATCTCTTTTTCCTTTTTGGTCCAGCCACCTATGCAAAAGTGGATTTACAATGAAGAAACCTGGCAGACACCAGGTGACAATTTTAACGTCATCAGTGGTGGGACATTGCCATAGTGTGCTTCCTGATGTGATGCCAAGAATGCATGGCCTGATTCTGGTCATGAGGAAACATCAGACAGACACACTGGCAGTCATCCTACAGCACAAAAGACCTGTACTCTTGAAGACTGTCAAGAACACGAGAAACAGGGAAAGACTGATGAGACTGAAGGAGTCTGACAAGACAAGGCAGCTAAATGCAGTGTCTATTCTTGGATAGGTTGCTGGACCAGAAATGCTTAAAGAGTTGTTGTTAGGGACCTTGAACTTTGAGTGGGATCTACGAGTTGGATAGCAGTGTTGTTATCAATGTTAATTTACTGTTTGGGACGGGCGTGTGGTGATGACGTTATGGGGGTGTCCTTGTCTTTGGAGTACATACTGAAGTATTTAGAGATGATAGGGCATTCTATCAGAAAAAGACTATATACAGAGAGAGAATGAGAGTAACAAAGCAAATGTGGTAAAACATTAACAACTGGGGACTCTAGGGAAAGAAGATGTGGGAGTTTTTACTATTCTTGAAATTTTTTCTGTAGGTTTGTCATTATTTCAATATTTTAAAAAATTCACTTTCAAAATAAGAATTTTTGCCTAAGATTTATCATTGTGCTAGCAGAATCCTTACCCCTGAGCTGCTTACTTCAAATATAGTACATTATAATTAAAGACAATATATAGTACGTGTATAATTTTTGATGAAGAGGTAAATCCAATAAGATATAAAAAGATAAGTTATTGCTATGAATTGAATATATCAGATAATAGCTCTTTGGTTAAATCAATATGGTAGATGATGCTAATGGCCATTTTCTAAACATAGAATACAAAGAGGCCAAATGGCTAAAGGGAGAAAGCACAAAAGCAAAAACAAACCAAAAATTCCAATATACTCCTGACTTTCCTGGGAAGCAAAATGTTTTCAAACTAGATTAAAGTTACTCAACTTTCTTTTACTGCTTACCTCTATGTTTGTTTTCTGGAAAAACAATTTTCATTATTTTAAACAATTTTCTTTACAGATTTCTATGGGAAAGAGCTCTGTAACTTTAGTATATATTTATAGTTGTGAAATAGCTTTTCTTAATCCTTTTGTGTACTCCCGTAAATGAGTCATTGATGGTTTCCAACAGTTCTTGGGAAACAGAGGCCTGCTTCTTATGAATGTCACAAGTTGTCTCTTCCTGAAAATCAACAAATGAGTAAACCAGAATAAATACAAATGGAATTTAATAAGCAAATCTTTCAGACCAACAGTAATTAGCTAATGTAAGAATATCATGTATTCTTGTTTTTCGAAAGGTGTTTGTATAAATCAAACTGAGGAAAACTGACTAGCATCATCTTTACTTTAACATACTATTTTAAAAATATAGATTCAGTTAAAAGGAAATGGTGAGTTTTTCATTTAGTACTTCCCCAAACTGTATTTCATTCACTGTTATTTTCAGGTACTTAGTCCTAATTCCTATTTCAAAGCCCAGTTAATCATGCTTATACCATACTTACTTCTATGGGAATATATGTCTTCTGGCAATTTGCTTGATAATTAGACTACGGTTCTTACTGGATCCTACTAGACTGTTCGAGTTCTTCATCAAAGACGTTCTGAATCCTAGTACCTGACTTCCTTATCCCTTCCTTTTTTCTGTCTTCTATCTCACATCCCTGCTGGATGAGTAAATCAGTTCCTCTACTTTGTATGGGTATGTGAAATTGCCCACTTGGATCTCAGTAGTTTAGTCTAGCCTGAACTGTGTGTGGCAGGGCAAGGGGAGAAGTGGGGAGTAAGAAAACTTGGAATGGACAGCACAATCCTGTAGCACAATCCTGTAGACCTATCCTCTTCCTGTTCCTTCTGCTCTATCCTGTCTTTGTAGCATGTCATTTAAAAAAGGGCATGAGGAGATCCCAGGTAGGAAAAAAAAGATACTAGTTTTCTGGGAAGAAAGAAAAAACATAATAGGAAGAGTGGTCTGCCTTTTTCACCCGGTAAATTTGTGCAGTGGTCATTCTGGGAAGAACTGAGTTAGGAGAGAATTGGGATTCTGGAGGTGAGCCAGTTTCCTCTTTATCTGAGGCTGTCTTTGTTCACGAGCACCTTGAGAGGACTCTTGCTCAGGACACTTACCTCAACTCTGTAGTCTCAATGACTCTACATTGTTTTATCTTTATTATTTTTAATTATTATTATTTTTTTTTTTTGGTGAGGAAGAATAGCCCTGAGCTAACATCTGTTGCCAATCCTCCTCTTTTTGTTAAGGAAGACTGGCCCTGAGAGCTAAAATCTGTCCCCATCTTCCTCCTCTGTTTTATGTGGGACACCTGCCACAGCATGGCTTGATAAGTGGTGCGTAGGTCTTTGCCTGGGATCTGAACCTGAGAACCCTGGGTGGCCGAAGTGGAGCACATGAGCTTAACCACTATGCCACTGGGCTGGCCCCTACATTGTTTCATTTTAATATATAAAATACCTTCTTTATAAACTATCTGGAATGACTACATTATTTTCTTGATATTTTTTCCCTTAAAATTTTACTAGTCCTCAAACAATATTGATATCACTCACCCACTGTACCATTTGTGATACTGACTCGGAGTGAGTGTCAGGGAGGGAGGGGTTTTCCCATCAGAAGGAAAGAGAGGCAAGAGAGGGTATAGAGTCCTCACTACAGTATGTGCCAGACTCGTGTTCTCTAAGTCCTCTAATAACCCTGCAAGACAGCCATCGTTATTCCTTTCACAGACTAAGAAATGAGGTCCTGAGAGGTTAAGGAGCATGCCAAGGCTGCGCCTGCTCTCTTCTCTGCTTGGAATGTCCTCAGTTCTCAAGACTAACACTTTTTTATTCTTTGTTCAGGTTCTAGTCCAACGCCGCACTTTCTTTGACTACTCTATTTTAGTAATTCTACTTCCTCCCTGAGCACAAGACACTCATTGTGACAATATTTTATTTCCTTCATAGCATTTATCACTTGTGACATTTTTTGTGAGTTCCAAGACAGAATGAAGCTTGTGCGTCCTCCCCAACGTCTAGCACCGTGCACCATATGCGTATTTTTGGATGAATGAATATACTCAAGTTGCCCAAGTTTAAAAGGCAACAGAAGCTCTCCGTGTGGGGGTGGGGGGTGGGGTTGGTCAGAGCAACCACCTCAACAGACCTCTACTAGTTGCTCTGAAGATTTTTCTCTGCACAAATCCTGGGTACCCGGATTCTGACACCACCTTGAACACTCTGAGCAATGGCTCCGATCCATAAATGAATGAGATGTGTCTGTTTTTGCTCTGCAGATGGATTCTCAGCAAAATCTTGTCTGCCTATTCAAGTTTTTGCTTAAGAACAACGTTTAATCTCTCCTGACCTTAATATTATGTAATTTTCTGCTGGTACTGTTGACAATTAGCCCATGCACAACATCAAAAGAATACTTTTATGGGTGATTATGGTCAAAAGATACAGCCCGTAGCCACAAAAGGATAGTTTCCCTTGGAGACACAAACTGATCTAATACAAGAGGAGCTGACATTTTAATTTCAAGTATGCTGAAAACTACTGAACTAAACAACCGCAATACCCTCTACCCTTTTCAGTCACTTACCATAATTGGCACTTAAATGAAGATAGTTGGAGAAGACATGAAGTTCTCCTTTGTATTTTCCCTCATCCTCTTCTTTACCATGATTTATAAATACTTAGGATCCCTTTTTCACTCATAGGACTTGGACTAAACTCATGACTGCATCTTAATATCATGTCTCCATGTGTTTGTAATTAATGTTTTCTCCTTTATTTTGGGGTAGGGCAATGAGTAAACTGAACAAAACTTGTTTTCTAACATTTCTTACTTTGCGCCAACTAACTTTCACATTTCTTTCTCTTAGTATACATTTCTTTGGCATTATTGCTTGACATATGGCTTTCTTCTATTGTGAAGTCTGTAAATATATAAACCTTTCTTGTTCTGGGGAAACCATCTTTTTATTATGTCTGGCTCAACTTCTCAAATGCTATTTTATTATCTATGTTGGCTCAGTGAAATAAAGCTAAGTCTTTGGTTATCTGACAAAGGCACTGTGTGCATTGAGTTGAATTACACCTGAAAACTGGCTGGATGAATTTCCTGATGAAGTGGAATACGCACTTGTTAGTAAATAGCATAACAACACTTTAAAAACAGCATGACTCCAGGACAAAATTTGAAACAAAGAATGCTGAGAATTGTAAAAGTAATTGCTTTTTCTACTTAAAAATTTCTTCTTTGCTATTGTTTTCCATAGTTAAGTTTTGATTTCATAAGCAATTAGCAAGCTGTTTATTTCTTCTTTATATTGGATCAAATTATTTTTCATCCATCTCTTCCAGAAACTTTTTCCCAGAATTTCAAGAGCCCTGGATGAAACATTGCTAGTTTGGCATACACTCATGTTTGAATAATTGCTGTTTATCATTTTCGTTTGATCTTGACATACAAATAAAAGTTTATTCCAAATGAAATTTCACATTATAATGTATCAAGAGCTTTTATAAAGTCTAAGTAAAAGCTACTTTCCTTTCATGTATTCTAGTGATATTTGATAAAATGATTCTCCTATTTGAATTGTTAGCAAATTGATCCCATTTGTTGCTCATTGTGTCACTTTCCTTAAATTGCTTTCAGATGTTATATTTTTCTCTCTGCTACAGAAGGGTTACATTTTAGCTCTCTAGACAGCAGTGATGAAAATTAGAGCCCTGCTTTTATTATCATCATGATTGATAAATTAAAAGATAAAAATGGCATAATTTTCTGATAGCTAAAGCACTATATCGACATCTGTCATTCTGATCAAACAAGATGATTTATGAAAATATACTTTGTATATTGTAAAGCTGTACATGTGAAATTGCTCTCAATTCTTTTAAAAAATAATTTTAATTTAAATTGTGATTTGATATTTTTGTTCTATGAATTATAGTAGAGGTTTACAAAATTTTTCTTTATTACATTTTTTTAAAAGGTGGGTCTCTGCTTTTAAAAGTTTTAGAATTAGTGTTTTTATTCCATGAATTTGTGTTGGAGTCCTATGAAATTTTTTCCCTTAAAAATTTTTTTCCCTTTTACAAATACGTCCTCTTCCTTTAAAAAATTTGAACAATGACCTAATTTTTTAAAATACAACATATTAATGAAGGGAAATTAGAAAATATAAAAAATTATCAGGAAGAGATGAAGTAACTGAAAGTCAGGGCTACATACTATTTCACATATATTTATATCAGGAACATATTGCAGATCCTGTTTTGTTTTCTTTCTTTCTTAAAATTAAAAATCTTAGCATGTTGTACTGCTGAATGGATAAATAAATTGTGATGTATTCATACAATGGCAACTGATATTTTCAACAACATAAATGACTCTTAACAGGATTATGCTAAGGGAAGAAACTAGATGCTAAAAGCTATATATTGTATGATTCATTTAATGTGGTTCTGGAGAAGGCAAAGCTATAGGGATAGAAATAGGGCCAGTGGTTGCCATGGGTTGGGATTAGAGAAAGGAGTTTGTTTATAAAAGGGCATAAGGGAATTCTTTGGAGTGATGGAAATACTCTATATTTTGATATTTATGTGTTTGTAAAAACTCAGAAGTATACACCAAAAAGTATTAATTTTACTGCATGTAAACTATACCTCAATGAAGCTGACTGTCATAAAACAGACAAGTTTGCTCACGGGTGAATTTAATAAACTTTTGTGGATATTTCCAGAAGATACACTTTCTTAATCAACTGTCTCATCAAATAAAATAAACCTTCCTTATAATTTAAAAAAAAAATCCCAGCATCTTGAACAAAATCAATTTTCTGTTAAACATGCAATGTTAACTTTTAGAGAGCTAAAATAACATTTGGGAGAGGCATAGGAAAGAGTGTTGGTTTAAGTGATCTAAATCTTCATCTTTCACAGCAGAAAGTCAGTAGGCGATTTTTAAATTCAATAAATCAAGAAATAGGATTATGAGCACATTATTCAAATATTCAAATGTTCAAAGGTAACCACGAGAAAAGCCAAAACCTAAAGTGGTTTAAAACGGTAACTTCAGTGTCCAGACTTAGAGATGGGAAGATTGGGCAAAGGTTATTTCTTTTCATTCATAAGCCCCTTTGTATTATTTGATTGTTTAACCATACGCATGTATTACTTTTACAAACAATATATTTCATTAAATATTATTATCTCACTGGCCAAGTTCAATCAGCTGCATCGGATATCTTCTGTTTGTCCCTCCACATCTATTTCCTGCTCTTCCTCGTGACTCTCTGCTTAGCAAGCTGATCTGTATGGCCTATGTCAACAGACTCTCTTACCCTCAAGCCAATGGATATGTTGAAGGGAAGGAAGAGAGTAAGGTCTGAGTATTTATTCTGCTGGTTCCCTCAGCAAGGTGCATCAGAATAGCTATGTTACTCAACTAAATGCCACTGCTCCTCTCAAGATGGCTTGCTATACTCACAACTCTTTCTTTCTCGGTTAAGGTAACTTCTTCCTCTTCCTATCCCTTTGGGTTTAGGGATTATAACAGTTCCCTGTCATTAACCCCAGGGCACTTCAGTAATCTCTTGTAGTTTCTACACCTGTAGTTAATCACTTTATTAAATCTTCCTCAAATTATACTAATTTGAGTATCCCATTTATTACCTGCTGAGGTCCTGACTGAGACACCAGCCAAATTAGCATTCTCAGAAAATGAGAAATAAAGAGGAGAAAGGCAAGGGGATAACAAAGGGTAATAACAGGTGAAATAGAACTGGATTCTGAAATTAGCAAGTGTAACTGATGCCTAGGACATTGGTTTCATAATAAGGGAAGGCAATGATTTATTTAGTTATGGGGTGTGTGTCTGTCTCTTTGCCCATGCTTTCTGAAGTAACTACAGATGATCAGGGCACATTGTGGTTTTATGGAATAAACCATGAGGCATGCATTCCCATGATCTCAGAGCCACAGAACATGAACCTAAGATATATTCCTCGTTGGTCTTCTATTCCCACATGTTTCAAAGACCATGTTCTTTGTATTTGCCACAAGTACTTTTTCTCTTTTCCCCTTCAGGTTTCTTCTGCCTGCTCCTTCATGATAAAAATCTGCCTTAATGGAGTTTTCTTCACCTTGTTGTGTTCCAATGACAGATTGATAAAGTCAGGTATGACCCAACTGTGGCTTGTCATGAAAATAGGACCAGATGGTTTCCAGCACATGCAGTCATAAAACTAAATAGCACCATAATCATACCAACTTCTAAGCAAAAAACCTGATATTCTATGAGGTCTTTCTTTTATATTTGTATATTTTCCAATTATTTGGTCTTCAGGTGCAGAGGGCTGAGTTAATCATGATCAGTGTATGTTATCATCATTGGTCTATGCAAGGCCCTTCTCCTGTTTTATGTCCTTAGTTTTTCCCTTTTAACCCTATTCCTCTCTCTCATTTTCCTGCTTCCTGTAGGCAGTCATTCTAATGCAGTTGATTTATCTTCATTTTATAAATGTAGAATGTGCGGCTCAGAGAGATCACATAGCAAGTCATTAGCAGAATTTGAATTCAAGCTCTGTTGACTCCATATGATACACTGTTCCATAATTGTTTCGATCAGTTTTACTATAATAAAGATGGAGCCAAATATATGCACATTTACCCATTGCATTTTTAAACATTTGGCAAGAGATATTAAAAAAATTTTTTTATTGAGGTATAATTGACATAACTTATCAGTTTCAGGTGTATAACATAATGATTTGATATTATATATTGCAAAATTATCACCACAATAAATCCAGTTAACATCCATCACCATACACAGTTACAAATGTTTTTTCTTGTGATGAGAACTTTCAAGATCCACTCTCCTAGTTACTTCTAAATATGTAATATAGTATTATGAACTACGGTTACCATGCTGTACATTACATTCCCATGACTTATTCATTTAGCAAGAGATATTTTTAATGCAAAGTAAAAAATGCAATTCTTATTGCGTATGTCATCCTCTGAGTTAGAAAAAATATACCCGCAGAAATAATTAAATGCATTGAGTCATGTTGGGATGAAGTATCACGAATTGGTCTTTTATTTGGACAAAAAGGAGCTGGCAATTTCCTTCTAGAACTGAAGCTATATAACTGTCATAACTATAATTAAGACTACTGAATATTGTGTAAGCCTCTATAGTAATGGTTGATTATAGTACTTTCCAAAAGTTTGTCTATGTAAAGTTAACATGACTAAGCATACTATTATTTTTCCCATATTTCTCCACCCCCACCCTATTGCATTCTTGTTTAAAAGGTCATAACGAAATGGAAAGGGATAATACACAGAATTGTTATAGAACTTCCTTGAGACATACTAAATTAGATTTCTGGACATCATATTTAGGAGTTCCAAAGAGCCTGTGCATGTTCTCATTGGCCTATTTCCATTTAATGCACCCGAGAGGACTGTTCAGATGTTACTCTAGGAAACACAGGCTATTCACAAAATTATGTCAGTGTTCGTGGCTAATGTGGAAGACAACAGTGGTGGCTGCCTGGAGGAAATTTATATTTGTGC
This sequence comes from Tapirus indicus, assembly GCA_031878705.1. NCBI lineage: Eukaryota > Metazoa > Chordata > Mammalia > Perissodactyla > Tapiridae > Tapirus > Tapirus indicus. The sequence continues at coordinate 39,598,724 of CM062925.1, read as the reverse complement.
TAATGAAGCTTAAGCTTCAGGCTTGCAAGGCCCTCTGGATTGCAAGCGCCCCTTCCAATGCCCTGTGCCTTAATTGTATTTATAATTCTATATATTTTTTCTTAAAGGGGGTCTCCCTATTGTAGCCAAAATATATATTTTGTAGGATTACAATACATGTAAATCTAAAAACCTGGATCTACCTGAGGCCACTTTCTCCAAAAACAGTTCTAATATGGTCATATGAATACAGTCTCATTTGTCATGTCAGGTATCAATACAAGTTATAGCTTCAAAGAGAAGATAGTACAAACAGGTAAGCAAGATTAATTAAGAGTGTGTATAAAACAACTTTAATTCTTTTTTAGTAAAAAGTAGAAAAGGAAAACCAAAGCTTTCCCTCTGTGGCCTCAATATTAGTGAGAGATTAAACATGAGAATTTGAATGTTAAAATAACTGACCTATATTAAATCTGTGATTAAGTATTTAACTTCTGTGTAGAGCAAGTGCCACTATTCATCATGGCCTGTCAAATCTACTTGGTACTCATTATGTAACAATTATATTCCATTAAATAGAGGCAGGTTTCCTACCCCATTTAAACCACACACATGCAGTTATGCATGTATTATATTATGTAGCATTCTTGGGTAAGATATTTAGAATTTTTATTATACTTATTACATTACATTCAGAAGTGTCACTTCTGAGCATCTATAGTCTCTTTAGCAAAAGTATTCAATAACCTTTAACAATGTTTGATTCAAATAAGAAACTCAATTTTAAAGGTAAAGAAAGAAAAAAACTAAATTTGAGGAGATTACAAGCATTTATACATATAGATAGATAAATTATATAATTCCCAAAATTGCCTGGAATTGAGGGAAAATAGAGAACCAAGTAATATTTTCAACTTGTGCTGCTTCATAGATTATATGCTATGAAATACTTTTGACATTTTGAACTTTTAAATGTTCAAGCATAATTACAACTGTTGTAATAAATTAAATAAAATATTAGCCAAATAATTGATGACAAAAAATAGAATTATGGCATAGTTTTTTGTGCATAAAAATTGATAATTGCTTCTATATTTTAAAGCACTGTTAATTAGATTTTGACTAAGAAAAGGAAAGGAAATATAAGATATACAGCACTTAGCATGTATACTGCAAGATAATGTCTTAACATAAAAAGGTAAAGGAGTCATGAAGTGGAGGGCAGAGGGGCTCGGCGGGGCCGGAGGAGCTCGGGGGCACCCTGCAGAAGGTTATTGTTCTCATCGGGAGACTGTCAGCGGCTCCCGGTACATTCAGGATCTGTGTGAGATGCTGGGAAGGTTCGGCTCCTCCTTAGAGTTCATGGAACTCCTCACACTGGAAGATCTCTCAGAGCCTAGTGGACTTCTGCAAGGACCCGAGTGCAATTGGAAAGAAGCAAGTTCCCTGCTTTGCCTGCATGCTAACGAAAAAGCTGCGTTTCTTCCCCAAAACGAAGTGACTCTACGTTGTCCAGCAGTTGTCGCTCCCACTCACAGATTATGGACATGGATGGTGGTGATGGTTGCATAACAATATGACTGTACTTAAAAATAGTTAAAATGTAACTTTTATGTCACGTATATTTTTCATAATAACAAATATTTAAGGGGCCACCCCATGGCATAGTGGCTAAGTTTGGCTCACTCCACTTCAGCAACCCGGGTTCGTGGGTTCAGTTCGTGGGCACGGACCTACACCACTTGTCAGCCATGCTGCGGTGGTGACCCATGTAAAGTGGAGGAAGATTGGCACAAATGTTAGCTCAGGGCTAATCTTCCTCAAGCAAAAAAACAAAAAGGAAGATTGGCAACAGATGTTAGCTCAGCAAATCTTCCTCAGCAAAATATATATATATACACACACACATATATATATATATATAACTAAAGTTTTATTAAATGACATGGAATATAATTTTCTTTAAAAGTACATAATAAATGGAGAAGTATACCATAGCCATAGAAGTTTTTGATAGGGAAATTTTAAGTTATAGAAAGGAGGTTTCTAGGCTGACTGAAATGAACATGCTTGCATGATAAGGATGAAAAAACAGAAGGAGTTTCTCCAGATGAGGCATCATGATTTCATATTGAGACTCAAACCCATTATTTTTTGAACTTGAAGAAAAAGATCAAATATATTTGACAAGGAAGACCATAAGGAATACCAAATGATAGTTTTAAACATCTAAAACCTTTTTCAGTGTGCAACATTGTAAAAGATGAATATTAGAAGTAATTTAAAATTAAAATCCTATGTCTTAGATTTCATGCATTCCTCCTTTAAACAAGTATATATTCAATGCCCACTTTGTGTCATGCATCATTCTAGGGGCTAGAAATACAGAAATGGAGAAGAGAAAGAGGAGAGTGTATGAAGGAAGGGAGTGAGGTGAAAGAGAAAGAGAGAGAGAGAATCTCTAGTAATAAGTGCTATAGAGATAAAGGAGCAAAGGGATGAGAGAGTGCTCAGAGTAGAGTGGGTTATCATCTTAAGTGTTGGAACAACCCTCTCCTGGACAGTGAAATGTGGGCAAAGATCTGAAGATGGTAGGGGAAGAAGCCATGTGAATAACTGACGGGAAAAAATTCCAGGCAGAGGGAAGAATAAATGTAAAATCTCCTTAGGCAGGAATTTGTCTGCTGTGTTCTATAAACACCAAATGGACCAGAGTAATTGGAGAATAGTTTCCAAGAGGCCAAAAGGTTAGAGATGAGACCAGATAGATAGTGGGAAGGCCAGGGCTTTTTAGACCATTGGAAGGACTTTGAATTTCATTATCTTTACCATCAACTACTGTTGGGGTAAATTTTTATTAAATTCAGGTAAAATAAGGTGAGTACTTAGGGAGTTATACAACAATTTCCTGAACATTTAGTGTACACCGTCGTGGTGAATTTTGAGCTAATTTCATCTGTTTACATTTTTTAAAAGTTTTTCTATTACATTAAGAAAAGCACATGATGGGAGGAGGTAGGCAGTTGAGATTAGTTAGGAGACTATTATAATAATCCAGGTGAGAGATAATGGTGATTTGGATGGTAGAAGTGGTAAGAAATGATTAGCTTCAGTCTATATTTTTAAAGTAGAGCCTATAGGATATGCAAATAGATTTGCAGTGGAACATGAGGGGGAAAAGGAGTCAGAGATAACTCCAAGGTGTTAATCTACGCAATTGAAGTATAGATTTACTATCAGATCAGTTGAGGTAGAATGTGAGAGAAGTAGGCTTATAGGCATCAGGTCAGGAAACTTTTTGGACTTACAAGTGTGATATAAAGAGTACACAGTTGTACGCATGTGTCCACATCATGGGAGGGTCTGAACCGGAGATAAAATATGGGAGTTGTCAGCACTATAAATGGTGTTCAAAGCTATAAGACCATATGAGATCACTAAGCAATGGCTGCAGAGGGAAGTGGGGAGGGCACAAGGAGAGAGAGAAAAAGAATAAAAAATGAAAAAAATTAAAAACTGAGTACTGGAGCACTTTAAAGTTGCAGATCAGTCATAAAAAGAGGAAATTATTAGCTTTTCAATAAGTCAAAAGAATACAATTTAGGATGAATTATGGGTAAGAAAGGAAGAAGTTGTACACAAAATTCCCTGAACAGTTATGAAGCACAGATATGTGACAAGAAAAAACTGCAGCTTTAGAATATGATGCTATAATTCTAAGAAAATTCTTAGAAAATCTCAAATTGGCTGTCATCCCAAAATATACAGAATTTCAGAGTTTATACCAATTCAGCAGTTATTTATGGTGTGTCTACTAAATAAAAGGCAGAGGAATGTGCTGAATGAAATATCAGGTTTACTGTACCTATACCTAGGAAGCTTATACCCTAGCAAGAGGAATAAGACATACCCAGATATCTATTGTTTAATTCAGTATCTGAAATGTGACAGCAAATGAATAAATTATTAAAGAGATACTGGATCCCTTTGGGTTCAATATGATTTAGGTGTACTTAAAAAAAAAGTGTGGACTCAGAAAAAGATTCCGTGGTACCACTGACTTCAGTCTCAAGCATTATTATAAGAATCTGGTCTTTGTTATAGCTCTACTTCTTTCTTTTTAAGCTTCATTTGTTGATAGTGGCTCCCAGCAGATCCAAGTTTATATCTTCTTTGACTAAATTCCAGCAGAAAAAAAGAGGATCTTTTCCCCAAAAATCCTAACTGGCATTCTGGGCCTGACTCTTATGCATCTCAATTAACTTATATTGATATCTATGAAGCAATCATTATGGCTGGGTCAAGGGTTGGGGAGCATGGAGTGTTGCTTGGCTTAACCATATGTCACACGTGCATGAGCTAAAGGTAGTAGAAGAATGACTTCAAAAGAATGTCAGATTACTATTATGAGAAGAAGAAAGAATAAATGCTAAACAGGGCAAAAAAATACAAAATAGATACATGTATATTACATACAAAGTATATAATATATGTGTATATATTATGTGTGAGTTATTGTGTGTGTGTGTGAGTAAAAATGAACTCATCAGAGAAGTTGTAGAATTTGACCTGGGAACTTGAGAATTTAGGTAGATGAAGGCGTCCAAAAGAAAGAAGACATTTCAGGCTGAAGGAATTAGAAAGCAAAGGGAGAGTGGCAAAAAAGATTGAATGGATGCTCAAAAATGATCAAGAGGCAAATCTGACTGGGGTATTGGATACACATATATATATGGATATATATATTGAGAACTCATGATGCTAAAACGCCTTGAATGCCAGGGTAGAGGTTGACACTTCATTTATTAATGGGAATCCCTTGACATTTGGGGAGAAGTAACATGATGTATTATTTAGAATGCATTTGCAACCAATAACAAAATACCCTATTAAAAGCAGCTTATGCCATAGAGCACTTATTGTTTACTTAAGTCCAGAGATGGGCATTTCCAAGCTTTAAGCCATTAACATCCTTCTATTCTATCATTCTCGATACGGCAACCTTTGTCTTTTGACTTTATTTTCTCCTATATCAGAACAGTAAACTCCTCTTTATGCAGCTTTCTTTTTCTCAGGAAAGGAAACATTTTCCAAAGGTTCCCAGCATAAATTTGATTACATCTCTTTAGCCAAAACTGGGCCACACACCCACCCTAGACCAATCGCTGGCCAGGGAGAATAGGTTGCCAATATTAAACTAGATCTATCATGGTTTAGAGTCTGCGTTGGGCATTTCGCTACTCTTACTCAATCACAGTTCTATTAGCAAAGAAAAAGAGGCAATGACCATTGAATAGACAACCAACAGAATGTACCACATGTTTGGGAAGACAAAATTAATCTGGAATTTGTGTGCAGAATGGATGAGAAGGTGAATTATGAAGGGCAGTGATGGAAAGCATATGGAGGCATACCCAGAGCATTGCCATTGAGAACCGTCTAAATAGTATAACCTTGGAGGATATAAACCACCATCTAATCTGAAGTTATAAAAATGAGAGAGAGAAAGTGAGATCCTATTTGGTTTTCACTCTGCACTACCAGATTGTTTAATTGCTTTAATTTCCTCATATCCCCAGGAGACTGCTTACAACTGTCTAATATGTCTCCTAATTTAATTTCTATTGAATATGTTTAAACCTCCTTCCTATACTCTTCGCCTACCCTCTGGCTCCCTTAGCAAAAGCAGCCTTATTGCCATCTTTTACTTATTAAAATTTCTTCACTTCCACCAGCTTAAAGCAACATTCAGCATTTGGTGTTTTGCCACTGTGGGGGATCGGAATTTGCCAACCCAAAATGTGTCTCTTTGGCTTGATTATTTTTAAGGACAAAAGACTCAGGAAGAAACTTTGACCTTCTCCCTAACTGCCTAAAGGAATTTAAGATAAAAGGCCTGTTTCAGGAAGGAGCTATCACCACCAATAACTATAATGGCACATAGGGAAGAACCTAGCAAGGTCCATTTAATCAGTCTTCCCCATGTCTCATTGTCTTTGCAAGGTATGGCAAACATTTGTTTACCCAAAATTTACTGTTCCATCTCCGTGTGAATTACCTGCCTCCCGTTTAAAGTCCCAAACCACTACTCCCAACATCCTCCTTTGTCTTTAGCTGAGGATGGTATTTAAGGTGATGGCCTTGGCCATTTTGGCAAGTTACTCAGTTTTCCTGGGTTTCTCCCATGTATATATGTTATTAAATTTGTTTGATTTTCTCCTGTTATTCTGTCTCATGTCAGTTCTTAGACCAGCCAGAAGAAAATGGAGGGTAGAAGAATATGCCTTCCTTCCCTACACCACCTTGGTTATTCCTTTCTGCTTGAGTTTTCAATTCCTTCTTTAAAAGAAATTAATATCCACTGGGCAATATGAAGATTTGAAGCAGCAAATGGCTTGACAGGGGCAAAAATACTGTTATGAACAATATTAATATCCCTATATGGAGATGAGTAGCCAGCAAAGGAGACACCAATAATAAGTACTCTGCTCCATTCTACCTTCTATACTCACATAAATTTAAAAAAAGAAATCTATGATCATGGCTGTGCCCAGATCCTACCAGTTTGTTGTAGGTCCATAGAGTTCAATACATAGAACATCACTCAAATAGGACACATGAGGTTTTCTAATCAAATGGGAATGAGGTCTCTGGAACCAGTGCTTACTGATTTGTCCAATAATCTGGATCATATGTCTACACTGCAGCTCAATCAATCCATTTACTTTGCAAACAGTTCCACATGTGCTCAAATAGTTTCCTGAAACAAACGCATCTTTGACCAAAACTTGATTCATAGAAGTAATCAGATTTCACCATTAAGTTTATTGAGCATATAATTTAGGGACACAAACCACAGGCAATATTGTAGGCTGTGGCAAAATGGCTCTCAATGATCAAAGATTAATGACCAGAGGTTAAAACATGCAATGGTAGCAGTCACATTACCATAAATTGTAACATACATTTCTCAGTTGGTAAGATTAAAAATATGTGAGTGCTCACATATTTCTTTAAAGTAATACCTGCTATTCTTTTTTTTTAATTGAAGTTTCTTCTTAATTTCATAACAAATGAGACATACCAAAGCCCTCCTAGCTACTCTGAAATGTTAACCTCCAAGGAAGGCAATAAATTCTTGGTAGGAAATCCCCAGGTCTTCATCTTCTTATGCTTTATGTAACACAGTAATGCTTAAAAAAGCAAAAAATCCCTTAGGTTCACTACTGGAATCTCTTCCTATTATTTAAGAAATAGAGATCTCCTTTGTTGTTGTTGTTTATTTTTTTAAATTTTCCTGAGCATGGAAATAAGCTCTGAAAAGATTTATAACAAATATTAATTTTAAATATGAATTCTCTCCCAAAGATAGACTAACATACTTAAAATAATATTTCCTTTACTATATGACTTTATACATATTATATATATTTTATATGACTTTAATATATTTTATTTAATATTTTACTTCTAGGAATTGAAAGATACTGTGTCCCAAGTTGCTGCATTGATAAATTTTTCTGCCAAAAAATGGAAAACAGGAAATGTAGAGTAAAATATACCTTATGTAGTGAATTTTAGCTATATCTTGGGTTGAAATATTTGTCATTTTTTTAAAGCAGTGTGAATGACTAATATAGGGCTTTGTAAATTATCAACTAGTTGGCAAACTAAAGCTTTAGTTAAGTTACTTTTTCCCAAATCCAATTAAAATATACAAAAATATACATAATATACAAATTAAAAATCTTTTATGCAAAAAAGGAGTACCTACTTCTAAACACACAGCACCAAGACTAAATATCTAACATTTACTAAATATTAAAGAGGTATCTTTGGTTTCCTTTTTTCCCCTGTTGACAAAATACTCAATCTGCTAGTTTATATCATGAAAACAGCTGAAAGATAATTTATCAGAAAAACTACTTTTCAAGCTGAACTAATTATGTACACAAATATATTGATTCTTCTAGCACAAAGTCCCTGAACACCTAAACATTGCTGAAGTCCTTTATATTGTTCATGTTTAAACAAAGATATCTACTGATCTAAACCATTTCCCACCAGAATCACAAACCATTTCATTGCTGCAATTACAGAGTAAAATGGAAGAGCAATTAAAGTTATTAGCAATGTAATCTTCCAAGACTCCAGTAAAAGATGAAGAGGGACTTGGACAACTTGGTTTAAATGTCAAGAAAGCTAAGTCCTCTTGTTTGTTCTACAAAGAGTAAGTAGTAGAAAAAAGAAAAATAATTGGAAAATGGACCTTAAAATGAAATTGTTCATCATTTTGTTTTTCTTAGTTTAAAACAACCAAATTTTATTTGTAAAAGTGAATACAATGAAAAATAAATAGAAGGGCAAGCTTAATACACCAAAGCACTGTTGGCAACCTAAGTTTTCAAACAGGCCAGATTCTCAGATGGTAGTAGCTACTACTGGTGTTTTAGACATAGTTCAGCAGTTATAAATCTGTTAGTTTTTTTTTTCTCTACCCATGTTCTTTAACATGAAATGACTTAGACACTGATGTCCAGTTTACTTTCCCTTTCTATGCATCATGCTGTATATTTAAGAAAAGAAGCATCAATTTCAAATCTATAGTCAAAATACTGAAATGAATTTCATGTATAAAATATGTTAAATTACTTCAAAATAACTCGGAGCTCAGCAGAGATAATACACAAAGAAGCACACATCTAGTCACATTGTTTATTCGTTCCACATTTATTGTGGAACAAATACACAAAACTCTAGAGGCCTAGGGGAATATACTGATGAATAAGGATGATAACTGCTCTCAAAGAACTTTTCATCAATTTTATACACGCCCCTTTCACACATTTTTAAAGTTTTGTACACTTTAAGGTCCTTGAAACACTAACCAAAAAGCTCTTTATTAGGATAAAAAATATTTTCCAGCAATAAAAAAAACAGTAATTTTTTAAAATTATCTGTGTCCTGTTCTTGGGTGACTAGAGACTAAGGAAGTAATTAAGTTATTGCTTCTTTCCTCTTGTGGTTCTCTGAAGGCCCCAAATCATCCTCTGGACTCTCATTCTGTTTTTGTGATAGCTCTTTTTAAACTCCTACCTCAGCTCCTCTGTTCCAAACCCACTCCTCAGATGTTGCTGTCTCAACGGCTCAAGACTGATTTTCTACACTTTTCCTTTGAATGGGTTCTTAGAATTCACAAAGTCAATGATCTTGAACCAAATTGCTATCCACACACCTGCTGTGTTGGAAAGCATGACAATTCTTTTCTAGAAACTTGGTTTTTGTCACTTTTAAAATAATCTAATAGTTATTTATCTCAAGACCTACTGATCTCAATTTAAAATAAGTTAATAAGTTGAGTGAGAGACCTCAGATATAGAAATATTGGATATACAATCCTTTTTAAGTGAAAAATAAAGAATATTTCAGTAGAATGATAATCTACTTACACAGAAAATAAGCAAACATGAAGTTCTTGTGGCAACTGAGTGAGTGAGGTTTCACTGGTAAATAAAATTATTTTAAATAGTTTGGATTCATTTTGAGTCAGCTTTGGAATCATTTAAAAATCATGAAATATGCAAGTCCTGTGCTAGTCCAGCTGCGTAATTTTCCAGGATTATTTATAAATCACTTTTGTTCAATAAGTAAAATTACCTTCTCTGCTAAATTTGAATTACCAGACACTTCCAAAATATTTCTGTAACCAGCAACTGTTTTCTCATTCGCTACTTGGCAGATCTTCAAAACTTATTTAACACTTGTGGCAATGTCTCAGAGATCTGATCAAGCACATTTTAGTGATTTGTTTTCCCACTTGAGCAGCATCTGATTTCCAGCAGACAGTATTTCTGCAAATAAGCTTCACAAGCGTGAAGTGCCTAAATCACATAGTTATGCACAAATGTGCCCAAACCCAAGGGACATGAAATGGTTAAATGGCAAACCCCTAAGCAGCTGCAGCCAACAGTGATATATGATATGGTAGAAGAAATAACCTTAGAGACATTTCTTTGACTAACGGGCTGAGAGATATTGAAGTAGTTGTTCTCTTTCTGCCAAAAGCCAGACTGGACAAATACTGGTGGTCAAACTTAGATGGTCCTCAGAATCACCTGGGCGGCATCTTAAATCAAGAGATTCCCGGGCTCCATGCCAAGCAATTTTGTTCGGGTAGCCTTGGGACCAGAAATTTGTATTTTTTTATAATATATATAAATTTAGTGATCTTGACTATAGTTCATTTAATTATGTGTCTAGAAGTAATTTTTTAAATTAACACTTCTGGTTATCTTTATAACATCCATGTAAAGAAGCAATTCAGATATTCTTATGCAGAAACATCTGAATTCAGTTGACCCAATGGATCAATATTCTGACCCAAGAGTAAGTGAATCATATAATTGGCAACCCATACAGAATAGGGTAGAAACAAGGTCTATTGGGAATTTTTTTTTTTTTTTGATGTGAAATGTGATGAAAGAAGAGTCTAAATTGTGACAATATGGAAACCCTGATCTAAACCTTCTCTCCTTCCTCCTGCCCCTCACCATTCCTTTTAAGGAAAGGAACTACATCCCCAGGGAACTGAAGTAGGCCATTTTGCAGTGGAAAGACTCGGCACTTCTTTACCTTCCAAATTCATATGGATAATGTTCCCATATTCATAGAAACAGGAAAAGCCAAAGTAGTAAATGTGCGGGAGGCAAACCTCCACATTGAAGGGGCAGTGTAGAGTGGTGGTGAAGAGCTACACTCTGGAGCCTTAGTACCTGGGTCCCCTCCTGGTGGTGCCACTTACAAACTTGCAACTTTGGACTATGTGTTCAATCTCTTTGCTTCAGTTTCCTTATCTGGAAAAATGGGCTAATTTTAATATCTACCTTATTGTGAGTATCAGTTATTACTACCTTTTCACTCTGAGTGGCCAGCAGACCAGCAGCATTGGCACTATCTAGAGCTTATTAGCAATGCGGAAACTCAGACCTTGCCCAGAATCTGCATTTTTAATAAAATTTTCACATGTGGTATGTGAGAAGCACTGATTTAAGACACACGAAGGTCTTAGACATTTAAGTACTTTACAAATTTGCTATTATAACTCAGTTTAAATCTAAACGTTAAATAATTATAGTCAAGAGCTAAAAACTCGGCAAACATGTACATAGACCTGATACAAGCAGTTGAATCTGTCAGGGACAAATCAGGATGAGATGGAGAACAGTTTAGACCAGAGAAGACTGTATGTGGCTGATGCAAACCTATGAACTGAAGAAGATGATGCAAGAAGAGCCACGACAGAAATGTGTCTCTGACAAGTTTCCCTCATGATTGCCTCTCTGGTGAGGGAGATAGAAAAGTCAATGAATAATCACACTGTAGTAAAGATTTAATAATGCATGCACACGGAACAGAGATAGAGCAAGAGAGGGGGTGGTGAACTCTTCCTGGAGAGCTCAGAGCATGCTTCTTCAAAGCACCCACATCTAAACTGGGTTTTTAAGACATGTAGACAAGGAAGAAGGGCATTCTGAGCTTTGCAAACCTCAAGTGCAAATGCAGGATGTTTTGGGGTAAGCAGAGGTAGTACATGATCGCTGAATTTCAAGGTCCCTACACTTTACGGGTGGAGGGCAGTGGCTCTCAGTTTGTAAAGGGTGAAAGCAGAAGAGGCTGCTAAAATGCTGCTAGACTCTGGGCTTGTCTCTCTGAGACCCAGTTCTGTTGTTTGGGATGAGCCCAGGAATCTACATTTATAGAGCCCTCCACCATTCTGATATATTTGACAGGACATGATACTGGAGGGTGGCTTGATTATGAAATGTTTTATATTCCTTTTGGAGAATTATTAACTGTGCCCTGGAACAAAAGAGCTGCCATTGAAAGGTTTAATTAGTGGAGTGAAGTGATCAACACTATTTTTTTAAGTGGATAACTCTTGGGGAAATGTGGTGAATGGATGTTATGAATTTAATTATAAGGAAACAGTTAAGGGTATTGGCTCTGGAGCCTGTGTTCCAGATGTACTATGCAATCTCGCACAAGTTACTTTAATGCTCTGTGCCACAGTGTGCTCATCTCTGAAATGAGACAGATAATGGGGCAGTTGTGAGGATGGTAAAGCACTTAGAACATTGTTTAACATGTAGTAACAATAAATCATCATCATCATTATGCTACACCAGACTTCACACAGCAGAGTTCCAAGAACAACGCATTTGTGCCAAGAACAGATTATGTAAGGATATATTTAAAAATCATATTAATAATCTATGCCTTATGCATAGATAAGAGTTTATAATTATTTCAAAATCTCTCAGTACCCTTTAATAACACGGAAATACTTACCTGTACAAGTCTTCTTTGGCATTGTCAGGCATATAATGGACAGTGGCTCAGTAATGTGACATCTAATCAGAAAGATAAATGCTTGGCTACCTTAAAGCAGCAATACTTAAAAGATCTCTTGGGGGCCAAATGTGTTCTCATTCTAACCAGCATCATTGAAACAATGCAAGACTTAGACAAAGAAATGAGCAGAGAAAAATTTGAAACACTTTAGTATAGTTGCCACAGCACACGGAATTCAATCCCTCCCTTCTTAAAAATAATCTAATACAAGAATAGGTTAGACATGCCCTGGCTCATTATAACAACAGATGCATAATCTAGGAATTCAAAATCTGTTTGTACATTCATTCTTTCTGGCATCCTGCACTTAACAGCTAAAAGACATTGAGCGTTGGCAGATTTTAAATCCTTCAGTGATGGGCATGCCCCTTCTTTCGTTAGCAGCACTCTGAATCCTCTTGACCATTAATGATTGACATAATACCAAAAATATATTTTAAATAATTTATTTTCCAGTGATTATATATCTCAAACTAAAATGCACTAACAGATCGGTATACTTTTCTCTTGATAGCTCTGCATTTGAAACACACATCAAACAAGATATGAATATCTAGAACTATTAAAATGCAAACATATAAATCGAAGCTAACGTGTATTGATCTAACTCAGGCCTTTCCAAGGACAGATTTTATCCTGGACTTACCGCTTTTTCTGGGGATAGATCAAAAGCTGAGTATATGTATATTCTGCATAGCTGGTGTTCCAGTAACTAGAAAAACTTAGAAGAGAGCTAATATAAAATAATGTTGTTTGGATAACATACAGATTGAAAATTCAATGGTTTTTCAGTTTTATTCAATGTTGATGATATCCAAAGAAGTTGCTGTGTACTCCTTTCAAACTAGAAAGTTTTAAAACAGTAATTGAATAAATTCGGTAGAATTATGCCCTATTCTATTGTGCAGTACTCCTGTGTGCCCTCTCTCCACTTGTCCTTACAAAGCTGTTATCTCTGCTTTCCCCTCCTCTCTGCAGAGTAACTCCACCTTGTCCTTCAGAGCTCAGCCTCAAGATCCCTTCCTCAGATGATCCTTTCTTGACCTCCAGAACTGGGTCAAATCCTCTATTGTGGACTCTCCTCACATAAAATACTTCTCCTTTCTAGCATTTTTCCATTTGTCATTGTATAATATGTGTGTTTAATTTCTGTCTCTCCCCTGGCTCCATGAAGGTAGAAACTGGACTTACTGGGGCCAGCCTCAGTGCCTATTACACATAAGACACTTAAATACTGGTCGAATGAATTAATACATTTTTTAAAATAACAATTGCCAAACCACTTTACAGTCAAATATCAAATGGAAAGAACTGCTGTGAAGACAAATATCAGCTGAGTTGTTTCAACAGCCTTAGCAACTCTGACCCTACCTACTTGAGGCCACACCACACCAGCTTACCAATCCTCCTCTCCTATACCCCCTCCTCCTCATTTTTGTCACAATTAACATTTATATGAGTATACCCTACGTTTGGGGCATTATGCAAATGTTTTAGCTTTGCTATTTTACTTAACCCTGACAATAGCCCTCCAGCTTAGGGACAATCCTATCCCCACTTTACAGGTGAGGAAACTGACACTCCAATAGGCTAAATAATTTGCCTTATAGGAAAGTCTGCATTGTTTAACCTATTGTCTCTTATCCCAAACCTGCCCTTCCATACTTTGCCTTGTAATGTTAGGCTACCAGATGGTAAACTATATTTCTGACTTTCTATAGGTTCTGTCAGAACCAGTTTCACAAAGCACTTATTATGAACTAAACCATGGAAAGAGCAGATAATCATGTGCTGTGGTGGTACATTATCTGTACTTTTATCAGCAACATCATTTTGAAGTATTGAAACACAGATGCAGAGACATCGCTACTTATATGCATTGACTTTTCTTGGAATATGTCTATACAAATGCACTATTAAGTACCTGATTTAATTTAAAATGAAAGATGTATTTACAGAGAATTCAAATTAATAACACTTATCCAGTATATGAGTTAGACTAATTATGCCCAAATCATTTGGAGCTTTTGACACTTTCTATTTCAGGAAGCAGAATTTGGCATCAGTGTAGTCAAACCAAAAGTGAATTCCTGATATAGAAGATAAAAATACACTACTATAAATGGCAATAGACACAATGAAAGTTAAGACTTCATAATGTAGATGCTAGATTTGGGTGAGTCAGAAGTCCATTTCCCTGAAAATAAGTAATATAACAGTAAAACATCAAAATCTGGATTTCTCTAGAACGGTTCACCATTTAGGACTTTAAGAATTTTTAAAAGAGGAATTTAACATATAGACACTAGCTGATTATTGGAAAGAAGGCACTATGAAGGTAACTTGATCTTATTCCTTTGGTGTGAAAATGAAATGATTATATCCTTTGATTAAATATCAGACTAGATCAGTCTTTACATATATGACCATCCAAGTAATTTCAAGGTATAAGTATCTTCTCTAACCTGTCAAATGTCTTATACCGTCAATTAGATACTAGTTTACTCTTCCTTGAATAGCAGCAAAAATTGTGTTCCTTGAATATTCCTGCACGTGAACAAAAGAAATAAATGTACACTCTTTCCTGGATACTCAGTTTACAGAAAGACTGAGACTTTATATCGCACTAAAAATTCCTGGCTGTCTTTGAATTCTTCCAAAGCTAACATGACAATGGGAAATGGTGAGTAATTTCTCTAGATAACATCCCATCTCCATTTTATTGAAGTATCATATGATAAATTGCACAAAGGGAGCTACCTATCATTTCAAACATTGTATATCTTTGGAAATGGAAGAAGAAATAATTTCATAAGTTCACAAGGACATTATTTATGTTCTCTTTTTTGGTTTTACATTTCATACAAGTAAATTCAATTTGGGTTTCAGTTTATTTTAAGATCTTAGATGTGATCACTCAATTTCTATTGTTCAACATTCTACAACTGCACCTTTGACTTCAGCCAGCTTATTGAAGAGGAATAGTACTCTAAAGCCCATCAAATGAAAAAGTAGCAAGAAGAACCTTTCCTCTATAATACCAAACAATAAACTGGCTCATCTGAATCCCTGAAATCACAGACATGTGCGTGTACATGCACAGGCTCACAAACACATAATTACCCACAATCACACAGTCATGCAGGAAACAGTTGTCAACTTAGTCAAAATTGTTGGTTGGATATCTCTGAGTACACACTAGAGAAAATAAATGTCTACAGGGTACAGGCTCTTTATTGTCCTTCAGACAGTCAATAGTCTGGGATAAGAATGATCATATTTTCATTTCCCTCAACCTGGAAATAATACAATAAACCAAGATACGAATAGTTAACATGCATTATCAGAGTCACACAATGTGCTATTTCATCAATAATCAGAGTATTTTAGGCCATAAAATAAAAGTTTGTGGGGTTTCTTTTTTTGGTAAATTACTTTAGTTTCATAATTTGAATCGAGTAAATGTCATCAAGCTTACTTCCAAGATGGAGAAGTTTGAACTGTGACAGTCAGCACACTTAAAAGTGCTAAATAATCTTTTCTTTTAAGTGACTGGAGTTAAATTGTTTCCACTGGAGAGGGGTTAAAAAACACTATGGGTCCTGCCAGACGACAGAAAATTAAGTTGTTCACTTGAGGAAAATTTTTCAGGCTTATTTGAATTGAACCAAACTTTGGACAATTGATCAAATCAAAAACAATTTTTAGTTGTAGCTAAAAATCTTTGAAAGAATTATTTTCTATCTAGCATTTCTTTACTCCTTTATATATGCTCATTTTCATCTTGAGAGAAAGCAAAAGCTAAGCATAGCAAGCTGAGTCTTCACCATGGTGTCAAGATTCCACCTCACTCCTTCCTCTGTCATCTCACATAAGCAGACTTTTCCAATCAACCGTAGCTTGATGGCTTCTCTTATTCCAAAACCCAACAGAGTATTGAGAGGTAGCAAGCACAAAATGTCTTTATTTATTTGTACTGTAAATGCAGTTTCTTGAGATATTCGTCATCAAAGAAGTAAAAGACAATCACAGGAACTAAAATATTTCCATATTTTTCATTGATACAGACATATAATTATTCGAGATAAACTATTCCCTTCCTTCTACACCAACCCCACTGAGTTCCACTACCACAGCTAGGGTTTCAACAGATTCTGAAGGTTTAGTCATTGCTGCTTTAGTTATGAACCTTTAATGAAAAAGTTAGCTTGCTATGAGTAAGACTTTCCCACACAAGGCCACAAAAATGTGTGAGTTCATTTCTGAAACAAACATTTAGCTTAGTTAAGGTTGGTTTGCTTGTATCTCACAGAAGACATGAGAACAGAAATCTTATTTTTGAGAACACATGATCCATAATCATTATTCCTAGTACTGTAACAATTTTATAGATGAATGGCTCCAACTCATCTTTCACATTTTTCTTCATGTCTTACTATGGATTATCAAACAAAATGAAAGGAAACATTTAATTCTAATTCTCACATGGGAGAATGGAGCCCATGCTATTTTTTTCTAAAAAATTATATAGAAGGATACTATTCTATGCCAAGTGGCTGAAGCCCACAAATAACACTCCCTGTGCCAGTGAGCCTGCGGTGGCCATGTGATCAGCTCAGATTTCTGGGCCAGGATAGAGGGGCCCTCTTTGGTGTCAGGATCCCTGGTCAGTATGGACTTTTATCAGCGTCAAATTAGGTTTTCTTCTGGAAGGACGAAGACATGAACCTTGTTCATTAAACCTCAGGTGGCACAAGAATGGGTCCAGAAATTCTGGACCTCAACAAATGTGAGGAAATAAGATTTCAGTCACTGCATCTTGCAGAAACCACCAAACATAAGGGGGGAAGGGGGGAAATAACAAACAAATGTCTTTTAATAAGTACTCTTTATTTTTTTTACTTTTTCTCCATAAAATTCAATTATTTATCTTCTTATTTCTCATTTTTGTCCCTCTTAATGAAGGGAAAAAAATCACCAAATCATATAGGCCTCCTTCAAATCTTGATGCAATGTGGAGTGTCTTGAACTATAAATCAGACTCATTTGGGTTTTGCCCTCTTTTCATCCATGAACTGTCTCCATACTATTCCCTATCAGATGTAGACAAGAAGCCAATTCTGTTGATTCTATATAATTGTTCACAAAACACCTGAACAATTGATGATAAATGATAATCCTTCTATTAGCCTACTTTGTTCAAAGTGAAGTCAAAAGAAGAAAGTGCACTGGGATTCTGAGTGTGTGGGAAAGCCTAATCTTGGAGAAGCAAGCCTCTACCATTCTAAAATTAATTTGTTCTTGAATTATTCAAATGACTTATTATAGAGGGCTCGGATGGATGCAGTCAGAGGGACATATCTAGGCATTGATAGCCTACTTAGGCAACCAGAAGATGAACCGCAAATGGAGGGGGGAAAGCCTCGGCATTAGTGAGTACCACAGCTCAACGCAGACTGTTGGTGAGGCTCTGAGGAAGGAGACTAAGAGGTAAGGGTTAACATGTCCCAGCCAAGTTCCTGCAGGTTGGCCTTCTGTAAAATTCCATGGGAACCAGCCATGCCAAATTCTGGAGGCAATCAATCCTAGTCAAGGCTGAGGTGGCAGATCAGACCACAGGTTCTGTAGAGCTGAAACCAGGGGTGTCAACCTCCATTCCCCTAATCATGCAAGAGAGGGGCCCCCAACAGTAAATGCTGAGGTAGACGAAAAGGGATGGAGGACAAGTTCTGGCGCATGATACTGCTTCTATGACACAGGTATTGGACACAAGGCCTTAAATGTGGCTGGAGAAGGGCTAGCACCTTTTCAATTATGTTTCTTAAAAACCTCGCAGCACAAAGGCCAAGATTCCTGTAACAAATTCTGATGCCCAGCCTTGCTAGATCCTTGCCCTGGATTTTGATGGACAACTGAGTACTTGCACTCCCAATAAATGTTGTTCCAGATGACCTGATCTTGCCATCTAGCCATTTGTCCTTTTGTGCTCAACATGGACATAATTTGTCCATTGTTAGAAGTTAGGTAGAAGTATAAATTGGTACAAATAGAACAACCTTTATGTAATGAAATGTAATTTAGCATTATATATCAAAACTATAAATATATATTTCGATCAAAAATTTCATCATCTAGAAATTTATCATTTGTACATAATTTCCCAAATGCAAAATGATGTTTGTACAAAGTATTCATATTAGTACTGCCTTTTTATAGTGACAGATTATAAAGAATCTAAATGTTCATCAACAAGGGAGTGGTTAAATATATAATGCTACATCCACACAATGGAATACTCTACAGCCATAGAAGAAAAGAATAAGAAAGTTCTCCTTGTATTGATATGAAAATATCCCAAAATACATTGTTCAGGTTATATATGGTGGGAACTAGACTATTCACATTTTATCTTTATGATATCTGAATGAAAAGGATATAATGCAAATTATTAAATATATAAAGACTAAAGTGATGAAGGGGTAAATTGCTAAAAGCACAATATTCATTAAGCAAGGAACCACAAATTAGGCAATAAAATTCCATATCATTTGTGATTCTGGGACTTTTCAAGATGAAGTTAAAGTGATGCCTTAAATTATTTGTGTAGAGACTCAACCACATTTGTGAAAGTACTCAGTTTATGAAAACATGAGAACTAGTATAAGTAAGGTGAATCCATAGACTGATTCACAAAGACTTTTCAGATTATATCCCAGGATTACACACAGTCAGCTTACTTTTTAAACTTTTTAAATTTACATCTATAGTTATAAAATGGAAAGTGATTCTCAGAGACATGGGTCTTGTGGTGTTGTGGCAAAATAAACAGGCTAGAACTAGAGACTCAGGTTTAAATCACAGCTCTGATTTTTGATAATCATTTGATATCTGAGGACCTCAGTTTCCTAATAAGCTACAAAATAAAAATTAGGCATAATTATCACCAAGATTCCTTCCAGCCTTAATATTCTATGAATCCATTCTCTATTATTATAATATGGTGCAAACTCTATAAGATTTAGAAAATACGTGATACAAATGGTAGAATAAAGTAAGCAGTCACAGAGTAAAGAAGAATATGCAGACAAAATATAGCAGACAAAGGTTTCAATTGTGCCTTCTTGAGACTTTGACTATTACAAGGTCTGGGTGATGAAGAACCTACTATGAAATCGAGCCTGGTATTTTCCCAAAGCTGCTCAATGGCTCAGAGTGAATATTCCAACCTTTGTATACAGATTGCGAGACTAGTGTCTCAAGACCCATTGTCACCATTTCCTTAATTTTTTTTGGTGAGGGACATTAGCCCTGAGCTAACATCCATTGCCAATCCTCCTCTTTTTGCTGAGGAAGACTGGCCCTGGGCTAACATCCATGCCCATCTTCCTCTACTTTATATGGGACACTGCCACAGCATGGTTTGACGAGCAGTGTGTCAGTCCATGCCTGGGATCCGAACCTGCAATCCCAGGGCCGCCAAAGCGGAGTGTGTGAACTTAACTGCTATGCCACCAGGCCAGCCCCCCCTTGTCACCATTTTGAATGAGCTATGGAGGCACCACAGAATTCCATCTTGCAAGATAAAACATCATTCAAGAAGTTCTAGCTGCCTGATATATATGATATTTGGAACTCAAATCTTTGAAAAAAAGAGCGAGATCAACATCATTTGCTTTGGTCTGAGTTTTTAAAAGTCTGCTGCTGTATTCCAACTATATCCTGGATAATTTTCACAAAAGACACTTTTTTAATATAACATTGAACAAATGACAATGCAAAACAAAACAAAAAAATCCCCAAACCAAACAAAAACAAAATAAATAAACAAACAAATTTAAAAAGCCACAGTGGAAAGATAAACTAAAACTTGAATGGTAAGCAGACATGTACCCTGGGGCAAATGCCATATCAGGACAATGAACCTGAAACTACACCTTGGGCCCCTGCAAAACCAGGGAGTTGAGTTTTAGTCTATCCTTTTAAGCGAGGATTACCTAAGGGGACTAAATTGAAAACTTAAATAAACAAATTCCTAGAAAAATGTATCTCACCAAAAAAGATTCAAGAAGAAATAAAAATCTTGACTAGATCTACAATCATTAGAGAAATTTGATCAATAATTAAAATATTTCCATAAAAAGAGACCAAATAATAAATACATTCAATGAACCATCATATCATACTTTATATTAAATGAATAAATAATTTTAACCATTTATGAATTCTTCCAGATATTAGGAAAATTAATCTATAAGAAAAACATGCCCAAATGGGGGATGTTTCACATGGCCCCAATTTTCTCTAGTGAATATACCTAGGAGAGGAGTTGTTGGACCACAGGATGTATACATCTTTGGTTGTGTGAGATAACATTAAATTGTTTTCCAAAATGCTTACACCCATTTATATCCCATTCAGTAGTATGGAAGAGTTCCAGTTGCATTGTCTTCTTTGCAACATTTGATATCATCAGCTCTCTTAATTTTGCCGATCTACTGCATTTGAATTATTCATTTTGAACCTTGTTTTCTTTGGTTTCCCAGGCTCCATCTTTAGAGTCATGTGAAAAACTTTTGTTAATAATCCACCACCAGGTGCTGGCCCTCTGGTGTAATGGTTAAGTTCGCCCATTTCACTTCTGCGGCCTGGGGTTGGCCGGGTCGGATCCTGGGCATGGACCTATGCATGGCTCATCAAGCCATGCTGAGGCGGCATCCCACATAGAGCAACTAGAATGATGTACAACTATGACATACAACTATCTGCTGGAGCTTTGGGGAGAAAAAAGGAGGAAGATTAGCAACAGATGTTAGCTCAGGGACACTCTTCCTAAAAAACATAAAATAAAATAAATAATAATAATCCACCACCACCTTTACTCCCATCAGCTCTCCTTTGAGCCTTTCTTTTGTCTTTCCTTTCTAACAACCCACTACACTTCAATTTTAAGCTTTTTCAAATAATATATCTGAAAGTTATTACTATAAGGATTTAGATTGTTGGTGTTACTGATAACTAAGAAATTTGTTCGCCTTCATACAGACCTGGTAGCTCTCCAATAATACCCATTGAAGCCAAGCATCAGCAACCATATGATAAAATTGTACGGTCAGTTCTGTCATATGCTTATTTTGGAAATGCAAATTTGTTCCAAATGATTGATATATTAAGGAACCATTTAAGCATAACACAAATTCTACATGTGCTTATGCACAAATTCATCTGTGAGAAATATTAGGTGAACACAGAGAACTGTACTCAGCTGAACTGAGCCACGTAGTAACACACAAATACCCATTTCAACCCCAATTCTTCAAGCCAGTATTACCCACCCACTCATTACACAGACTATTTTAACATCAAATTTAACAAATAATCATTGTGCTCTTTCTACCAGATGCTGTGCTAGGCACTAGTGATCAAGGGTCCTCTGTGGTCATGAAACTCATAAACTCATGCAAAATCTCATAACAACTTTTTTTGCAGTAATAATTATTAAATTATAATTTTATTAAGTACTATGAAGGAAAAGTGCATGATGTGAAGATGCATTACAGGAAGCTCTAACATAACTTGGGGGATATAGTTCAAGGATAGTCAGAGAAAGCTGCCTTGAAGCAGTAACCTTTAAGCTGAGACAGCAAAGGTGAATAAAAGTTAGCCTGACAAAGGATATGAATGATATAGAAGGAATAGTGCAAGAAAAGACTCTGAAGTAAAGAGAAATTTGGCCCTTCTGAGGAATAGAGAAGGACAGTTTGGCAGAAGCATAGAATTATGATAAGGTAAAAGGATGTAATGGGTTGAATGGTGACCTCCCAAAAGATATGTCCACCTGGAACCTGTCAATGTGATCTTATTTGGAAAAAGCGTCTTTGCAGATTTAATTACATAAAAGATCTTCAAGATGAAATCATCATAGATTAACTGAATGGGCCCTAAATCCAATGATCTGTGTCCTTAAAACAGACAGCAGAAGAGCAAACATGGAGACATACAGAGAAGAAGGTGATATGAAAATGGAGTCAGAGATGGAATGAATCATCTACAAGCCAAGAAATTTTAAGCATTTCCAGAAGCCACCAGAAGCTAAAAAAGAGGCATGAACAGATTTTCCCTCAGAGCCTGCAGAAGGAACCACTACTACTGACACCATGATTTTGGACTTCTGGTCTCCAGAACTGTGAGCAGATAAATTTCTGTTTTTTGAAGTCACCCAGTTTATGACAATTTTTTGTGGCAGCCTTAGGAAACTAATACAGAAGTCATATCATTCAAGGGCCTTATAACTAAGGTAACTATGGCAGGCAGCTTCTAAGAGGTCTCCCAAGAATCTCTGTCTCCAGGTATTCACACCCTTGTATAATCTGCTGCCCTTGAGATCAGATATCTATCTGGGCTTTTTTTGGCCTTTGTTTTGTATTTTTCATTATATTATTCCTATGGCTTAGCAGAGTGCCTGGCACATAATAAACACCCAATAAATATTTAAGGAATGACTACTTAATCACTTTTGCTAAGAGAACTAGAGAGTTGGAGGATAATGGAGTTGAAGAGGGCCTAAAGAAAGGAGCATTAAAATCACCAATGTTCAAAGGAGAGAAAAAATTTTTTTAAAGAGAGAGTATACAAAAATGAATGGTCTTCACAATATTGTAACCTGATATTGGACCAAATAATAAATTGCAATTTTACTCTTAAAAAATGGCAGGAAATTCATTCATTTTGTTCACTGTGCTATATGAACTTGGACATACAACTTAACCTCTCTGTTGATTCTGTTTCTCATCTGAAAAATGGATATAATTGTCCAAATCTCATAGGAGTATTGTGAAGATTAAAAGAGAATGTAAATGTAAAGAGCTTAAAATTGTGCTCAAAACACTATATAAATTCAGTAAATGTTAGTTTTTGTTGGCGTTAGTATACAGAACATTCCATCTAACAGCAGAATACATATTCTTCTCAAGTGAAAATGGAACATTCTCCAGGATAGATCATATGTTAGGACACAAAACAAGTCTTAACAAATACAAGAAGATTGAAATCACATCAAGGATCTTTTCCAACCACAATGATATGAAACTAGAAATCAATAACAGGAGGAATGTTGGAAAATTCATAAATATGTGGAAATTAAACAATACACTCCTGAACAACCAATGGGTCAAAGAAGCAAATAAAAAAATATCTTGAGACAAATGAAAATGGAAACTCAACATACCAAAACATATGCAATGCAGCAAAAGCAGTTCTAAGAGGAAAGTTTACAGTAATAAATACCTATATTAAGAAAAAGAAAAGATCTCAAATAAATAACACAACTTTACAACTCAGGGGACTAGAAAAGGAAGAATGAAGTAGGCCCAAAGTTAACAGAAGAAAGGAAATAAATATTAGAGCAGAAATAAATGAAATAGAGAATAGAAAAAAATCAACAAAACTAAGCATTTGTTTTTTGAAAAGCTAAACAATATTAACAAACCTTCAGCTAGACTAAACAAGAAGAAAAAGAGGAAGACTCAAATAAATAAAATTATAAATGAAAGAAGAGACATTACAACTGAAATGCAAAGGACCATCAAAGACTACTGTGAACAATTATATGCTGACAAATTGCATAATCTGGAAGAAATGGATAAATTCATAGAAACATACAACCTGTCAAGACTGAATCATGAAGAAATAAATACAAAATCTTGACAGATTGATAATGAGTAAGATTGAATTAGTAATCAAATGTCTCCCAAAGAAAAGCCCAGGACAAGATGGTTTTGCTGGTGAATTCTACCAAATGTTTAAAGAAGAATTAACCCAATTCTTCTCAAACTCTTCCAAAAACTGAAGAGGAAGGAACACCTCAAAACTGATTTTATGAGGCCAGCATTACCCTGATACCAAAAGCCAGAAAAGGACACTACAAGAAAAGAAAATTACAGGTCAATATTCCTGATGAACTTATATGCAAAAATTCTTAATTAAATACTAACAAATCAAATTCACACATTAAAAGGATAACATACCATTATCAAGTAAGGCTTATTCACAGGATGCAAGGATGGTTCAACATATGCAAATCAATAAATGTGATACGCCACATTAACAGAATGAAGGATAAAAATCATATGATCATCTCAATAGATGCAGAAAAAAGTATTTGACAGTATTCAAAATCCTTTCCTGATAAAACCTCTCAATAAATTGAATATAGAAGGAATTTATGTCAAGATTTTAAAAAGGTCATATGTTACAGGCCCACAGCTGACATCATACTCAGTGGTAAAAAGCTAAGAGTCTCTTCAAAGATCAGGAACAAGACAAGGGTGCCCACTCTTACCACTCCTATTCACCGTAGTACAGGAAGTTCTACTCAGAGCAATTAAGCAAAAAAAAGAAATAAAAGGTATCTAAATCAGAAAGGAGGAAGTAAAATTGTCCCTATTTGCAGATAGCATGATTTTATACAGAGAAAACCCTAAAGACTCCACCAAAAAAATTTTTTAAATTAATAAGTGAATTCAGTAAAGTTTCAGGATAAAAAATTAACATACAAAGATCAACTAAGTTTTTATACACTAACAATGAACTACCTGGAAAAGAAATCAAGAAAACAATCCCATTTACAATTGCATCAAAAACAATAAAATACTTTAGAATAAATTTAATCAAGAAGGTAGAAGATCTATGCACTGAACTCTATAAGCACTCGTAAAAGAAATTGAAGAAAACACAAACAAATGGAAAGATGTCCCGAGTTCATGGATTGAAGAATTAATTTTGTTAAAATGTCCATACTACTCAAATGATCTTCAGATTTAATGCAATCCCTATCAAAATTCCAATGACATTTTTTACAGAAATAGAAAAAACAATCCTAAAATTCATATGGAACCACAAAAGACCCTGAATAGCCATAGCAAACTTGAGCAAAAAGAACAGAGCAGGAGGCAACACGCTTCCTAATTTAAACAACAGTCCAAAGCTATAGTAATCAAAACAGTATGGTACTGGCATAAACACAGATATATAGATCAATGTAACAGAACTGGGAGCTCAGAAATAAACCCCCATATATATGGTCAACTAATCTTTGACAAGGGCACCAAGACCACACAATGAGGAAAGGATAATCTCTTCAATAAATGTTGCTGGAAAAACTGGATATTTACATGCAACAGAATAAAATTAGACCCTTATCTCACACCACTCACAAAAATTAATTCAAAATGGATTAAAGACTTAAATGTAAGACCTGGGGGCCGGCCCAGTGGTGCAGTGGTTTAGTTTATGCTTGGCAGCCCGGGGTTCGCGGGCCCGGATCCCGGGCAGCCGCCGACACACTGCTTGTCAGCCATGCTGTGGCGGCGTCCTATATAAAGGAGGAAGATGGGCACGGATGTTAGCCCAGGGCCAGTCTTCCTCAGCAAAAAGAAGAAGATTAGCAACGGATGTTAGCTCAAGGCTGGTCTTCCTCACACACAAAAAAAAAGTAAGACCTGAAACCATAAAACTCTTTGAAGGAAACAGGGGAAAATCTCCTTCACATTGGTCATGGTAGTGATATTTTTTTATATATAATGCCAAAAGCACAGGCAACAAAAGCAAAAATAAACAATCAGGACTATATCAAACTAAAAATCCTCTGCATGGCAAAAACAAAAATCAAAAAAATGAAAAAGCAACCTATGGAATAGAAGAAAATATTTGCAAACCATGTACCTGGTAAGGGGTTAAATATTCAAAATATATAAGGAATTCATACAACTCAACAGCAAAAAAGCAAACTACCTGATTAAGAAAATAAGCAAAGGACTTGAATAGACATTTTGCCAAAGAAGATATACAAATGGCTAACAGGTACATGAACAGGTGCTCAACATCACTAATCAAGGAAATGCAAATCAAAACCACAATGAGACATCACCTCACATCTGTTAGGATGGCCATTATCAAAAAGACAAGATATAACAAGTGAAGACGTAGAGAAAAGGAACCCTTGTACGCTGTTGGTGGGAATGTAAATTTGTACAGCCATTATGAAAACAGTATGGAGGCTCCTCAAAAAACTAAAAATAGAACTACCATATGATCCAGCAATCCCACTTCTGTGTATATACCCAAAGGAAACAAAAACAGTATCTCAAAGAGGTATCTGTACTCCCATGCTTATTGCAGCATTATTCATGAGAGTCAAGATATGGAAATAACCTAAGTTTCTGTCAACTGATGAATGGATCAAGAAAATGCAGTATATATACACAATGGATTATTAATCAACTATAAATAAGAAGGAAATCCTGCCATTTGCGACAACATGGATGAACCTGGAGGGCATTATGCTAAGTGAAATAAGCCAGACAAAGACAAATACTGTATGGTACTTATATGTGAAATCTAAAAAAGTCAAACTTATAGAAACAAAGAGTCAATTGGTGGTTGCCAGGGGCTGAGAGGTGGGGGAAATGGGGAGATGAGATTCATAAGTTCTGGGAATCTAATGTACAGCACCGTGACTATGGTTAATAATATTGTATTGTATACTTGGAATGTGCTAAAAAGTAGATCTAAAAAGTAAAGAGAAGGATTCTCACCACAAAAAATAATTGTAACTATGTGAGGTAATGGATGTGTTAATCAACTTGATTGCAGTAATCATTTCACAATGTATGCATATATCAAATCATTATGTTATATACCTTAAATATGTACAATTTTGTCAATTATACCTCAAAAGAGCTGGGGGGAAAGTAGTAATATTTTACAAGACAATAAATGTGAAAATATTTATTGAAAAACAAAGTGCTATATACATATGAGGGATTATTACCAAGAAATTGACCAAACTGATGATTCTAACTTCCTGAGTTCCAAATAACCACAGTTTTTATTAGCTGCTCTTCAATCTTCCTCATTCTCCTCACACCTCCAACCTCAACTCTTCTGAATCTTCAATCTCAGACACTTAGTATGTGACCTGTTTCCTATGTCAGAAAGAAAATAAAAGCCTTTATATAAAACTACTTAAAAGGCCACCAAATCTATAAGCTTACTCAACTTCTCCTTTCTTTCTCAATAATAGCCAGTTTCTCCACAAATGTTCGATGACAGTTTATGCCTTGTCTGAAGTCCCGTCCTAGTGATCATTCCCTGTCTGTCCTGTATCTTGAAACTTTCTGTCCATGTTGAGTCATTCTCATCAATATCTAAAAATATTCTGGCTCTTTGTCATAAATACAATCATGACCAGAACAATAATTAAAATCACAAGGAAAACCCTCTCCCTGAAACTGTTTCCTGTCCATGCACCTCATAATTACTCCTTCCCTACGCTGTCAAACTTATGCGAAGAGTTGTCAAAGCTCATTATCTCCAATTTCTCAATTCTCTTTCACCCCATCTTTTAACTCTACCACTGGAGTTATCATTGTCCTTTATGTTATGAAGGTCACCAACGGCCACCGCGCTGCCATAAACAACAAAAAAAAAGTTATAAACAATAAACTCTGTTCTGTTCTCATTTCACTTGACTTCTCAGAAGTCTTTGACACACACTCTTCTTGTCTTCTGTTCTTCACTTTTAGGGAGGGGAAGGAGCAGGTGTCACCTTTTCACAATCAAAATAACAAAACGATACTTTGCCATGTAAAAATACCATGGAGAAAAACAGAACAGACATTTTTACTCATAAGTAAACCGAGGCTTAGAAAGCTTAAATCATGTTCCCAAGATCACAAAATGTGTGAATAGCTAAGATTCAAACCCTTTTGATGTTTGAATCCAACTCAGCTATGGTTTATAAATTATATAGCATGATTTTAGATATACCAAAACTTCGGTATACTTTTCTACTCAGCAATCTGAAGAATCCCATTCCTCCAACCTAATTGTCATGTGTTGACTAAAAAACTGACCACTGGTTTGTATAAATAAATAATAAATAAATATAGCCTTTCAAAATTTATTATCATAACTCTAGTAGCACTAACCTTAAGATGGATATGCCCAGTAAAGCTTTTGGTTGGTTAATTAAGCATTTGTGGATGTGCCATGGAATAAAACTATTCATTCATATAAACATGTCTTGTTGCTGTGGTAAGCACGACCTAGCCATGAAATAGGAAGCTAACTCTTGCCTGGTATTAAACTACTTTACAAAATGGTGCAGTAAGATTCCAAATAAAGCCATCTGTCAGAAATATAATCTCAGTAGTTAAAGCCGGACATTTTTCACAAATTGATAATGCTAGGGTCCTGGATTAGAGTTTTGATACTCAGCTATTAGATATGCTTTTAGAGATTATAAAAACATCTCAAGGGCCTATAACATCTGTCATGGGCATCAGTAGCTAGAGACATGGCACATAATGTAGGACAACACAGACAGCTATGTGAAGAACGCAAGACTGCAGTCTGATAAAATCAACATCCCAGAGAAAAGTGCACACAACTGGAGACATGTACCAGGCAGAGCTCCAGTGTGAGGTATGTACAAACAGCCCCATGAACTTAACAGATCCCATGATCAACTGCTAGGTCCTTCCACCTGAACCATTTTCTCAAACTTTATCTTTACTTTATCTTGTTGTGTTCATTGGACGTACTTCCCTTGAAACAGTTATTACAGGCAGGTTAAGTGTGTCTTTTAAAAAGTCAAGGAATAAGTGTTTATGGAATTGAACCAATTCTAAACCAATTCAAAATCGATACAGAAAAGTGTATAATGGAGATTAAAATATCAGATTTATTGCTGATAAAAAACAGGCTGGAGAAACTGACAGGTATGCAATAGAAAGGGTTTTCTAAGGCTGAACTGAACTTTTATTGGCTAAATCCTAAAAAGAGAAAAACCACATTCAAAATGTAATTTTCTGATTATGTGTCATAAACTGAGTATTAGCTTACAAATATAGTCAGATATTTTTCATGAGACGGAAGCAGATCCTTTTTAGCCTGCTGCCACGACCTCAGGGCAACCCTGCATGACACTGATTAACACGTTTCAATCAGTATCAAAATGCGTGCAATTTCAGACACAAAGTGTATGTGATTCACAGTGTTAATCTTGGTGCTGCTTAGGATCAAGGATTCTTGCTCAGAAAAGATAAAGACAGATATGTACCCCTTTAAAGACAGATAGATATGTCCATCACTCTCCCATGTCAGTCACCTCTTCGTGCAATCTGACATATTTTAACAAGGCACAGAATTTTACTTTTTGAAGAAAAGAAGCAGCCATCTTAGAGAAGTGTGGCGTCGTTTATTAAGCCAGAGAAAACTGTTTGCTCCCCTCTCAATTCTGCACAGCCCGGGAGTTCAAAGGTCAATTTCTGATTTGGATTAGGGGTTCCCCATATGGCAAGGCAATGTTAGTTCCTAAAGCAAGCCAATTGTAAATAAAGCTCCTAACAGATTTTCTGAATTCCATAAACATCACACAATTTTTTAAATAAAAAACAGATTATTTTCAAATTCATCTGATCTCACTTTTGCAGCATTTTTATGACTTTAGGGGAAAAACTTGATACATATTTTGAGCAATTTCTAAAACTCTGGCTCCAGACATCTGTAAATAACAATGGCCACAGATGTGCAGCAACAGGCCCACTGCAAGAAAGCCCAGCATCTGGTGACAGAGACCTCCACTCTGCTTCTACCCTCTCCGTCCAGACAACTATTAGCTTCTGGAACCCTGATAAACTCCTTTCTCAAGACACCTCTTCATACACCTATACCCCTGTCTTTCCTTTTACAACTAACTTAAATTCTTAAAGGAATGGAACATTTTTCCATTTTATTGCAAAACACTCTTTATCATCAAATTGTATTTATGCCCTGCCTCATTCAAAAGTGGCTTTTAGAAAATGTACCACAAAGAGCATAGATATAGTAAGTATAATAAAATTTTCGAAAGTAAAGACCAAGAACAGAAAGAAAAATTAAATCACCTAGGCCAAACCATTTATTTATAATTGCTGTGATGATGCTATATTGGGCTCTATGATTCCTGTCAGATGGGAAAGAAATGGAGGAATAAGAGATTGAGTTTCCATTATCAAAATGGAGGATAAATCCTGGCTCTAGGTAATTGTTCTACTGTCTACTGTTAAATTAACATAGACAATCAGAAGTCTACCTCTATTTTGTCCTCGGACAGAATCACCCTCATTAACATGTTCTTTAATGGTATGCTCTTAGTTTTTCTCAATGTTATTTACAAAAAGTACCTATATAAAAAGAGATTCTTCCTTTTAATATGCATTATGCCATTAAGTGTTTAATATTCAAAGATAAATGTAAGAAATTTATTTTAGATTCAAGTACGATGCTAGTCTTTTTATCTTAGGATAGTGTTGATAAAGCAGCATGTGTTCTTGAGTTTGGAAATCAAATGATTGGATATTGATGGCATTCCATTATCTGTATTATCTATATTATATATTAATATACCATTAACCACATTCCATAGCCATATTCCATTGTCACTTGATTATCTTGAAAGCTTTCAAAAGAGGTTAATAGGCTTCAGTTTCCAAAGGTTAGCCAGCATTGGTGAAGTTAGAGTTTCAGGAAAAGAGAAACATTTGGTATATTGAAAGAAAACACTGTACAGAGGAAGAAGAAAGACAATTTCTAAAGGAATAAGATTCTAATACATAGCTAGTACATATTGATGCTATGTATCTTGAAATCTAGACTCAGAATATTTTTGCTATAAGGGATCTTAAAGATATGTGGACTATCTCCTCAATTTACAGAAAAGAAAAAAAAATTGAGGCACAGAGGGGTAAGTACCTTGCCCGAAGTTCCATAAGTGACTAGTAGGGAAGTCCATACTAGACCCCAAGTCCCTGTATTGAGGGCCAATATCCTTTTCACTGCCGAATTCTCAACTCATCCTAGCCTTGGAAGACAAATCTGTCCCCACAAAGTGATACCATGCAACTCAATCCAAACAGAAGGGACTCCTGGATTGTCTGTTTCTTTCTTTCAAGTTTTAAACTGAGTCTTTCTAATAATGGTAGGAATTAAAAAAACAAAAATAAACTTAGAGATTCAATTTGGGAGGCCCCCAAATTTTCAAATTTAATACAGTTAAAAATTAATAGGCTAGGGGCCGCCCAGTGGCGCAGCGGTTTAGTTCGTGCTTGGCAGCCGGGGGTTCGGATCCCGGGCGCCCGCCGACGCACGGCTTGTCAGCCATGCCGTGGCGGCGTCCCATATAAAGTGGAGGAAGATGGGCACGGATGTTAGCCCAGGGCCAGTCTTCCTCAGCAAAAAGAGGATTGGCGACGGATGTTAGCTCAGGGCTGGTCTTTCTCACACACACAAAAAAAATTAATAGGCTATATTCTTTGTGGTTGGACAAGATCAATACCTTCTCTTTAATGAGTCAGAGAAGACAAGAGACTACAGTGGTAACTTTTTCAATAATTTTTAATAAATTAAATTAAGTAATCAAATGGTTCAATCAATGTGACTGACCAATTTCACTAATTATTAGAGCAACTGAAATGGATTAGTCACAACATGTATGTAGCCCTTTCTTGGTATTGTGCACGTGCACCTACTATTATACTTATCGCATTGGTTTATAAATTTTTGTATCTTTTATCACTCTACTAAAGAAAGTAATCTTCACATAATCAAGTCATATTTTTCAGTTTGATTTTGCTTAATAAAATATTTAATGAGTACCTACCTCATTTGGGGCACCATATTAGCTACTGAGCTTATAGATTTTATGGGGGATATGGGAGACATACATGACATTTTTATTTATAATATCATTACTGTGACAGAGGGATGCATAGAACATACTAAGGAGGACTGCATAGGGCTTAGGAGTCTTTATAAAAGAGGTAATTATATCTGAGCTGAATGTAAGGAAGCAGAACAGGTAGCTAGGTAAATAAAAGCAGGGAAAGTGGAGAGAAGAATGTTCTAGGGAAAAAAACACAGAAAAACAAAATATGGAAGCATGAAAAGTGGTGCATGAAAGTATAGAAGCATGAAAACTTTATGGTGCAAGGTGAGGCAGCTTAGGAAGGCAAAAAGTTGTCACTAGTGTTAGAACAGTAATTCTCAATCTTTGGTGTGTAGCAGAATCACCTGAAAGACTAATAAAGCATTCAGAAGACCAAGCCTGTCAAAGTAGAATGGGTATTTTATCAAGTCCTCAGGTGATTCTGATACACACCAAAGTTTGAGAACCATTGTATTACAGCATAAAGTGCTAGATGAGGAAGATGTGTGAAAGGACAAGGTAGAAAATCAGGCTAGAGAGAGGTAAGGATTACATTTTAGGTTACAGTAAATCATATGCCAATCTCCATGTTAAAAAGAAGTCTACATATAGGGAGGTGACACAAACATGCATGCATTTCAGATTGATTACTGTCAACTGTGAATAAGACAGATTTGAGATGGAAAGAGAAATCAGAGAAAAGAGCAATTAATATTCTATTACCATAGTACAGGTGAGAGAGCATAAGGGCCTACACTATGGTTCCAGTTGTAGGGATGAAGAAGTGGGAAAATATTACAGCAATATTCAGTCACCAACTTGTATTTAGTAAAATCCAGGACAGGTTTATGTAGTACACTTCATGATTGGGTGTGCATAAAATAAGAATAATCCCTCAATTTACCAAATCATAGAGGACTAAAACTGAAAATAAACCAACAGAACAGATATTTAGTAAAAACTGTTGAATCCATTACAGTCAGCCTAAGAGCCATAGGACTACAATATAAAGTGATCATCTGAATGGAAACTATTTTTAAAGTGGACTTTATTAAGAAATATTTAATGCATACAGAGAATATGTCTTGATTGTATAAACAATAAAAGATTCATGTATCCCCCACTTTGCTTTAAAAATAGAACATTACCAACACGCTTGAAGCCTCATCCTTTCACTTTCTTACCATCCCCAAGGTAATTATTCTTCTAAAACTTGTGTATCATTTTGTTTTCTTCATGGTTTAACTACAGTGGATGTATCCTATATCATGTTGTTTAATTTGTTGTGTTTTATAAAATTATTATCTTACTTAATGTCCTTGACACCTTGCTCTTTTCCCTCAACATGATGTGTTCGAGAGGATTAATATGTTTTTATTGAGCTAACATTGATTTATAACATTATATGTTTCATGTGTACAACATCATAATTCAAATTCTACAGCATGCTCACCACCAAAATCTAGTTTCCATCTGTCACCATACAATTGAGCCCCTTTACCCATTTCACCCTTCCCTCCAATCCCCCTTCCCCTCTGGAAACCACTAATTTGTTCTCTACATCTATATGTTTGTTTTTGTTTTGGTTTGGTTTGTTTGTTCATTTATTTTGTTTTTTTATATTTCATATCTGAGTGAAATCATATGGCATTTGTCTTTCTCCATCCAACTATTTCACTTAACATAATACCACCAAGGTCCATCCATGTTGTTGAAAATGGCAAGATTTCATCTTTTATTATGGCTGAGTAGTATTCCATTGTGTATATATGCCATATCTTCTTTATCCATTCATCTCTCAGTGGGCACTTGGGTTGTTTGTGTATCTTTGCTATTGTAAATAATGCTACAATGAACACAGAGGAGCATATATCTTTTCATATTAATATTTTCATATTATTCAGATAAACACCCAGAAGTGGAATAGCTGGATCATATAGTAGTTCTATTCTTAATTTTTTGAGGAAACTCCATACTGTTTTCCATAGTGGCTGCACCAATTACATTCCCACCAGCAGTGTACAAGAGTTCCCTTTTCTTCACATCCTCTCCAACATTTATTTCTTGTCTTTTTGATGATAGCCATTCTAACAGACATGAGGTCATATCTCATTGTGTCTTTGATTTGCATTTCCCTAAAAATTAGTGATGTTAAA
Source organism: Tapirus indicus (assembly GCA_031878705.1). NCBI lineage: Eukaryota > Metazoa > Chordata > Mammalia > Perissodactyla > Tapiridae > Tapirus > Tapirus indicus. Next base: position 39,564,434 of record CM062925.1, on the reverse strand, counting down.
CATCTTTTCACATGCCTCTTGGCCATCTGTTTGTCTTCCTTGGAAAAATATCTATTCAGATCCTCTGCCAATTTTTTCAATTGAGTTGTGTTTTTTTTGTTGTTGAGTTGTATGCGTTCTTAATAATTTTGGATATTAACTCCTCATCAGATATATGATTTGCAAATATCTTGTCCCATTCCATAGGTTGTTTTCGCATTTGTTGTGGTTTCCTTTGCTGCGCAGAAGCTTCTTCTTTTTTTTTTTTTTTTGTGAGGAAGACTAGCCCTGAGCTAACATCCATTGCCAATCCTCCTCTTTTTTTTGCTGAGGAAGATGTGTGCTGGGCTAACATGCCCATCCTCCTCTACTTTATATGGGATGCCACCACAGCATGGCTTGACAAGTGGTGTGTCAATCCGCACCAGGGATCCAAACCTGTGAACCCCAGTCCACCAAAGCAGAGCATGTGAACCTAACTTCTGTGCCACCAGGCCAGCCCCCAGAAGCTTTTTAATTTGATGTAGTCCCATTTGTTTATTTCTGTTTTTCTCTTGCCTGAGTAGACATATCCAAAAAGATATTGCTAAGACAGATGTCAAAGAGTGTACTGCCTATGTTGTCTTCTAAGAGTTTATGGTTTTGTGTCTTACATTCAAGTCTTTAATCCATTTTGAGTTAATTCTTATGTATGGTAAGATAGTGGTCTAGCTTCATTCTTCTGCATGCAGCTGTCCAGTTTTCCCAACACTATTTATTGAAGAGACTTTCCTTTTTCCATTGTATGTTCCTGGTGCTTTGTTGTAAATTAGTTGTCCATACATGTGGGTTTATTTCTGGGCTTTCAATTCTGTTCCATTGATCTGTGTGTCAGTTTTCTGCAAATACCATGCTGTTTTGGTTGCTATAGCTTTGTAGTATAATTTGAAATCAGGGAGTGTGATTCCTCCAGCTTTGTTCTTTTCTCTCAGGACTGCTTTAGCTATTCAGGGTCCTTTGTGTTTCCATACAAATTTTACAATTTTTTGTTCTATTTCTGAGAAAAATGTCAGTGTGATATTGATAGGGATTGCATTGAATCTGTAGATGGCTTTAGGTAATACGGACATTCTAACAATGTTAATTCTTCCAATCCATGATCACAAAATATCTTTCTGTATCTTTGCATCTTCTTCAATTTCTTTCAACAATATCTTGTAGTTTTCTGTGTACAGGTCTTTCACTTCCTTGGTTAAATTTGTTCCTAGGTATTTTATTCTTTTTGTTGTAATTATAAGTGGGATTGTTTTCTTAATTTCCCTTTCTGCTAATTTTTTGTTAGTGTATAGAAATGCAACAGATGTTTTTATATGCATTTTGTACCCTGCAACTTTAGTGTATTCGTGTATTTTTTTCTAACAGTTTTTTAGTGGAGTCTGAGTTTCCTATATATAAAATCATGTTATCCACAAATAGTGACAGTTTTACTTCTTCCTTTCCAATTTGAATGCCTTTTATTTCTTTTTCTTGCCTAACTGCTATGGCTAGGACTTTCAATACTATGTTGAATAAGAATAGCAAGAGTGGACATCCCTGTCTTGTTCCTGATCTTATAAGGAGAGCTTTCAGTTTTTCACTGTTGAGGATGATGTTAGTTGTGGATTTATCATATATGGCCTTTATGATATTCAGGTACCTTCCTTCTATACCCATTTTATTGAAAGTTTTTATCATAAATGGATGTTGAATCTTGTCAAATACTTTTTCTGCATCTATTGATATGATCATATAATTTTTATCCTTCATTTTGTTAATGTAGTGTATCACATTGATTGATTTATGGATATTGAACCATCCTTGCATTCCTGGAACAAATTCTACTTGACCATGGTGTATGACCCTTTTATGTATTGTTGTATTCAGTTTGCTAATATTTCATTGGGGATTTTGCATCTATTTTCATCAGAGATATTGTAATTTGTGTGTGTGTGTGTTTTCCTTGTCTGGTATTGGTATCAGGGTAATATTGGCCTCATAAAATAAGTTAGGAAGCATCCCCTCTTCTTCAATTTTTTGGAAGAATTTGAGAAAAATAGATATTAAACCTTCTTTGAATGTTTGGTAGAATTCACTAGTGAAGCAGTCTGGTCTTGGACTTTTGTTTTTTGGGAGGTTTTTGATAATAATTTCAATCTCCTTACTAGTGACTGATCTATTCAGATTTTCTATTTCTTCATGATTCAGCCTTGGAAAGTTGTATGATTCAAGAATTTATCCATAGGCTGTCCAATTTGTTGGTTTATAGCTTTTCATAGTAGCCTCTTATAGTCCTTTATATTTCTCTAGTGTCTGTTGTAACTTTTCCTCTTTCATTTCTGATTTTATTTATTTGAGCCTTCTCTCTTTTTTCTTGGTGGGTCTCTCTAAAAGTTTGTCAGTGTTGGTTATCTTTTCAAAGAACTAGCTCTTAGTTTCATTGATCTTTTCCATTGTCTCTTTAGTCTCTATTTCATTTATTTCCTCTCTGATTTTTATTATTTCCTTCCTCCTACTGACCTTGGGCTTTGTTTGCTCTTTTTTTTTTCTCATTCCTTTAAGAGTAAGATTAAATTGTTTGAGTTATTTTTGTTTCTTGACACAAGCCTGTATCACTATAAACTTCCCTCTTAGTACCACTTTTGCTGCATCCCATAGATTTTGTATGTTTTGTTTTCATTTTCATTTGTCTCCAGGTATTTTTTTATTTCTCCTTTGTTTTCTTCATTGACCCAATAGTTGTTCAGTAGCATGTTGTTTAGTCTCCACATATTCATGACTTTTGCAGCTTTCCTCTTGTAGTTGATTTCTAGTTTCATACCATGATGGTCAGAAAAGATGCTTGATATGATTTCAATCTTGTTAAATTTATGAAGACTTGTTTTGTGTCCCAGTGTATGGTCTATCCCTGAGAATGTTCTATGTGCACTTGAGAAGGATGAGTATTCTGCTGCTTTTGGATGCAATGTTCTATATATATCTATTAAGTCCATCTGATCTAATGTTTCATTTAAGGCTGATGTTTCCTTGTTGACTCTCTGTCTAGATGATCTATCCATTGATGTTAGTGGGGTATTAAAGCTCCCTACTATTATTGTGCTGCTGCTAATTTCTCCCTTAGATCTGTTAATAATTGATTTATATATTTTGCTGCTCCTAAATTAGGTGCATATATATAAATAAATGTTATGTCTTCTTGATGGATTGTCCCCTTTATCATTATATAAGGTCCATCTTTGTCTCATTACATTTTTGGCTTGAAATCTATCTTGGCTGATAGAGTATGGCTACACTTGCTTGCTTTTGGCTGCCATTTGCGTGGAGTGTCACCTTCTATCCCTTCACTTTGAGCCTATGTTTGTCTTTAGAGCTGAGTGTCCTGGCTACATCATATAGTTGGGTCTTGTTCTTTAATCCATCCAGCCACTCTGTATCTTTTGATTGGTAAAGTCAATCCATTTACACTTAGAGTGATTGATATATGAGGACTTGGTACTGCCATTTTATCCTTTGTTTTCTAGTTGCTCTTTATCTTCATTGTTTCTTTTTCCTTGTGTTTCTGTCTGCCATTTTATGTTTGTGGTTTTCTATGATGTTTTCTCAGTTTCCTTTTTTATGTTTTGTGTCTCTGGTCTAGATTTTTGTTTTATGGTTACTATGAGGTTTGTATAAAATATTTCATAGACAAAATAGTCCTTTTCTGCTGATAGCCTCTTATATTCATTTGACTATATGAGTTCCATCCTTTTCCTCTTCGCCTTTTATGATTTGTTGTCACAAATTATCCCTTTTTATGTTTTGAGTTTGTTACCAAATCAAAGTAGCTATAGCTATTTTAAAATTTTTTAATTTAATCTTCATGCTATAATTAAGTGTTTAACAACTTATTCTGATATATAGTTGCAATTTTCTGATTCTGTCTCTATTTATTACCTTACTCAAAGTTTTGTGTACTTTGCCTTTTCATTTCAGGTAGAAGAACTCCTTTCAATGTTTCTTGTAAGACAGGTCTAGTGGTGATGAACTCCCTCAGCTTTTGTTTGTCTGGGAAAGTCTTTATTTCTCCTTCATATCTGAAGGACAACTTTGCTTGATTCAATATTCTTGGCTGAGTTTTTAATCTTTCAATATTTTGAGTATGTCCTGGCCTATAGAGTTTCTGCTGAGAAATCTGCTGATACCCTACTAGGGGTTCCTCTGTAGGTTACTGTCTTTTTTCCCCTAGCTGCCTTTAAAATTCTTTATCCTTGACTTTTGACAGTTTTAGTATAATATGTCTTCAAGAAGATCTTTTTGTGTTAAGATAATTAGGTGTTCTATTAGCTTTGTGAACTTGTATATCTAGCTCCTTCCCCAGGTTTGGGAATTTCTCACTTATTATTTCTTTAAATAATCACTCTGCTCCCTTCTCCCTCTCTTCTCCTTCTAGGATACCCATTGTCTTTATGTTGCCTTTTATAATGGAGTCAGATAGTTCTTGTAGAGTTTCTTCATTTTTTTTTAATATTAGTTCTCTCTCCTCTTTTACCTCAATCATTTCTAGATTTCTATCTTTGAGCTCACTAATTCTTTCTTCCATATGGTCTGCTCCATTTTCAATGCTTTCTAGTGCATTGTTCATCTCATTTATTGAGCTCTTCAGCTCCAGAATTTGTTTGGTTCTTTTTTAGAGTTTCAATCTCCTTGGTAAAGTATTCCTTATGTTTATTAATTTTATTCCTGAGCTCAACAAACTGCCTTTCTGAGGCAAGTTCTCTGGTAACTTGTGGAGTTTCTTCATGACAGCTATTTCAAATTCTCTATCAGTTAGATCTCAATCTTCCATTACTAAGTTTGGTTTCTGGAGAACAGTCATTTTCTTTTTGTGATACCATGTTACCATGATTTCTCATGATGCTCGCTGAGTTGTTCCTCTGCTGGCACTTTTGAAGTAATGAATACCTTTCTTATTTAGGTAAAGCTTTGTTTACTTTTATTCTAATGATTCCGTAGATTGGTAGTTAGAGACCTTTCTTTTGTTTTATTAGTAGGTGGTGCTATAGCACATGTTTTTGGTTTCTTTTACCTGAGCTGCCTCTGGCTATATTTGAGAATCAACACTTTCCACCCACCACTACCTCTGCCAGAGGTGTTGCTGGTGCCCTCCTCATCACTGCTTGTATCTCCAGGGTCACTGGTACCTTGCTTCTGCCAGTGTTACCATAGTAGCTGGTGTATTTGTGGGGGAAACCAGGATGGCAGGCACCATTGCTGCATCTAGGGTCACCTAGGTCAAGGGCACTGCAACCACAACAGGGGGAGGTGGGGAAAGTTGGGGTTGCAGGTGCCTCCGTCGCATCTGGGATTGTCAGGTTTACAGACATCACCACCATTAGTGGAGGGGCCAGAGTTGTGGGTGCTGCTGAAGCTGGAGGGGCTGGGGTCATAGGCCCTGCTGTCACTGCTGCCCAATTCCCTGTAGCTGTGGGCACTGCTGCAGCCAAGAGGCCAGAGTCGTGTGCACCACCTCCACTGCTGCTACAGGGTTCCCTAGGGCTGCAGGCTCAGCCACTGTGGTGAAGGGGCCAGGATCATGGGCACTGCCATCATTGTTGCCCCAGTTCTGCCTCCTCTGTATGTTCCAATTCACCCACCTTCAGATGTGCAGATGTGTGGATCTCTCCAGCATCCTGGTGTATTGGGCAGAGGAACATTTGTTGAGTTATGGATGTCTTACTAGTTGTATATTGAAGGGGAGAGACAAAGGAAGCACCTCACACCACCATGATGCTGATGTCATCTCCCTGAGATCATTAACTTTGATGTATAATGCTTCAGTTCATTCATTTTCATTTTATTGAGTAGTCTATTGCATGAAGAGACCACTATTTATTTAACCATTCTCCTGCCATTAGACATTTGAGTTGTTTCCAAGGTTTCTTTATCATAAACAATGCTATTTAATGTTCTTGCACATGTCTCCTAGGGAGCGCATAAAATAGTTTCTTCTTGGATGGTGGGGCTTTTTTTCATGGAAACGCATTATATGGCAGCCTAATATTTTCTAATTTGATTTATTGTATTCTACTATATTGTACTCAGTTATATTTTATTTTTAACATGTTAGTATCCAGTTGCTGAATTAATTTTAAAACCTTCTAAAAAGTAGCCAGAAGCTATGCTTTGAAAATCACTGCTCCAGGATGTAAACTTGAAAAGGAATTGCTGGGAGGTATGCATATGTACATCATCAGCTTTATAAAATAATGGCAAATTGTTTTCCAAAGAGGTTGTAGCAATTTATTCTCTCTTCATTAGTGTATGTTTTTACTCCAAGTATACACCAAAACTTATTACTTTACACTAAACAGACTGGATAAAATTTCAGTTTGTACTTGTTATGGTTGAGATTGATTGTCTCTTCATGTTTTCCTTGGCAATTTGTGTTTGGTCCTCTGCTTTTAAATGCCTGTCCATGTTTCCCCCCATTTTGTATCAGTTTGCTCACCAATCTCTTTTGATCTGTGGAAATTTATTTTCAATATATAGTCTTGAACCAACTCTTTTGTTGATTATCTTCACCTGGTTTGGCTCATTATTTTATGGTAAACTTTGATATAAGGAGTTTTTACTGTAAAGTGGTTAAGTTTATCTATCTTTCATTATTATTATTATCTTTTCTTTATTATTAATGCTGTTTATATCCTGTTTTAGAACTATTGAAGGCAAAATTATTAATAATCAAAACATGATAGATAACCTTAGTGATATACAGAAGTAATTTTATCTAAGTGAGACTTGGAAAACACCAAAGAAATCTGTAAACTTAATCATTTGTAAAGCTACCAATCTGAGTTCCAGCATGTTAACATAAGAGTGGTCTTTGGCAGGTGTCTAGAAAAGTAAATGGATATAAGATTTCGTTTGAGTTTATTGAGCATTCTCAGAGAAATAGACTCTCTATCCAACAACTAGTGGTCCTTTAGTCAATATAGGGGTGAATTTTTTTGTGAGGAATCTGCCTTTTTCACAGCTTGCCTAAAATAGGTTTCATGACCAACCAATACTCTTTGGATAAGTCATTGTTCACTATAGAAATTTATGCATAACGATTTGATTCCCTTCATACCTTAATACTACAGAGAGAGTACTTGAATTACTGACACTAATTGTCTGGTTAATAGAGAAATATATACCCTATTGTAAAATTAAGAGACTGTATCTTGGTATAAGAATTCTCTCTTCTGAGTTAATCTTCATCTAAAAAGCTCGATCAAGTTGGCATTAAATCATAAAGCTGAGTAGATCTGAGAAACAAAGACTGGATTCACAAGAACAATCACCCCCAAAAAATTCTGGAGAGCTGCTGACCACTGATTTCTGACATCTCTACTATTTATTGAGGATCACAACTGCATTGTCATTTGGGTCCACCACATGACTTAAAAGTGTAGAGAATTGTGTAAGTCTCTAAGAAACAGTTACCTGGAGTATGCAGCTCACATTAAAGTATTCAGATTATTTTTTAGCTTCTGCCTTCAATAAACAAATCTGCAGACTAGGTTCTTTCCCAGTCCATTTTCCCACCTCTATTTTAAATTCAACACCTAACATGTACAGATAGGCATATAAACTCTCAATCACTTATATTTTTACAGAATTAGAAAACATTTTATTTCTAACAATAAATATAGTTACTTTTACTTACATTAAAAAATAAAAATACATTTTAGCATAGCTCCTAAATTTTTTTATGCCACAAAACTGAAAAAACTTGTCAGTAATATTTTTTGTTGTGTTTTATATTTTAAGTAGTTTGAAGGAGTTTTTTTAATGACAGCAAATTTGATGGATTTTGTAGTGCATTTCTACATTCACAAAACTGCATTTCTCAGAATGCTAAAAGTCAGTTGTTTATAGTAATTTACAACCCTCTTGGGGGAAAGAGGATTCATGTATAAATATATAACTACTCATTCTATATCATATGACAATTACTGTGTTAATTTTATAAAGTATATCTCTAACACACACGTGTTTAACAGAATGATGTTGCAAATATCAGTCATATAATTTGATGATGATTCTTTTCATTTGGTTTACAATTTTATACCACACAATCTGCATGTTTAATTTTTCATGATTTGCTGGGAAATATGCATTTCACATTTGTAAATACAATTTTGCATTAATTTCTCAGACTATCTGTGTATGTGTGTGCGTGTTTTCAAATCAGAATCTTTTTTTTTTTTTTTTTTGTGAGGAAGACCAGCCCTGAGCTAACATCCATCGCCAATCTTCCTCTTTTTGCCGAGGAAGACTGGCCCTGGGCTAACATCCGTGCCCATCTTCCTCTACTTTATATGGGACGCCGCCACGGCGTGGCTGACAGGCAGTGCGTCGGCGGGCACCCGGGATCCGAACCCGCGAACCCTGGGCTGCCAAGCGCGGACTAAACCGCTGCGCCACTGGGCGGCCCCCAGAATCTTTTAAATAAGGTAGAAATAAATATCTACTCAGGAGTATTTAATTTTTATAAGACCCTTACATATTAAATTTTAAAACTTTTTTCTAAATAGCATTTTTTTTCCATTTTCCTCTTCTTTCCATAACTGAGTCTTATCCCTTTACATCAACATTCTGGCACATCTCTAATTATATGGAAGACTACAGTTCTTTCTTTGCTTCATATTTAGAAACTATTTTTAGATGCTGGCTTTCACATGCCTGTATTTCTTTTTCTAAGTGATTCTTTCAGCTAAAATCAGAGATAAAATTTCAAGCTAATGTTGCCCAACTAAAAATACATGGGAATGCAGTACTTTTTTATTTATATCATATGAAGTAGCAGAAAACATTTTACTAGATGGAAAGTGACCAAGACCCATGTTAGAAAATCAAGAGAGAAAACGTTTCAGATTTTCTAAAGATATATTGTGTTTGGGTATATTGACATTTTTCTTCACGGAATGCAGATTGTTAAGTTCCAAATCAAAATATCTAAGTGAAATTTTGAAATTGAAAGTCTGTCTTAACAAAGGCCAGTTTCACACTTCTGAATCCAGAAATTCATTTCTGGATTCTAGATATTGACTGCTTCTCTCGTTTCCAAATATTTCACTTTATTGCAGGTTCAAATTATTCCCTAACATGACCAAGAAGTACTCCTGAGGGTATGGCAGGCTCAGGAATCAATCAAAGCAAAGACTCTGTGCATGTGGATTAGAACAAGGGGAAGATGACAATTATCTGCCTGCATCTAAGAATACTTTTAATCTAACTAAATTCCTCTGTAATGAAAATGTTAGATTTCTTTCTAGTTTATAGCTGTATTTTAAGCCATCTTTTAGTTCAATATATAGTTTCAATCAACTTTGTACTTGTCTTTTCAAGGCTGTACCCTGCTGGACAGCCACTGAAGACTCTTAGCAGGACAGATGGGGTCAGAGAAACGTGCTGGAAGGGCACAGGGCAGTGATCAATAGTTTAAACAAAGAAATGAAACTGGGTCAAGAAAAATTGTCTCAGTTTAGTCAGTTCAGTTTAATTTACTGGATGAAATTTCCAATAGCAATTGAGTTCAACTCTATCACTATGAATGAACTATAAAAAAGTTCTCTGGGTTCAACATGCAATCTAAGCTTCAAACCAGAACACAAATTGAACTAATGGTATTCTTTTCTCATAGCATTAGTTTGATTTAAGAAGGATCTGAAATATTTCTTACATCAGATAATTCCATTTCATCTTCTCAATGTGCAAACAGAACTGAGTTCTTTTGTCCACCTACAGCAAGTGACACATTTATGGTCATCTTACATTATTCAACTCTGGTATCTTTGTTCAAATATTAAATCATTCCCTATTACCCAGCATAAAGTAAATGTTGGCTTTATTTTGACTGTAGGGTGGCAAATTAATATAAAAGCAAGTTAACTTATCAATTCTCCTGACAAGTGTCTCACTTCCAAAGGAAAGGAGAATACTTTTCAAAACAAATATTTCAAACATGTTTTATCCATTACTTTGTTTTATCTGAAAGCACTATCTCCTTAATTTAAGGCAATTATTTCAATGACTGTTTGCCAGCTCTCCTTTTCCTGTGGAAAGTCTAGTGACATTTGCTAGGCCTGAACATTGCCCTGTGTCCTTCCAGCATATGCTTCTCTGACCCCATTCTGTCCTGCTAAAGGTCTTCAGTGGCTGCCCAGTAGGGCAATTGAAGAGACAAGTATCAGGTTGATTGAAACATACATGTGGCTCCAAGGAAACCAAAATCAAAAAGCTTTTGCCCCTAGAAAAATGATCCTATCATTTTGTCTGCCACTTATTGTAGGATTAATTTGATCTGGGAGAAAAGGATAAGTGCAACCTAACTAATGAGATCACTTAGCATAGAAATGCAAAGGTATAAAATGTCTGCTTTCCTATAAGGGAATAGAAAACTATGAACAAACCAGAGGCATAATTGGGATAATACAGCAAAGACGTTTACTAAAACCAAGCTACTTGGCATTCAAGACATTCTTTAGTTAAAAAAATAATAATAAGGGATGAGGAATAGTCTCTCTAATATTTAATGACATCACCTTTATCCTATAGGAGCTCCTCAAATGAAAACAATAAAACACATCTTTGGTAATAATCCTTAAGGATATCATTTTTATTCATCATAGGAAAAGTATGTTATCATGACTGATTTTCTTCAGTTGTTAACTCTTGCAACATTCTACACAGTTCTACAAATACAAAGTGTGCATTTTTTGTTAACCAATATATATTTTCTAAATGTGTAAAAGTTTACATGACTCAAATAGAAGGAAAACAATGTTAGATGTAGAACTACTTTTTCAAACAGGCAATTTTATTGCAACCAGATTTCCTCTGGTGGTACCTCTCCATTCCCAAGACCTCCTTATAGACCCCAGAGTCAGAACTACAACTTAGCTAGAACTAAGCTAGTCGAATTTTTGTCAATATTGGCTCCATCTTATTCACTCATTAAGAAAGCCCATTAGAATTTTTATATTAAATATTGTCCTATTGCATATCCATTACATTCCTACTGGCAAGACTGAAAACACAGATGCAGTGAGCCATTTATATTAATATAGTCCCCTCTCTTCTCTCCAATTCACCACCTGAGCTCAGGAACATCTACTCCTGACCTAGTCTTCCCTTGCAAAGCCTAGCCTAATCTTCATGATCCCTTTTTCTTATCCCACTAAATAGTACCTCAAACTAAACGTTGAGATACTTGTTTACTTGGCTTAGATTTGTTCTGTCTTCTCTGTCCAGGGTTAAGATTCTTCCCTATGACCTCCTTTTTCTTCCTTCTGTGCAAGCCCAAGAACATCCCTACCAAACCTCAGAAAAATCCCACTTAACCCTACTCAGGGCCACCTGACAGATTTCCATAGCGACCAAAAATCTCTCATGTAATTCTGAGCACAAAGCCTGGAAAAAATGGGGTCCCGATCTTATACAACAGAGTCTCATGGAGGGCCAAGGGCTCCATCAATTGCCTACCTGGTGAGATTTGAGAATATACTAGAAAACTTCCCCCAGCCAAGAACATTCCCACCCAATCCCAGAGGCCAGCTGACCAATACTTCTTGAGAGGAAGAAAAAACTTTGTATAATGGAGAAAGCCTGACATTGAAACCGGTTCTGGCTGTGTTTGAATACCAGCTGCTCTGCTTCCTAGCTGTGCAACTTTGGACAAGTTACTAAACTCTTGGGTGTGAATTTCTTTTTCAAATGAGAGATTATAATCTCTAGATTGCAAATTTGGTGAAAATGTAGGCAATGTGTATAAACTGTAAGGTCTATGCAGTACTCAGTAAACTGAAGCTCTTGCTATTTTATTATTATTATTGTTGTTGTTGTTGTCATTGTAGTCTCACACCTTAGTGAAAATGAGTTTGCAAGATCCCTATCCTTGCATCCAGGATAGATTTGAGGCAACATAAGATCCCTTGGTAAATGGTCATGAAAGCAAAGTGAGTGACAGTGAAGAAAGGGAAAATAAAACAGCTCAAAAAGTCTGTGTAGAGAGAGACCAAAGACTACAAAATCTACTACACTGGTCTTACCACAAAAGGTAAAAGTAAAAGATCATTTACTAAGTTACTAATATAAGCCAACCACATTCCTAGGAGTTTTTCTTATATCAAAATATACGAATGCATTAATTGATGGAATATCTTCATAATCATCTAAGGTGAGTGATATCTGCATTTTACAAATGAGAGAAACCTGATCTCAGAAAATTTAATTAACTTTACAAGTTTGCACAGCTGCTAAGAGTCCAGGTCTTTCTAACTCTCAAACTCATTACCCTCCTGCTCTGTCACACTGCCTTCCAGCTAGAGATCAAATGCTGCCTCTGCTTGAACTCTGGCAACTCACTCATGATTTTTTCTCATCTGTACAATGTCTGTATCTGCTTAGCTAGCTCTGTGGGGTGGTATAATAAAATTAAATACACTACATGAAAGAGCAAGTTATTACTATAGAAAATATTAACTTAATGTCATTATCATAAAAATAAAGTTGCCAGATTTATCCAACCCCAGAGTCCCCTGATCTTGTTTTATATTGTGATCTCATCTCTCACATCCCATTGTAATCCTGCCATCTTGACATATTTAGCAAATTTGTTTTGACCACCTAGTACATTCTAGGGAATTGCTTCAGTGCTGTAGATCTACCTTCATCAGGGAGTTCAAATCCACTAATGGAAGGAAACACAGAATTACAAATTACAGCTCAAAATGATAAGAGACATAAAGAGGCATGAACCAGGCTTTGTGAGAACACAGTAAAGGTACTATCTCTGCCTGAGGAAAATGTAGAAGCTTCTCATAGAGGGAGACATATGTGAACCGTCACTAAAGGAAGATTAAATATTTTCCACATGGATAAAAAAGGACATTTCTGAGTTAAAATTAGGAAATCCCTTTTAAAGAGCCATTTTGCCCCTGGCAAGAAACTCTGTGTACTTTCCCTGGTGATTAGCTAGAAAAGGTGATTACTTTTGGAAAGTTCTGAAAACTGAAATCCAAGAATTTTGAACAAATGATTTTATTTGTATATTGCCAGAAATTGTACATTTAAGTGTAATAAATGATTATGAGAGAATACTGAGTTATATTAATGAATGCCGGTGTTAGGTTAGTGGTGAAGGAGGAACTTCTGAAATGATCCCTCAGAAATGTCCCATTCTAATCCCTGGAACCTGGGCACAGGTTGACTTTAAAATAGGGATTATCTTGGGGGGGGCCAGTGTAATCCCATGAGCCTTGCAAGCAGAGAACTTTCTTCAGTTGGTAGCAGAAGAGAAAGAGAAATTGCAAGCATGAGAAGGATTCAGTGTGCCATTGCTGATTTTAAGATGCAAAGTGAAGAGAAATGTGAGCAGCCTCTAAGAGTAAAGAGCAGCCACCAGCTTGCAGCACAGGGACGTCAGACCTACAGCCGTAAGGAACTGGATTCTACTAAAAACCTGAATGAGCTTGGAAGCAGACTTCCCTCAAGCCTGCAGAAAAGCCCAGTCAGGACAACACATTGATTTTGGTCAGATGAGACCCTGAGCAGAGAACCTAGTCAATTCCACCCAGACTTCTGACACACAAAAAACGGTGAAATAATAATGGGTGTTGTTTTAAGTCACTAAGTTTGTGGTAATTTTTTACTCAGCAATAGAAAACTAATGAATTTAACATCTTCAAAAGGCTATGAAAAGCAAAGGTTTAATGTTTCAAGTAGTTGGAGTGGTTTTTAGAGAGAGCTCTTAATACAAGTAAAAGTGATTTTTCCTTCCTCTATTGGGAGGGAGAGGTAGCAAGGGTACATATTCTGAGTGATAATCAGTAAAGGTCTTAACAGCCCCACTAAAGTAGCTGTCTTGCCCTGAGGAGATAGGGCAGTCTTCAGCATACCCTTCAACTCTAGTTCTTAATCACTGAAGTTCAGTCAGTAGGGCCTTTCCTCTTCCTGCCAAATGCATGTGAATTAGATTCTGAGAGCCCAAGGCTCCCTGGTCTGACATCACCCACTACTTGCTGTACCAAAAATAGAAAGTTAAAAGTGTGTTGTATGTAGAGGCCCTTAGTAGTAGTGTATGTAACTGAATGTCTTTTTCTTTTTTTGCTATAGAAATCATGAAGTTATAATGTCTTGGCAAGCAGGCACACAATCACAAGTTTCAACATGGGGGAGGGTGAATTGTGCCCAGATTCTCCTTTTGAAGGAACACTAAAACAAAGAAGAGAATTTCAGGCAAAGAAAACAAAATAAGCAAGCCACAGAAATGACCAAAAAGTATACTCTTTGTGGAATTATAAGAAATTGGAATGGAATGTGGTAAGCTGTTAAGAAATGAGGTCACTGAGATGGCCAGGAGGCCAGATCACATAAAACCTGGAAAGCAATGACAGTAGCAGCATCTGATTGTTTTAAAATAGAACATTCTGGCTATAGTATGGCAAAAAGAAAAGAAAAAAGTGTAGAGGGACAAGAATGGAAGCAAGATCAATAAGAGTCTATCAGAGCCATCCAGATGAGAGATGATGCTGACTTGACATAGGGTGTTTGCAGTGGTCAAAAGCAACCTCATTCAAGACATATTTTGAAGATAGATCTAAAACTTGCTCCTGATCAGTTCTGCCCTTCCTTCCTGCCCAGCATTTATGTGGAGGGTATATTACAAGGGAAATAGACTGGAGAGAGTGACGCCAACTTCAGGAGGCCATTGATGTTTTCTGGACAAGTGGCAATGAGAGGTAGAATTAATGGCATTTAATTTCATCCTTTCAAGCCTTACTGAATCTTTCTTTACCTTTTCTAAGTTAATAGCTACCATGTGATGTCACCTGCCTCCCTTCTGTGAGTCTCTTAATGAAGACATGCCCACACTCCTCATTGGCAATTTGTTTTTCAGTGACAAGGTGACAGTTTTGGTTCATTTAACAAACAACCAATTTCCAATCATTGAAAAACCATCTGGGAATGTTGTTCTCCTGAGATAAGAAGATTGTTTTCTAATTGATCCCTTTTATAGAAATTGTGTTCCCTCCTTCTACACAACGCTCCCATCTGTCTTGTGGCCAGAGGGATTCTGCAGGTTGACCTCCACAATGCTCACTTTGGATGCCTGTGGCATTAGTGCAACCTCATGGAAGGCTACTGTCAGGCATTCCAAATAGCCACTGAATTCATTAGCTTTTAACATATTCCACAGGGAAACACTTAAACACACAAAAAAGCAACTGGGCAAAATATAGCTTTGATGATTAAAGCCTGTAAGTCATGAAGCACTGTTCTTTATGTTGACTTTGTTTAGATGTGATACTAATTAAATGTAATTTCAAGACTATTTCAAGTTCAATATTTACATTTCAGTTTCACATGGAAATATTTTATCATTTTAAATGAATTAATAAGCGATTGATAGCAATTCATGTCTAGTGGTTAAAGAGTCTGATTTTTCTCTTTTACTTACTCAGTTATTTATTTATTCACACATTCATTTAAAAAAAATACTAAGTATACACCATCTGCACTGAATTTGGTCAGAGGAATGGGGTAAACACAAAGATAAGAACCCAACTCTAATGTAGCTTATAGTCCAATGAATTTAATTTAAAAATGTTCTAAAAAGAGCACTGTATTTGGAATCAGAAGATCTGTCTTATGTTAACATCACTGCTCTTCCATTTTACGCCCTAGAGTTACTTCACCTTTATGAGCCTCCTAAGTGGTTGGAGAGGTGTAAGTGAGAGAGTTGAGAATAGAAATCGCAACTATGAAGGCTGTCTGCTTCACAGCTTTGCCTCAGACCCAGTAGAGCCCACATAAAGCAAAGAGTGTGACAACTTTCCTTAGAAATTTGCCTGAAACCTTCATTTCCCTGATTGATCAGTCTCCTCCTCTCCCTGGATTCCCCTTCTTCAGCTAAGAGGTGAATCTTGGCTCCCAACTTCAGATCTAGTAGCCACTATGTCACTGACTAGGTGCCCTGAGTAACTAAAGGGTGGGTTTGGAAGCATTTAACTGTTTTTCCAAATTGTTTTTTGGAACAATTGATGCAAGCACCAACCTTCCTAAACCAGACCAAGCCTCTCCACAAGAGCTACAATTTACCAAAGCAGTTTATGCTTCATACTGGTCACAGAACTAGACACTCTATTTCCAAATTGCCTTGGCAGGCAGGTGTGGCCATGTACAGAGGTCAATGGAAGTGGACAGAAATGGTATGTGGCCTTCCAGTCCTTGCCCACAAAAACCTCCCACATTCTACCTCTATGCTCTTTCTCTCTGTTTAATGCAGAGGAATATAGGGAGCTTGGAAGCATGTGTTCAAGATGCAAAGCTGCTAGAGGAAGAGCCAAGGAGGAAAGCTTGCTGCTGATCATGTGAGCAAGAGATAAGCTTATAACGAACTAAGCTACTGAGATTTCAGAATTCATCTGTTGCAGCAGCTAACATTACCCTAACTAAAACAGTGTACTTACTTAAGAGATATGCAAAATATATTAAAGAGGAAAAGAAAAGTATGGAACATGACAAGTAGTATTTCACATTTGTGCTTTAAAAAGTATACACAGATAAATTTTCTACATGCATGAATGACTTACTGAGAGTTTAACATAGGGTAAAATAGGAATCCACTTTATGTTTCTGTCTTCGTATGTCCTTTCCCATCATCCATCACTTCAGATCACTTTCAATCCATAAGAATAGTTTTAATAATTATGACTCTTTTCTAGTTATTATAAAATCTAGTCCATTCTAAATCCAAATCACATCTAATACAATACTGCTTCTCCATCCCCCTCCTCAGAAGTGGGTTGTAGCTTGGGGTCATGCAATGGGGATGGGATGCTGAGTCTCTTCTTCCATTCCCCCTCCTTGGTCTATCACACCCTCCCTCCTTCTCCATTCCCTCTCATTCTGCTGTTTCTGGGTGCCCTGCACTGTCAGAGGAGAGGTTGGAAGAAAAGAGGCTAAGATCTTTTATGTGATTGATGTAATCTGGCCATATCAACCGTCAATATACAGTAGGCAGTCAAGTGCAGGATGTAATTTGGGGTGGATTACGGGTCTTCCAAGAAAACTCCCATAGTGCATAATCCCTGATGTGGGCCTTGCCCCCTCCAGTTGACTTCTTGTGAAACTCCCTCACTTGCTGCCCTTACTGATATACTCCAAAGCCTCCCATTACTAGAGTCTTCACATCACCATCCCCAGCTGATTTTCTGGGAGAAGTTCATCAAGATGCTTCAAGCCAAGTTACCTTCTTAAGTGCCCATTTGGCTTATGATTCCCATACCAGGTGGTAGTAGTGCAGGTTTGCTCTACTGCTGCCTTGTCTCCTTACTCTGACTTCATGATACACAAGGCAAGAAGCAGGCTTCTGTGTCTATGTTTGTGAACCCCCTACCTCCAAGGGATACATGGAAATTTGCTCCACAAATGTTCTCACCAAATTTAGTCTTGGTCCCACGGCTAAACCAGGTCGTATCTAGGAAACACCCAGCAGGAGAGTGAGATGCTGACCTCTCCTTCTTGCAGACTCCCCTAATAACCATGGTGGTCTTCTAGAGATACATATGGCTTGGCCTGAGGAGAGAGTAGGGTCCCTTTACCCTCCTCCAAGGTAGGGAACAGAGAGAAGACACATCACTCTCTACAAGACTCAAATCTCTCCACTCTCTACATACAGACTATCACCTATCAAAATCTAGTCTCTTTTTATATATCCTGAAGGTAGGGGGTTGCAGTTGATAGTTGCTGGACTAGGTCTTCTATATTTTAGTAATCTAGCATAGAAATTATAGAATATCTATATATGTGTGTCTGTGTGTATTTGTGTGTGTGTGTGTGTGTGTGTGTGCACGTGTGTAGAAAAGCTCTTACAAAATAAAATGCTTTGAGTAAGGAGATCAGAATCTAGGGTGGGAATAATACTCATTTTTTATTGTAAATTCTTTTATCCTGTTTAATTCTTTAATGATGTGCAGGTATCTATTTTTTAATTTTAAAAAAGTGGGTGTTTTTAAAAAAAGGAAACTAGGATTTCACAGGAACTGCTTTTTACTGAGTTATAAGAAATGTCCCTGACCACTTTATCCAAAGATATTAAGCATTTGGAAAATCACTGCTGTATCTTTATTTAATAGCAGATTTTTCCCCCCAAACTGGATATGAAGGTGTGGCAGTGACTGCAAAGTACCAGAGCTGTCCTATAAAATTGTGGAAAACATCAGAAGAAGCCCTCGAGACTCTGGCCTCCAGAAAATCTGACAATTGCATTCTCCCTGCCCTGCTAAAGCAGTGTACACAGTTTCTGAAGGTAATTGCTTATTGTTTTCATTCCCTTCTATCAACGGTGCCAGGCCACAGAATATTAGAATAAGTGGCACCAACAATTCCCTTATCTGATTCCAACAAAGAAGAACTCACATCTTAAGCTGTCATCAATTTTGAACAACACATTTTACTGACTTTTTCAGCTAAAAATACCTTGTATTTCACACTGAAATTTGGAACATAGTAAAATTTTCTTGATGAAATAAGACTTTGTCATCAACTCTACTAGGAGATTCAATTATTTTCTGTTTCTTTTATATTACTGTGTTATTGTAATTTAGCCTAAAATCTGTGCAGAAGTGTGTGGATGTACATATATTTTTTTACACACACATACATCATAATTTAATGTATACATCTATAATAGTGAAAGAGCTCCATGATAGAACTTTCACTTAATAGAATATAATTAATGGCCAGCAGGCCCTAAGCAGCCTCCAAAATAATTACAGATTTAGGAGAAAGGCCTAAAAATAACACCAAATGCTAAATCTGATAATCGCTCCAATGCTCTACTCTGCGTGGCCCATCAAGCTGAAAAGCAGCAAACAAAACATAGAATACATATACTTAGGAAGGCAAGAAATCACATTTTTTTGGTAATTATTTATACCTAGAAAACAATGAGGCAGGAAGCTGGACCCAGGTAGCTGGTGGGTGACCACTGTGTCTTAGGAGAGAGAGTCAGGCAAGAGCTGGGGGCAGGGCAGAGAGAAACCTCCCAGTCAGAGTTCAGGCTGATGGTTGTAATTGTTTAGCTATTCCGAAGGGTACATATTGCCAGCTAGCAAGCCACATGTGTTTTGTTTGGCCCACACAGTGTGTGTTTATTGTTGTTTGGCTGGTTTAACCGACACTTAAACATCAAAAATTCCCGTAAAAAGTTGGCTTCACCATAAAAAAAGAACTGGAGAACCTTTTAACATTGACTGCACAATTCCACATGGCAATAATAGGCTGAAACAGATTAGCTGTGGCCCCTTTTGCCTCCTTGAAGGGGAGACTCAAGGGACTTTGCTGACTTTATGTGGCCTTCTCCTCAGCCCTGCCAGCACCTGAGTTGGAGAACTCTGATTAAAATCTAATGGTTTGAAGCAGTACTTTATAAAACTGTACATTGATGTTATATTTAGAAACTTATTTGGGGTCTCATAATGGTAAAAGGCAAAAATGGCACATACCGTCGCCTACTGCATTTTATTTGGAAGAAAAAAAGTACATAGAAAACAGTAAAGTAACAAGCAAAAAGGCATTGCTTTGTCAATTTATATTATTAGAAGACATGTAAAGACATTGCCAAAGATGTAGAAGTGTCAGTATTTAAACAAGTCGTATGCTGTGGGAAGATTGTGTGCAGTTGGATAAAAATATAGTAACTTCCAACACCTCAGCTTCTAATATCTGCCAGAGTGTATCTCCACTATACACGGAGAACTTCTTTTGTGAAAAACTGTCATAATGATGTATAGGAGAAGACATCTGCTCATCAAAAAAATTATTTTTTAATAAAAATTAAACAATGCTTTAGGCAAAATCTGTAAATATAACCAATGATGAAGAGACTGCTCTGACACAAACTAATCAATTAAAAAATAGTCTGGGGCGAGTTTTATAAAAAGTGCTTATGGACAAAATTCATTACTGCATCAGGCATTGCTAAACTATTAAGCTGAAGATATGGAATCTAGGAGTGCCCAAAGTCTTCTGGGAGGATATCAATTGGTTAATTTCATATATATAAACATTAGCTATAAGGCTAGTTTTAGAGTTGGATAAATCTAGTGACTGACTCCATTTCCCTGCAGTTTTCTCCACTCTATTTCTGTAGGTGTCGGTAGCAAGATGGATGCAGAAATATCGGGCCTTATACCCAGCAAATAACAATATTCAGAGACATTAGAGACCAAATATTTTAATGGCTTTCTCTTTAAAGTGAGGGATTTTTACTAAGAAATGCATAGCAACTTCCTCCCTGGTCCCATGTCCTAAACTAGATCATGTGTCCATTCTTGACCTGTCTTTGTGGTCAGGACAATGCTGTCACTAAGAGCATAGGCCTGAGAGCTTGAGCCAGAGGAGGCTGAAGCTAGTAATTGCCTGAGGTTGGTTGTTCTCAACTCTGGCTGCACCTTGGACTCACCTGTAGAGCTTTTAAAAAATATCCCGATAATCAGGCTTCATCCCTCTGAGTGGTGCTCAAGCATTTGTAATTTGTAGAAGTTCCCTGGTTGATTCTAACTGCCAGCTGGGACTGAGAACCACCTGCTTAGACAAATTAGGACTCGCCACTGGAGGTAGGATCAACTCCCAAACTGCATGGTTACTACAGCAAGGAAAACAGTGTTGTTTGGAAATCAACCTCAGAATCCACCAAAATATACACAAACACAAAGAAAATCTTAATATATTTCAAAAAGCAGAACTAAACACCAGACTGAATACAGGATTGCCAAATTACATAAGGTTTAGGTTACAGGATGAACTATGTTACATGAGTGTCCTAGGTAACTGTTTAGTCAAGACAGAAAACAAAAATGCAATTACATACAGACCCTCAGGAAAACAATGAGTATCAAAAAGAATTACATAGCGAATCAATTTAATCTGTCTGAAATAGATACTGGTGGATGTCTATATAAACTTCTAAACTGACTACTTTACCAAAAAGGCTGATATGGCATTCACAGAATATTCTCATTTCCTTCCTCCCCTCCCTTCCACTAGAAGCTCCACAGAATCTTTATGCTTTACATTGAGGACACACTGTTTTCTTCCCATTTTAGAGTAATTCATGTTCATCATTTATATTTTTGATAGGTTATAGTTTTCTATTTTCATTCTGTGCTCTAGTTATTAGACAATAATTACTGTGGAAGAAAAGAAAGGGAAGGAGGGAGGTATGAAAGAGAATAAATCCTGAGTAATTACAGAGCCCCATGGCATTGGCTGTTCTTCATTTTATTAACACTTAGTAATAATGCCGTATTCAAACAGAAAACAAGTTCAAAAATGCTTCCCAGTGCCTTCAGCTTCTAGAGATTTGTTCTCATTGGATAATAAGTAAAATTAACAAACAGGGGTCAAGAAGAAATGCAATTCAAACCTTTCCCAAGCTGTTCTTTCCAACAAACTTGATGATTGTGTAAAAACAATATATACTATAGAGCAGACATCAAAGTATGGAAAATTATCAGGGATAAAGAAGGGCATTGCATTATGTTAAAGGGGTCAATTCTCCAAGAAGACATACCAATTCTTAATGTGTATGCACCTAAGAACAGAGCATCAGACTCCATGAGGCAAAAAATGATAGAACTGCAAGGAGAAATAAAGGAATCTATTATAGTTGGAGATTTCAACAACCCTTTCTCAGAAATGGACAAATCTAGCAGCCAGAAAATCAGTAGGATTTGAACTCAACAACACCATGAATCAACTAGATACAATTGACATCTATAGGCTACCTCATCTAAAAACAGCAGAATACATATTTTTCACAAGCCCCCATGAAACATTTACCAAGATAGACCACATTGTAGGCCATAAAACACACCTTAACAAATTTAAAAGAATAGAAATAATAAACAATATCTGGTCTCAGACCACAATGGAGTTAAACTAGAAATCATTAACAGAAAGATAACTGGATAATCCCAAAATACATGGAGATTAAACACACTTCTAAATAACACAGGGATCAAAGAAGAAATCTTAAAATATTTTGAACTAAATGAAAATGAAAACACAACTTACCAGTGGGTGACATCAGCATCACAGTAGCATAAGACATCCACATTTTGTCCCTCACCCGAGAACAAAAATTTGGCGTCGATCCATGGACAAAAGTGCCTTTGAAGGAAGTGTGGTATCCAGCACCATGCATCGGGTAACAGGCAGACAGACCTCAATCTGGCTGTGGACCAAGAACCAGCTCCAGCCCCTCTTGGCTGTGGTCTGGAGGACCCCTGGAGAACACTGACTTAGACAATCACCCACAAACAAGAGAGCCTTCGTGCAAGTTCAGGTTTCCAGAGGGGAAGTTTCAGCACACCACTGAAGCAAAAAAAATATGACTTTGGACCCACTGGAGTGAGTAAGAGGAGCAGCTTGACTTTACCTGCATCACCTCTCACCTAAGGCAGCACAGCTCGGAACCAAGAGAGATCTTCCTCAACCCAGGATTTCTCTTGCGGGAGAAAGGGAGAACACAGAAGTGAGCATTTGGCTTGCCCAGGTCTGCAGGAAGCTGTCAAAGGGGGTCATTTCCCTCTCACCCCACATGGATTACTAAATCATAACCTACGTAACTGGGGAGTGGGAACAGAAGTAGACAGGTCCCTTGGGGAACATTAAAGGAACATAGATCCTACTAACTATATGGTGGATGTCATCAAGAAGTCCACAAGGGGCCGCCCGGTGGCGCAGCGGTTTAGTCCGCACTTGGCAGCCCGGGGTTCGCGAGTTCGGATCCCGGGCGCCCGCCAATGCACTGCCTGTCAGCCATGCCGTGGCGGCGTCCTATATAAAGTAGAGGAAGATGGGCACGGATGTTAGCCCAGGGCCAGTCTTCCTCAGCAAAAAGAGGAAGATTAGCAACGGATGTTAGCTCAGCGCTGGTCTTCCTCACAAAAAAAAAAAAAAAAAAAAAAAGAAGCCCACAAACAAGCCACTGGGAGCACTTCACCCATGGATTCCCCTAATTGGTCATTGGGCACTCCCAGAACTCTGCATGCCTCACTTATACACTCACTCACCCTTTGGGCAGCTTCTTATGCATGCTTCTGTTGTCAGCAGCAAGGGCAGACTTTGCCAGGTGGCTAGAGAGTACATGCAGAAAGCCAGCCAAATCTGTGGGACAGGGAGAGACCACAAACTTGAACTCTAGTGCCATGTTTGGGAAAACAAGACAGAAGCTGACAGCACTTAGCCATGGGCATCATAAGATCCACAAAAGTCATACAAACTTAAGAATTCTACCAAAAGGGGGAGCAAAAATCATGGAGCAGTTGTACCCATAGAAGGTCTGAGATAGCCTCAGAACTTCTACCAAGGCTAACAGAAGGTATCTCTCTCCCGAAGGCAGATAGTAAAGACTGGAGGAGGTGACTGCTACTTCAGATGCAAAGACAGCAACACAAAACTTCAAGGAACACAAAAAATCAAAGTAATGTGATACTACCAGAATGTCACAATATCTTCCAGTAACTGAATACAAAGACATGGAGATCTACAACTTACCAGACAAAGGATACAAAATGACTGTTTTAAGAAACTCAATGAGCTACCAGAAAACAGAGAAAGACAATTCCATGAACTCAGAAAAACAATACCTAACAAAATGAGAAGTTTAACAAAGAGAAATCATTAAAAAAAGAACCAAAGAGAAATCTGGAGCTGAAGAATACAATGAATGAAATGAAAAATGCAGTGGAGAGCATCAACAGCAGGCTTAATCAAACAGAAGAAAGAATCAAAGAGATTAAGGACCAAAACTTTGTAATAATCCATTCAGTTGAGGACAGAGAGAAAAGAAGAAAAAAAAATGGAGAAAATAGATTGTAACCCAAAAATGATAACCAAAGAGAAAGAAGGTGATTATATAATGATAAAGGGGTCAAGTCATCAAGAAGATATAACAATAAAATACACAAGCACTCAAAATATATTAAGCAAATACTAACAGATCTGAAGGGATAAATAGACAACAATACAATAATAGGAGGGGACCTCAATACCCTCCTTTCAACAATGGAAAGATCAAAGATCACCCAGACATAAAGTCAACAAGGAAATGTTGGACTTGAGCCATATTTTAGACCAAATGAACCTAATGGATATATATATATATGTAACATTCTATCCAACAGCAGCAGAATACACATTCTTCTTAAGTGCACACAAATACTCTCCATCACACATCATATGGTAGGTCAGGAAACAACTCAGTGAATTTAAGAAAACTGAAATCATATCAAGTATTTTTTCCAAACACAATGGTACAAAATTATAAATCAATAAGAGGAGGAAGGCTGGAAAATTAACAGATGTAAACAATTTAACAAATCCTGTACAACCAACGGGTTAAAGAAAGAATCCCAAGGGAAACAAAAAATATCTCAAAAGAAACAAAAGTGGAAACAAAACATACCAAAACCTGTGGGATGTTGCAACAGCAATTCTGAGGGAAGTTTATAGCTGTAAATATGTACATTAAGAAAAAAGAAACATCTCAAATAAACAACCTAACTTTACAACTCAGAAAACTAGAAAAAGGACAAACTAAGTCAAAACTTAGCAGAAGGAAGGGAAAAAAAAGATCAGAGCAGAAATAAATGAAATAGAACAGAAAGACAATAGAAAGATAACAAAACTGAGATAGTTTTTTGAAAAGATAAAGAAAATTGACAAATTTTTAGCTAAACTGAGAAAAAAAGGGAAAGACAAATAAATAAAATCAGAAATGAAAGAGGAGACATTACAACTGATACCACAGAAACACAAAGGATCATTAGAGATTACTATGTGCAATTTATAAACCAACAAATGTGTAACCTGGAAGAAAAGGATAAATTTCCAGAAACATAAAACCTACCAAGGTAAATCAAAAAGAAAGAGAAAATCTGAACAACCAATAATAAGATTGAATCAGTAATCAAAAATTTCTCAAAATAGAAAAGCCCAGAATCAGTTTTATGGGTGAATTACACCAAATATTTAAAGAAGAATTATTGCCAATCCTTCTCAAACTCTTACAAAAATTTGAATAGAAGGGGACCCTCCCAAACTCATTTTACAAGGCCAGCATTATCCTGATACCAAACCAAGATATGGACATTACAAGAAAAGAAAACTACAGGCCAATATCCCTGATGAATATAGATGCAAAACGTCTCCACAAAACATTAGCAAATCAAATTCAACAACACATTCAAAGAATTATACACCATGAGCAAGTGGAATTTACTGCTGTAATAAAAGATGGTTCAACCTATGCAAATCAATAAATGTGATATACTACATTAATAGAATGAAAAATAAAATGATCTGATCATCTAAATAGATGCAGAAAAAGCATTTGACAAAATACAGCATCTTTTCATGATAAAAACCCTCAACAAATTGGGAATAGAAGAAACATACCTCAACATAACAAAGGCTGCATATGCCAAGCACACAATTAACATCATACTCAACAGTAAAATCTTGATAGCTTTTCCTCTAAAATCAGGAACAAGACAAGGTTGCCCACTCTCTTTGCTCCTATTCAACACGGTATTGGAAGTGCTAACCAGAGTAATAAAACAAGAAAAAAATAAAAGGTACTAAAATCATAAAAGATGAAGTAAAATTTTCTCTGGTTGCAAATGATATGATCTTATATATGTAAAATCCTAAAAAGGGCACCAAAAAACTGTTAGAACTAATTAACAAATTCAGTAAAGTTGAAGGATACGAAAATCAACATATAGAAGTCAGTTTGTTTCTATACACCAATAACAAAATATCTGAAACAGAAATAAAGAAAGCAATCCCCTTTATGATATCATCAAAAACAATGAAATACTTAGGAATAAAGTACAACTGAAAACTAAAAGACCTTGATGAAAGATATTGAAGACATAAACAAATGAAAAGATATCTCATGTTCAGGGATTGAAAGAATTAATGTTGTAAAAATTTCCATATAAGCCAAAGCAATCTATAGACTCAATGCAATCCCTATCAAAATTCCAATGACATTTTACAAAAAAATAGAAAAAACAATTGTAAAATTTGTATGGAAACACAAAAGAATCTGAATAACTAAAACAATTCTGAGAAAGAAGAACAAAGCTGGAGGCATCACACTTCCTGATTTCACACTATACTACAAAGCTATAGTAAACAAAACAGTTTGGTACTGGCATAAAAATAAACACATAGATCAATGGAACAGAATTGAGCATTCACAAATTAATCCTCACACATACAGTCAACTAATATTTGACAAGGGAGCCCAGACTACTGTATATATGTGTAATGGAATATTATCCAGCTATGAGAAAGAAGGACATCCTGCCATTTGCAACAACACAAATGGACCTTGAAGTCCACTATCCTAAGTAAAATAAGCCAGACATACAAAGACAAATACTGCATAATTACCACATATGTGGAATCTAAAAAATTTGATCTCTGAGAAACAGAGAGTAGAGTGGTGTTTACCAGGGGCTGGTGGATGGGAGAAATAGGGAG
This sequence comes from Tapirus indicus, assembly GCA_031878705.1. Classification (NCBI taxonomy): domain Eukaryota; kingdom Metazoa; phylum Chordata; class Mammalia; order Perissodactyla; family Tapiridae; genus Tapirus; species Tapirus indicus. Next base: position 39,537,851 of record CM062925.1, on the reverse strand, counting down.
ATGTCCGCCAAAGGGTACAAACTTCCAGTTACAAGACAAATTAGTTCTGGGGATCTAATGCGCAGCATAGTGATTGTAGTTAATAATACTGTATTGTATACTTGAAAGTTGCTAAGAGAGTGATCTTAAATGTTCTCACCACAAAAAGAAGTGGTAATTATGTGGTATGATGGAGGTGTTAGCTAATGCTGTGGTGGTGCTCATTTTGCAACATATGAGTGTATAAAATCAATATGTTGTACACCTTAAACTTATACAACATTATATGTCAATTATATCTCAATAAAACAGGGGGGAAGAAGAAAATACAACTTACCAAGATTATGAGATACAGTGAAAGCAGTACTTAGAGGCAAATTTATGTCATTGAATGACTATATTAGGAAAGAAGAAAGAGCTAAAATACATGATCTAAGTTTCCATCTTGGGAAACTAGGAAAAAAAGAGAAAATTAGATCCAAAGTTAGCAGAAAAAAAAAAATTAGAGCAGAAATCAATGAAATTGAAAATAGAAAATCAATAAAGAAAGAATGGACTTCATATGGACATTAAAAAGATAATAGACATACTATGAACAACTCTATGCCCACAAATTTCATAACCTAGAAAATGGACCAAATCTTGAAATATGCAATCTGCCAAAACTTACACAAGGAGAAATAGAAGATCTGAACAAGACTATATTTATTAAAGGAATTGAACAAATAATTAATGTTCTCCCAAAACAAAAAGCACTAGGCCCAGATGGGTTCACTGGTAAATTCTACCGAAGAGTTAACAAAGAAATTATACCAATTCTCTACAATTTCTCAGAGGATAAATGCAGAACCAATACTTCCTAATTCATTCTGTGAGGCCAGCATTACCCCAATACAAAAACAGACAAAGACATACAAGAAAAGAAAATGCAGAACAATATCTTTCATTAACATGCATACAAAAATCCTCAACAAGATATTAGCTAGTCAAATCCAAAAAAGCATAAAAAGAATTATACACCACAAGCAAGTGGAATTTATCACAGTTATTCAAGGCTGGTTCTACATTCGAAAATTAATTAATGTAACCCATCACATCAACAGACTAAAAAAGAAAAATCACATGATCATATCAATAGATGCAGAAAAAGCATCTGACAAAATCCAGCACACATTCATGATGAAAGCTCTCAGTAAACCAGGAATAGAGGGAGCATTTTCAGCTTGATAAAGACCATCTCCAAAACACCTACAACTAACATCATACTTACTGGTGAGAAACTCAAAGTTTTCCTATGAAGATCAGACACAAGGCACAGATGTTTCCTCTCACCACTCCTTTTTAACATCATACTGGAAATCCTTACTAATTCAATAGGCAAGAAAAGTATATAGATTGGGAAGGAAGACATAAAAGTGTCTGTCTGCAGATGACATGATTGTCTATATATAAAATCCAAAGAATCAACAAAAATCCTGGAACTAATAAGCAATTATAGTAAGGTTACAGGATACAAGGTTAATGCAAAAAGTCAATTGATTTCCTATTAAACAACAATAAACAAGTGGAATTTAGAATTAAAAATATAATACCACTTACATTAGCAGCACAAAAAAAGAAATACTTAGGTATAAATCTAACAAAACATATACAAGTTCTTTATGAAGAAATTCACAAAACTCTACAAGCAAAAACAGAGAACTCAATAAATGGAGACACATTCCATATTCATGGATAGGAAGACTCAATATTCTCAAGATGTCAGTTCTCAAATTGATCTATAAATTCCATGTAATCCCAATCAAAATCCCTGCAAATTATTTGTGGATATCCATAAAGTGATTCCAAAGTTTATATGGAGAGGCAAATGACCCAGAATAGCCAACACAATATTAAAGAAGAACAAAGTTGGAAAACTGACATTACCGTACTTCAAGACTTACTATAAAGCTACAGTAATCAACACAATGTGGTATTAGTGAAAGAACAGACAAATAGATCAATGGGACATAATAGAGAGCCCAGAAATAGGCCCCCATGTATATAATCAACTGATCTATGACAAAGGAGAAAAGGCAATACAAGGAGCTAATGTAGTCTCTTCAATAAATGGTGCTGGAACAACTGGAAATCCACATGCAAAAACTTGAACGTAGACAAATACTTTACACCCTTCACAAAAATTAACTCAAAAGGGATCATAGACCTAAATGTAAAATCTGAACCTATAAAACCCCTGGAAGATAACAAAGGAGAAAATCTTGATGACCCTTGAGTATCATGATGCATTTTTAGGTATAACACCAAAGACATGATCCATGAAAGAAATAATAGATAAGCTGGACTTCATTAAAGTTATAAACTTCTGCTCTATGAAAAACAATGTCAAGAGAATAAGAAGACAAGCCACAGACTGGGAGAAAATATTTGCAAAAGGCACATCTGATAAAGGATTGTTATCCAAAACATACAAAGAATTCTTAAAATTCAACAAGAAGAAAAACAACTCAATTAAAAAATGGCCGAAAGACCTTAACATGTACCTCGCCAAAGAAGATATACAGATGTCAAACATGCATGTGAAAAGATGCTCCACATCATATGTCATCAGGCAAATGTAAATTAAAACCATAATGAAATACCACTACACATCTATTAGAATGGCCAAAATCCAGGACACTGACAACACCAAATGCTGATGAGAATATGGAGCAACAGGAACTACCAGACATTGCTGGTGAGAATGCAAAATAGCCCAGCCACTTTGGAAAACAATTTGGTGGTTTCTTACAAAATTAGACATACTCTTACTATATGATCCAGAAATCACACTCCTTGGTATTCACCCAAACGAGTTGAAAACATATCCACACAAAAACCTGCACAGGATATTAATAGCAGCTTTATTCATAATTGCCAAACCTTGGAAGTGATCAAGATGTCCTTCAGTGGGTGAATGGATAAATAAACTATGGTACATCCAGACAATGGATGCACTAAAAAGAAATGAGCTGTCAAGCCATGAAAAGACATAGAGAAACCTTAAATTCATCTTACTAAGTGAAAGAAACCAATCTGAAAAGGCTACATACTGTATGATTCCAACTATATGACATTCTGGAAAAGGCAAAACTATGGATACAATAAAAAGATCAGTGATTGCCAGAGGGGAGGGCAAAATTAATTGGCAGAACACAGAGGATTTCAGGGCAGTGAAATTGCTCTGTACGACACTGTAATGACAGACATATGTCATTATACATTTGTCCCAAATAATGTGCAACACTAAGAGTGAACCCTTAAGTGAACTATAGACTTTGCATGATTATGATGTCTCAATGTAGGTTCATCCTTGGTAAAAAATGTACCATTTTGGCAAGAGATATTGATAGTGGAGGAGGCTATTCATGTATGGGGTCAGAGGATATATGGGAAATCTGTACCTTCCTCTCAATTTTCTTGTCAACCTAAAACTGCTCTTTAAAAAAAGTCTTTAAAACATACATAGTATGTACTTATTTGATTTAGGTAAGCCTCAAAGTTTTTCTCCTCCAATGCAACAAACTCTAAATTGGACTTCGTCTGGTTCTGTTCAACTTTTATTATAATCTGAGCCCTTCCTCTGCCAATTAATTTTCTTCCCCCTTGTCTCTTTTCCTCTCTTCGAAAATACTCTTATTTTTTTCAGTAATTTTTCATGTTCAAATATGCAAAACTTCTTCACTGGCATAAAACAAATAAAAGCAAATTTGTCCAATCTTGAATTATTTAGTAAGCAGAGTATTTTGTATTCAGCTTTTAACTACCGTTACCTATCATAATCATTATTGGGCAAATTTCACCATTTCATTTAACAAGGGCATATCAAATACTTGAATTTATTAATGAATGGAGTTTAGAAAGTTGAAATAGATGGGGAAGGTCATTTAGTCACATAGGGTCTGAATTTTTTCATCCATTAAGTCAGTGGCTGAGACAATGCAATGTCTAAGGTTGAATCCACACCTAACATTCTCTGTTAGGAATCTGTCTAACTGCGGTGATGCTCAGTTACTGGAATGAAATCAACCAAGATCTGACCATTGTAGTCCCCTAATTCAGATCTTTGTCCAAGAGGTAGCATATAATTTAAAATGAATACACATGGAAAAAACATTAGGTTTCCTTGAAGGTAACCAGTCCAGGAATGACAAGGAACAAAAGTCTGCTAGAAAACTTAAAAAAATCTAACTCCATAAATGCAATAGGATAACATGAGAAAATGAAATGCTATCGGGTAAACACTAAAAGTTTTGAAGTAAACTGATGATCATTTTTTTATCCTGAGAATTAGCAAAATACAAAATGCTTTTAAATTTTTGATAATCTCAAGTTAGAATAAATTTAGATATGAAGTTACTCTGAACAAGCCCTGTTCCCTGAAAATTTAGCACTCCTATCTTCATATGGTAAATTCCTGTGTGCTTGCTATAATACTTGATTTGTATTTCTTTCCTAAAAATCATAATAGCAAATATACCTTTCTCACAATTCTATATCATCCATCAAATTGCACAGCAAATGGGGAATACTTTAGCAAGAAACTGTCAGATCCTTAATGAAAATCAAAAGGATGATTTGACTATCACTTTTTCTAGTTGGTTCCAATGTTTATAAGCATACTCCTTTTCTCTTTCAGAAAATTCTTTAGGATTCTACTCCCTGCTTCTACTACTATATCAAACGAAATGTCATTTCTTCAATTTCTTACCCCCATATAATTTTCACAGATTCAAAACCAAATAGCATAGTTTTCTATATCACCCTTCTGAATTCTTAAAGTACTTTTTTCTTTTCTTTTTTTTTTTTGGCTTACTGGAACTGTGTCAGCTGTCAGCCTGACCAAGTGGCCAACAACCAACAAAAGAAGCAACTGAATCATGTGACTTGGACAACTAATCTGGATGAAGTCACATTTTTGCTATCTCAGTGATGTAATGTAAATTAATTACTACATTTAGGCAATGCAGCAATTTTTTACATAAAGTTCATTTAATGGGCCTTAGGTAGTCTGTAAGCCATTTGAAATTTTATGCAAAACTGCGTTGGTATGGAGAGAGGCTCCATGGTCTTCACCAGATTCTCAGTCGCCTCTGACTCCCGTGAAAAGATTGAGAATCACAATGCAAGGAAATACACAGCATTAATATTTAAAAGTTTATGGCCCTCTTAAATTGGCACTAGACTATCTGAGCTAGCACAACAAAAAAATAAAACACATACTATTCTGAAAACAATAGATTCAAAATGTGAATTGTACATGTTAATTACAATGAAACAATAAACTACAGGGATTTTAATACGTTAATTTCTTCAATCATTTGTAGAAAGAAGTACTTGTTGATTTCAAAGGGGAAAGAAATGAGAAGAAGTTATAAAGGATAAGAGAAAGCAGGGGGAGGCATTTTACAGTTTATCCAGATTAAAAATGTCTTTATATTTTTTAAGCATAAAAAGGGCCAGCTTTATCATTTACAAATTACCTTTACGTAAACTTTCCCACCTAATTGTCATGACATTTCTGCATGCGTCATTACTCCCACTTCACAAATGAGGAAAGTAAGTGATGGTAAGTTACTTGCCCAAGATCATACAGATCACCATCCTGCAAATAACCAATGACATTTCCCAGGCTATGTATGACTTCTCATGCTCATTCCTCTAGTCTCCACTATTCTACTGTCTTTTTAGACAGTGCTATTAAGCTTATCACTAAGATGTGTGTTACCATGCACTGCTCTCTAGTGATGTCATGTTAGCTTCATTGGTGTATAAGCTCCTGAAAAAGCTACCCTTCTACTTCTTGTTTACCCTCCCAGACCTGTATACAGTAAGGGGCACAATCAAGGCTGCTTCATGGGCCTGTGACCTGGGCAGTCTCACGGGACCCTGTATAGGTAGGCCCTGTGCTTGGTTTAATGCTCTGCTATAGCCATCATGAAATGCTTAATAATTTTTAAGCTAAAGAATCTACATTTTCATTTTGCACTGGCCCTGCAAATTATGTAGCCACTCCTGGGCACAATGCAAGTATTTGTGTGTGTATATTGGTGTTTGTATGCATAAGGATACTGATACACATTCTGAGACTTTCGATGATTATTATCCACATGTGCTAATATGACTGAGGGAACTAATATGCTATCACCAGTTGTCCCTTAAGAATCATGGAAAATGAGAATATTCTCCTCTCCCCTAAAAATGGTTTCAATTTTCTTGTACCAAGAAATATGTATTAATCTGCTAACAGATTATAATCCAATTTAAGAAAGTTTGATTTTCCAATATACCATAGTGAATATGCATGCAACTGGTTTGCAAATTAATTTTATTTTAATACATGTGGTAAACTTTACAGGTTTATGAGGAAATTAAATGTCTTCGTCATTTAAACTAACAGAATGTTCTTGGTTCAAACTTCTTTGTTTACTGAATAAAATTATCTTGATCACAAACACCGGTCTCAGACATTTCATATAATCTTGTGAAATTCATAAATAAAATATGAGAGGCCAAAAGTAGTGTTTAGAAGCTTTTGAAAGAAGCTTTAGAAGCTTACAAAAGTGAACAACATCTACTACATAATTTTACACAGCAGTTTCCAGCAGAGTATATTTTACTAACTTTTTAGACTGCCAACACAGGTGGAAAAGCGTGGCGAGAAAATTTTCGGGAAAAGGATTTGTGTTTATTAGTCAGAATTTTCGAATCATAACTGAAGTAAGATTCACTACAACAATTCTGAAATTTAGATTAAGTTTATAAAAGGATTTAGGAAGCTTTGAAAAATTATCACTGGGTACTACTCATTAAATTCTGATTTAATTGGTCTGTAATGCAGCCGGGCAATTGGTACATTTTAAAATCTCCTCTGTACAACTTTGGCTGAGACACTGCTTTGAGTGCCATGATGAATAAAAGAATATGAGATGTTACCATAGTTTACACAAAAATCCAGCTAAAACCGGAACCGTTAACTCCTCATAGACATGTCTGAAATGAACAAACGTTCAACAGTAGTCACACACATCTCTGGCATATACTCAACTAGACATCAAGTTAATAATAACCCTTAAATGCACTCTGATAACTCTAATTCATAATTAATCTCTGACTTTAATCTTTGGGTAAATTTTGTAAATTCTGTTATTTTTCAATGTATGTTTAGTTACCCATGAGAATTCAAACCCAAGTTACAGAGTATTATTTCTAAGAGGATAAAGGAAATTTGGGAAAATTAAAACTAGCTTTGTTGTTATCCTTCACTAAAATGTTGTTTTGCATTAATTTTAAGCAAAGATAAGAAAAACTGGTTGTTGCCACATTCAGCCTAACTCCTTTGATGAAACACGAACAGAAGCTCACGTTCGATTTGTTCCCAAATGGCCTTCTGGGTAGCTTAAAATACCCTTATTATTCTTGGGCCTGGTATAAGACATGTTCATTTTTCTCATATTACTCTGAAATTAATTTTGGCAGTACAAAGATCTACTTATTGAAATCTATAAATAAAATGGCGTTAATAGGCAATGTACCATAGTCTTAATTTGAATAATATTGCTTTAAAACAAATAACTTGAAGATGTGACTCAGTTTTATAGAATTTGAAATTTCACCAGCTTTCATACATTTTTTTCAAACATCTTTTGTTTTAAAAATTTCCAAACATTTTATTTTATATAAGCTACAGTTTTTACTAACCTTGAATGTTCTTAGACAATTGAACATTCTCATATTTTTGTGCTTCTATCTTGATTAAAATTTTCTCAGGCAAGTTTGTACCACATTGAAGATGTAAATTTGCATTTTCTCCTTTTTATAGTCTATTTATTTTTATATTTATACTCTATAGACTATTTATAGTCTTCTTCAGTGGAAAGGCAGAAGTAGTGACAACACTTAGCTAGGTGAAAAAAGGAATAAAGGGAGAAAGGAAGAGAGAGAGGGAGAAAGGGAGGAGGAAGGAAGGAAGAAGAGAAGGGAGGGAGGAGAGAAAAGAAGAGTGTCAATAACAACACAGTTTAGACAGCCAAAAAATGTGTAAATGGATGACTAGTGTGTGGATTGACTGGTAGAAGAGTGAATGTCCAAGGAACTTGGCAAATGGGAGTCTTGGCCATAGACATATGCAGTACCCTATATAATCTTAAGTAGGCCTGGTACTCCACAACTTTGGAGACCAGAACAGCATGTAATGCACCCATACTCAGAAAACCCACAAAACTGTTTTCCCACACTTTGTAGGGAAACAAAATTTCTCTGTAATCAAAAGATTTGTATGTTCTGGGGCTGGCCCAGTGGTGTATTGGTTAAGTTTGCACCCTCCACTTCAGCAGCCCATGGTTCATGGGTTTGGATCCTGGGCACAGACCTACACACTGCTCGTCAAGCCATGCTGTGGTGGTGTCCCACATACAAAATAGAGGAAGATTGGCACAGATGTTAGCTCAGGGCAAATCTTCCTCACCAAAAAATTTTAAAAAAAGATTTGTATGTTCCGTATGTTAAAAGGTAAAGAACATATATTTACTGAGAGGTGCAGAGAAAGTGGAACAATGCAGCCTCTTTATTTTGTATAACTGACCAAATCTTCCTCCCCCTGGCAAGGGTGGGTAGAATTCAAGCTTGCTTAGCAACTTAAGTTATTGTGGTCCTCTCCAATTAAAATTGTTTCTCCCAGGCTCTTTTGGGTAAAGTCTTAACTGTTTAGACTGTCTTTTCCTCCCTTGTCCTCTCTGAAAAGAGACTATGGGGCACTTAGATAACCTCATGGTGCCAGGAAAGGGAGCGTCATCTTCTATTCTGACCAATTTTCTAATAAGGACTATAAATTGTACGTGATCTCAAATTTTCAACATTTTCTTATAGCACAGGAGTAAAGAACATTCATTATCAGTTAAAGGGATTACAACTCTGGTATATTTTTATTACTTTCTATGTAAAGAGACATAAAAATGTCCCCTGTGCTCTATAAAAAGGCACCAGAGTTGTTGAGTGCCACCGACCTAATTGTGCTTCAATTCATTCTACTGCAAATGTTAGTAGTAGCAGCAGTAACCATTATCACCCTGAACATATTTTTATTTCTGCCATGTGGGGATGGGTGCCTAAAGTAAAATTTTAATTTGTATACTGGGGGCAAATCCCACAATCTCAGGGTTATTGTTGTGAAAAATAAGGTACAATTCCTCAGAACCGACCCTTTCAAGCTTCATGAAAAAGTGTCTTTTCCTGTATCAAGTCACATGGTTATTAACAAAAGGTGTGCAATGCTAATTCTAATAAATCAGAAAGTTGTCACAGCCAGAAAAAGCTTTATCTCAAACTGATTCAAAAACATATGATAAGAGATAGAAAGTTTTGACAAGCTGACAATTTGTTGCATTGAGTCATAGAGAATTTCTGAATTCCACAACCTCAAAATGACAGTTTCATCGGAAGTTTCTACTTAAAGAAATAACTTAGCAAGAATGAACTGACACAGACAAAGAACAGAAATGACATTTAATAGGCCATGTCAACATATCCCTTTGGTCAGATTAAGATGTAAAGCTACAAATAATGCTTTTAAAATGTGTTTTACTAACAGGTTTATTGGTTTAAGGGATAGTCTTAAGGAAGGGGAAGCTGATGATCTGCTTATATTTCTTTGAGATTATAAGGATTTTCATTGACTGGTTAAACAAAAGAAACTAGTATTAGTTTAAGCTCTCCCATCTAGAAAACCAAGATTTTTTACACAGCTCAGATGATAACTTCTGAAAGGAACTGATAAGTTTATTAATATTATAGCGTTAATTTCAGACTTTTCAGAAATGACATTGAAATCAGAGAGTTTGAAAATTCATTTCAATAAAAAAACAGGCACATGAAATTAGTGTTTAGTATTTAACTTTATATGAAAATTTAACATGAAATTAAAATATGAACAATCCATTTTTAGTTTCTGTATTTATAAAGATAATATGAGTTGTATTGTTGTAGCAGCTATAGTAAACAAAAATCTGTTCTTTCATAGTGAAGAACAGCCGTGTATGTCAGTTGTGTTTCTGTGGATTTTACTAAAGAAAAGTGATAAATTTAGCTTTGTACTGGGTTTGTTTACTGTACCATGCACACTGTTTAGAGAGATGATTTATGTGTTACAATTCTAAATTATATCTTTCACAATGTTTTATATATATATATATATTTGTTTTGATTTTTTTTGGTCTTTTATTCTCTCAATCTCTATCCCTGTTTATGTCTTTTTCTTTTCAGTGGAGGTAAATGTGTATATTTATGTACACACATACACATACCTTTCTGATTCCTAACAAACAAAACATGGTCTATCAAGTGAGATCATAGATCACAGACAGAATTTGAAATTGAAATCCCACCTCACTTTCTCTATCCTTGTTCTCTGTCTACAATTATATAAAGTGCTTTGGAAAACTTCAACTTTTGCCATATCTGGAAATTCCTATTATGTTAACTATTTCAAGGAAAGTATGGGGAAAATTATTTAAAACTACAAAGAAAGAATCTGGCCATATAAATAGAGAAATGTGCACTGACTATATAGTATCATTTTAGAGAATATTTTCTTTCCATCCTAAATTTTTTAGTTGCACAGTAATGTCTCAATTATATTTAATTTTAAAACGGAAACATTATTAATAAACCTGAAGTCCTCTATCCATAAGAAAGCACAACTATTAGAATACTATGTATTTTTATAAACCTTATTTTAATTGCTTTGTATACGTACTTATATAGTTTTAGGAATATAGAGTGTTATTTTATATTTCTAAACTATAATTATACCCTTAACATATTATTTTTCTTTTTCGTTCATCAATTTGTTTTGAAGATTATTACATGTTGGTACAAATAGACCTATCTCATCTTTTGACCTAATGCACTATCTTCCAGAATATGGATGAACCATACTTTATTTAACCATTCTATTACTGATGAACATCTTTATAGCTTTCAAATTTCTGTTATCGTAAAGAGTACTGCAATATACATTCTTATTCATCTTTTGTGCACTTATACAAATGTTTTACTCTAGGTTTATATGAAAAAGTGGAATTACTGGATCCTAATTTATTTGAAAATTGTTATAAATTGTATTAGATAACAAATGCAGTCCATGTTGGCTGTGCCAATTTTTATTCCCATCAACAACATAGTCATGGTGTTTTCCAACGCAAATAAGAAACTGGCAGCTCAAAGTCTAAAGCTTCTCCACATTATCCAGTGAGTCTACGTGGATTTTTTCAAATTAGAATGTGAATTCCTTTTGGCAGCACATAAAACAAGCACCACTTCTCCCTATTGTCTAATGTCTGCCTGATATTGGTAGGCATTTGAGTATGTTACCTATGCCTAGAATAATGCCATAAGTTATCCAAATCGGGACACATTTGAGGGCAACAGACGTAAACCTGGATTGCTCTAGGCAAACTGGAATGTGTAGTCACCTACATAGCTTAAATAGCTATCTTATTATCTACTTCCACCTCCCCAAACACTAGTGATGTTGAGTATCTCAACATAGATTTACCATTTGTGTTTCCTCTCCTATAAATTATTTATAATCTGTGCCCATTTTTCTATTGGTTTTATTTTTTTCTTATTGAATTTTAGGAATTCTTTTTATAAAACCAATAAAATAAGACACTAATATGTTGTTAATTTCATTAGACAATCTCTGATGCTTGCCTTTTTCTCTAGGTTTATGATGGCTGATGTCAAATGAAAGTTTTAAATTCTAATGTTATGTTATTTTTTTTTCATTTTTGTGTTTGCATTTTGAATATTATATAATAATGTAACCTTCCTTCTGTATCAGATCATGAACATATCTTTCCAATTTTATTATAATAATTATTTTATTTCTTAAATATAGGGCTTTAATTCATTTGATACTGATTTGAAGGAATACTTTGAGGTAGGGTTTGCCTGTTTATTGTGTTTCCTAAGTTCAAACCAATATTTTGGTCTGTTGTCCCCCATAATATTCCTTTTGCAGCAGTTTGAGATTTAAAAAAGAGAAGGGGATGAAGGAGAAGAAAAAGAATTACTTCTTTAGAATATACTCCTTTATGTAAATTACATTTCCTCATTGAATTTTGATAGCATAAACCAATGTCCTTCTTTGGTCTGTGAAATGGGATTGTACCACAGGGAATTTATTAGGTATACGAAAAGCAACATTTTTGCTTTCTACTCTAAGTCCTTCTTATTGCCTGAATTTAAACTGTATTAATCACAATAGAAAATTTGAAGGAACTTTGTGCAAATGAGTAGAACATGTGGTGATAAGAAAAAAAGACTTTCAATGTAAGGTTATTGGAATTCATCCATTTAGTGAGCACACTGACTAATATGAAAAAAAAGTATTCATATTTACATTAACAAAAACTTTTTTAAAAGATTAAGAGAGTTTTCTGTTTCCACTTTGAGTGGAATAGCTGGTGGCAGTTTACTGCCCCACATGGGACAACTAGAAAAGTCAGATGAAATACAGAATTTGTTTTTTAAAGACAGCAGAGAGCTGAAGGAGCAATGAAAACCACAAAGCTAAGATTCTATACAGGGGAAAATAAAAACAAAAACTCAAAGAATCTAACTGGCTTATAAGCCGATTTTACTCTGAGGATATTCCCCAATTCCGAGTATGGATAAGAAGGTAAGAATTTAGTACCAATTCCAGAAGACTGCTGTTAGGAGACAGAGAAACTAGCAGTCTTCCAGCATTCCAGATGCTCAGCAGAGACTCGGAGGATTTCAAAGACATGGCCAGCTGTTCTCTCAAGGCAAGAACTGATTCTGGAGATTCACAGGATACAAAAGCAGAAACCTAAGCATAAAGCCTCTAAGAGAAGAGTTTTTTCTGCCATGTCCTGAAATGAAATTTAGAATTATGGACACTCCAGAGCGTAGGGACCCACAAAATATATCTGGCCTTCAGTAAAAACCAAGGAAGACCGAAAGTAAACCAGAAGTAGATGAATCTTCTCAGGCTGCAACTCAACTTTGAGCCAGCACAGTTCCTAATTTGACTAAAGTGACGGCTGCCACACTATCGTCCCTGTGAAGGGAAGAATAAACTTCTATAGAGGACGGTAATACCATCTGGAGCTTCTGTAATTTTTTGCTCACAATATCTGACATTCAAACCAAATTACTAGAATGATACAAAACACAATTACATGACCAAAAACCAAAAGGAAAAAAGACAATAGAAACAGCTGCAGATGATCGAGGTATTGGAATTAGCTGAATATGACTTTAAAATAACTATGATTAGTATGTCCAATAAAATTTTAAAATATACTAAAAGATTAAACTTTTCACCAGAGAATTGTAAATTAAAAAAAAATCCAGTGGGAACACCAGAAGTAAAAAATTGAAATTAATAATTCATTGATAGATTTTAACCATAGACTAGCCAAGGAAGACAAGAAAGGAGATAAAAGGAGAAAAGAAATAGATGAATCAAACAGAACACAAGATTTGCCCAAATACATGAATATAGACTAAAATACATGAATCATAAAAGGACTAAATATCTCAATTAAATAATGAACTTTTCCAGATGACAGAAAATAAAACTCAACAATATACTACTCACAAGAGACACAACTTAAGTATAAATACCCAGATTTGAAAGTAAAAAAATGGAAAAAGGGTAGAATACTAACCAAAAGAATGATGATATAGTCGTGTTAATACATGACAGATAGAGTTTGGGGCAAAAAGCATTACATAAGATAAAGAAGACATTCCATAGTGTGAGGGTTCAATCTACCAGGTATATATCACAATTCTAATCTGTATGCACTCATTAACAAATTTAAAAATGGCTAAAGCAAATAATAACAGAACTAAAAGGAGAAATATACAAATCTATAATCTTAGTGGAAGACATGAAAACAACGAAGTAAGCGAAAAAACAGAAAGGAAATAGAAAATCTAAGCAGCACGATTTACATAGAATCCCAATTAAACTCCTAAAAGGTTTATTCATGAAATTCAACAAGTTTGTTGTAAAATTTATATGGAAATCCAAAAGACCAAGAATATACAATGAACTCTTGAGAGCTATCAAAACTGAAAGACTTAACACTGTGAGATATAAAGACCTATTATAAATCCATACTAATTAGTTCAATGTAGTATTGGCACAATACAAACCAATTGACCAATAGAATAGAATAGTCCAGAAATAGATTCACAAAGACATGGTCACTCGATTCGTGTCAAAGGTGACATTCCAGTGCAGTGAGTTATGGCCAACGAGATATCCACACGGGAAAAAAAGTAGTCTTTGCCTTGTAGCATTCCACAAACATAAATCCAAGATAGGTTATAGATTTAAAAGTGAAAGGTAAAACAATAAGACTTTCAAAAAAGAAAACATAGGAGCATATCTTTATGATATGGGGTAAAAGAGAATTGTCTTGATTTCTTAAACAGGATACAACAAATGACATGAAAAAACAAAGAAATATATAATAAATTAGGTAACATTACAATTAAAGTATTCTATTCATCAAAAAATGTCAGTAAAAGAGTGAAAAGGCAACACAGAGTTGAAGATTTTTACCATGTGTATGTGTTTATGTGTCTGTATCTGACAAAGAACCCACAATCAAAATATGTGAAGAATTCCTGCCATTTTAAAAATACTATCAAACTAATATAAAATATACAAAAGACTTGAATAGACACTTCACAAAAGAAAATACACAAGTGATATGTACATATATATGAAAAGGAACTCAAATAACAAGGAAATACACATTAAAATCACAGAGTTACCCTCCACACCCACCAGAACATCTAAAACAGAAAGTTAGACAAAACCAGGTGTTGGCAGGGATATAAAGCAACTAGAATTCTGACATTTTGCTGTTTGGAGTGTAAATTGGTACAGCCTATTTGGAAAACTACTTGGCAGTCTCTACTAAAGCTGAAGACATGCATACTCTATATGCATACTCTGTGACTTCTACGTGGAATATATAAACCAAATGGAAATGCATATTTTCATATACCTGTAGAAATGTACAAGATAGATAAATCTCACAAATTCACAAATTTAATACTGAGAGAAAAAAAGACAAAAGAGTACATGCTATATGATTCCATATTATAAATTTCAAAAACTTATAAATCTAAGGTATTGGAATTTGGGATAGTGGTTACCCTTGGGCTTCCAGGGGTCCTGGTAATACTCTATAGCTTGCTCGTGATCTCTTTACATGAGTGTGTTTATAAAATCCATCAACCTGTACACAAATTATTTACACTCTTTTTGTTATATGTAATCCTTCAATAAAATTCAGAGGGGAAATTATATGTACATACATACATACATACATATACATACAAAGAGAGAAGAGAGAGAGAGAGATGAAAGAGAGAGAGAAGAGAAGAGAAAGAGAGAGAAGAGGGGATAAATAATTTCAGATAAACTTGCCTTAAAGTCATTACACACTAGTTCCAATATTTGGAAAAGTTCTTATGTGGGTGTTTGAAAGATGGATCCAGTTTCTCCTTGCCAACTTTAGGCTGTGACATTTGAGGCAACTCTCAAATCTGTACTTGTACTGAAATGTTGACCAGTTTGTCACGTTTCACAGTTTCTGGCAGATAGAAGATCCTCAAAAAGTATTAGTTATTTAAAATTTGGGGGTTTTGTTTTGCTTTGTTTTTGTACGTTTATTTTGTTTTAATATCTGGATATGTTGGTGTACAAAATCCTCAGAAATAATCAATTTATAAAACACACATGATTAATGATAGGTACACATGCAACCAAATTGTTTTTGACTCCTAAGAAGTTGACTTCTAAATTCAGGGGGCAGTGGGTTGCACAATTGTGCTCTATAGACTTTGAACAATAACTGCTTTTCTTATACCTGAAAAATGTAATGAAATTGTCATTCCTCTGATACATATAACATAAACTTCTGTATAGCGAAACTAAAAATTATCCACCTTCATGTTCTACTTTGTGACAGATTTTCCATTACAAGAAAAACTAAAACAAAACATCTAACTTTATTTATGTCCTCCCACTTCTTTCAGTGACAATATACGTTATTTTCCCCTTGTCTCTCAGCAAAAAAAAAAAAAAAAGACTGCTGATTTTACTGGAAAATAATTAGGATGGATAACATTAAAAAGATATAAGGACATCTCCAAATTATTCCTTTTACTAATAAAAATACACAATTTTACAGAGGTCTCACTTCCCATCATTTTTACTGGTTACTGTCACATATAAGGATCAAATCTAAATGCTGGTAACAGAAAATTATTTACAACTCTTGAAGCCATAAAAGAACCCTTCCTGCAATTCTACCACCCCGGCATCTGACAAACCTCTCTGAAAAAACAAAAAATCAAACAAAAAAAACTGTCTTTAATACTAATCTGTCACTTGGCTTTGATATGAGATTACCTCCCAAATCCAGGATTCCAAGTTAATCCATTTCTACTCATCTCTAGGCAGTTTTTCTTCATCTTACGACTTCTAGGCAATAGTTGTTGGGGCACACCTTAATTCTATTATTAAAGGCTCTGCCAAGGAGTGCTGTATTAAGGAGGGAAAAGCCACATGTCGGGGTTATCTGTGCTCTGTACTATGAGGTTGTGTGTTGGTTCCAGCCTGTTGATGGTAATGCTCTCAGCTAGGAATGCCTGAGGCACTCGGCTCGGCCTGTGTTACTTGTAGTGAAGACCACAGACATTTCCCCCACCAGGGCCAACGCTGTAGCTGGGCCAGCCCTTGTGAATCCTATTATGATCGCAGGGTGCACTTAAGCAAAAAGCCATCAGGGAACTTTGAGGAATAAGGAACCCATAAGTTCTGGAGGGTACACGACACACCCGAGGGCCACACAATGAGGTCGCAGGTAGAAAAACAGAGAGAGGACCTGGGGCTCTACCTTTATTGGGGTCCAAGAGTGGGGTGTCTGAGATTTCACAGGGGCACTCATTATTGGCTTACTTGACGGATAAGAGCAGGAATGAGGGCGGGGGAGAATGGAGGCAGGGTCGCTCAAGCAGTCAGTTATCCAGGTTGCCCACGGTTTTCTGAAAGAGGAACTCCATGAGTGCAGACGCCCTAGTCCCTTATCTGGTTGTTTTGGTAGCAGCTGTGTCATACAGCTGGCAATATGTTTATTCAAGATGGAAGTCTTTTGAAATGGATGCCTCAGCAGTCAAATTTAATGTCAGGTACCTACACTACAGAGATGAACACCAAAGGAGATATTGCTTATGTACCTTAATGAGTAAATTTCAGATATTTCTATTTCTTCACCCACAAAATTGGCATAATAATTTAAATATTGGTAGTTATTTGGGGAGAATTACATATGAGGTAATTTAGAAAAATATGCCTGAACTGTATCTTACACAGTAGATGAATATTCAATGTTAACTTTTATCCTTGTTATAAAAATTGCTATTATTTTATTTTAATTGTAGTTATTATAATAGGGCATTATCTGTTACTCATAACAAATTATCCCAATATTCAGCCTCTTAAAACAACGAACATTTATTAGCTCACAATCTCTCATGAGCTTGCAGTCAGGCTGCCGGCCAGAGCTGTAGTCATCTCACTTGACGAGGACTAGAGAATCTGCTTCCGACTCACTCACGTGGTTGCTGACAGGCCTGGTTCCAGGAGGGCTCTTAGTCTGAGGCTTCAGTTGAACACAGAACACTCCATAAAGTTTTCACAACATGACAGCTTCCTTCCCTCAGAGTGAGTGATCCCCAACAGAAAGAGAGAACCATCAAGATAGAGGCTGCAGTGTCTTACGTACACAATCTCAGAAGTGACATATTATCACTTTTGCGGAATGCTAGTGCTCACGTAGACCAAGCCTCGTGTACAATGTGGGAGGAGATTATACAAGAATGTGAATATCAGGAGGTGAGGGTCATTGGGGGTCATCTTAGAAGCTGGCTCCTACAAACAATAATTGTTTTTATTACACCTAATATTTATAATATTTATTGAGCATGTTAGCGTTAGTGCTTTTAAATGCATTAATTCATTTAATTCTCACACCAACCTTATTATATAAGTATTATAATTCCGTTTTTCAGTTAAGATAAATGAAAATTTTAAAGGCGCATACAGCTAATAAGTGGCAGAACATTATAAAATGTAATAATCTAGTGTTTCATAATAGTATGAATAAAAAAGCAAAAATTTCAAAAATCATAAAGAATTTCAAAGAAGGTAGGCCTGACTTGTATAACTAACTCTTAGTAAAAGTATATTTTCCTATGTCTTGCTAGCATAATAAGATTAAGCCATTATTTTAGCCATTACTTCAGCCAAAGTAATTACCCCATACATGAACTATTTTTAAATATCTATAAAGTATGGAATAATTTTATTGATAGTGTCTATAATTACATTTATATATTTTTATCTCTACAATTAATCTCTTATGTCTTTCCTTTGTGACCTGAATTGAGAAATTTTTTCATATCCCTGTCCTCATTTTTATTCTTTTAAGTTTTCATTTCTTTTTTATACATAAGTCTATCCAATTACATAACATTCTTCCATCTCCTTATGTACATATTATCACTATTTTAATGGTGTACAAAATGCAATAGTATTCTTCAAGGAGAATATCTTAACTCAGTTTTTCTCTACATAGAAAAAAAATAATTACCAGATATTAGACATCGTAAAAACCTCTATCATTCAAAGGCCAGAGTTTTTCCTTAGAATTCTACTATTTCCTTTTGTACATCTAAAACAAATCATTCTTCCTTACTCAAAGGATTTTTAATATCAAATTATTTTGAAAAATAATTCCCATTAAAATCTCTTTCTGAGTTTATACCACTAAGATCAGACCCAAAGAAAACCAGAGAGCCCATGAAAGATGCAGGAATAAAGAGGAAATCAAGAAAACTGGTATCACAAGCTGACCACAGCAGCTTCCGCTGCTCCTACTGCTTTTATTTCACGTCATTCTTGTTTCATTTTTCCTTTTCAGAACTAAAGAACTTCTCTTGAAAGAGCATGTAAAATTTAAGTAACAATACTTGTATTTAAGAAACTTTATTATTCTTTCCTCATCTTGCTCACCCTATCTAAAACTATTAAAATTCATCCATATCTTAATATAAACATTAGAAATTGCTCTGTCTCCTACAATGTTATGTTAAAGTTAAATTTTAAGAAAAATAGAACACAGCCCAAAGAAAGCTGATCTGAGTTACAAAGCAGAAGATATCTATCCAACTACGTTGCAAATACATGGGTCAATTATGAACATCAGTGTCCAGTTTTTATAATTTTTTATGTCATCTAAACCTCCCAAGATTAATTAAAACCATACTTATAAAGGGTTCTGAAAGTCTAAGTTTTTTTTTAAAGTGGGCTTGGAGTAAAAATCTTAAGTTTTTGGAGTCAGTAAATATAGACAGTAAAGCTACCAGAATCTGGACTGAAACAGACTGCCTTTAATAAATTCTTAGTATTCCAAAAATCCTCTCAGTGTCTCTTACTCTTGAAGGGGAGGAAGACTATCCTTGACTCACTCTGGGGTCCTTTCTGGCTGGACTGCAAATTAAACTGACATGAGACTGAATAGCAGGAGAAAATCAAACAAAGCTTGTAACATGTATCCATGGGAGACACCAGGGAAACCGAGCTTCTCAACAAAATGGTGGAGGTTATCCTCTTAAATAGAAAGACAATGGAGGATGTTGGGGGTGGGTCAGCTATGGGAGATCACCAGAAAAGCACAATAAGTTTATTATGCAGCCTCACCTTCCACACTGATGATTCTCCAGAGATGAGGTCATCCCTCTTCTTCCTGGTACAGAGAGGGAGTTATCTTTACAAATGGAGATTTCCCTTACAAATGTAAATGTTTGATAAACAGAACTTTGATAAGAATGGACCCTCCCAGTGTATCAATAAGCAAGGACCCTCCCAGTGTATCAATACCCAAAGTTATCCACAGTGATGGCCCATCCCAGGAACATGCCTTTCATCCCAAATCCCTTTAGACAGTTAGTTGGGGGGAAAGCCAAAGCTTCCTTCAGAGAAAATAATAATCAAGGTAAAGAGACATATTTTGAGGTGGCCAACTCTGATCCCCCACACTCTACTATCTGTTACTTTGAAAGTAACATATTAGGATTATTCCCATCAGATTGTTCAGAATGGAGGCTATTACAGTTTGGTTGCCTCATTTCACTCAACTTTAACATGTAAGGCCTAAATAAAATCTCATAGTACCTTTGTGAACCCCACAAGATAAACTTGGAGCACACAATGTTCTAGCTTCTATGGAAGAATTTCTTGAGTATCAGTTGAATTAGCTGAGGAATATATACATCTCCAAAGAAGACCAAGAACTAAGAGTAAATAATAAAATATATTGTCTAAATTTAAGATATTTCAGAAAACACTGATGGTGGAAGTGTGAAATGGACTAACCTTCTGGAGGACAATTTGTCAATAATATCAAGGACCTTAAAATTCTGCATCTCTACCTATTTTTAGAAATTGGTATAGAAATGTGACTAATATTAACTCCACATAGTTTATTTTATAATAATAAAAAACTAAAATAATTCATAAAATTATGATGTTTCCATATTATAATATTTTTTGGTCATTAAAATTATGTTTCATCAATTAATATTTAATTACTTGTTAACACGTTCTGGAAAAGTAGATAAAAACTTCATAAACAGCGTATTTCAAATTGTGTTTAAAAATAAGATTAGTGTAGATCAATTTATATATAAATTGTATCTATAACTAATTTCTGGAAGAATATATACCAAAAAACCATAGCTAGTTCAAGCTAGTAAGATAAGTAATTTTTATCTTATTTTTTAAATATCATTTTTCAAGTTTTATAAAATAAACATATTCCATTTAAAAATTAACCAATCTACAGGTCCTAGTGTTTAATACTGTGTCTCCTTAAACACTGATAATACCCTTACCACCTGAAGATTTCAACCTGAACCCATCCTTGTCCAGTTAGCTCCTAAATATGTACCTACTAAGACTCTTGATCCACCTGAGGAAACTGAACTCAAAACTTGTTTTCATCAGCAATATTCTCTCATCACTTTCCCCCAACGTATCTTCCCAGTTGATGCTTCTTGCTTTCAGGTTGATCTTATGTAATTTTTCTCTTAGGTCTCAGGATTTCAGTATTTTTTTTTCCTATTAAATCAGCCTATCTCTAACCTCATCTTCCTCCAATATAAATAACAGCACATTTGTTGAATCTAGTTTAATTTGTCTTAGTTCTTTCTCCTCATATGAATTATCCTAGAAGGACAAATGTTTCTACATTCCTGCAAACACACACACACACACACACACACACACTTGGATTTCTCATGCCATCCCCATAGTATTAGTAATGTGAGATTAGGGAGTCATGTAACCCCAAATCTCAAATGGAAACAGCTGTATCTATTCTATTTAAAGGCATTCACTACAACATTTTAAAGCTAAATTGCAAGTGGCCAGATTGGGAAGCAAATACAAATATTCATAATCTCTAACATTCTTGCCTATTTTTATACATTTAGGTATGAAAGCCAAATTAATTATTAAAAATGAATGCTCCCATTCACAGCTTGAGATCCATTTTAAATATGGCTATCTGTCCACATAAATGGTTAAGTTCAAGGTTGGCCTAGCTACTTTTGTCATAGTAATCAACATAGGATAAATCTAAGAGTACCATGGAAACAAGGATATATTTAATTCTATATCCTGATCAAACCAATCTTGAATCACCTAATGTATATAAGCCACCTGTTATATTAACAAATTTCCCTCAGATGTATGGAACTAATTCAATAGTTTTTCAAATATCATTTTGCCTATTAATCCATCAGTCCTTTTGGAGAAATGTAAACAGCAAAACTGGTAAGCATTCTTTGAAATCATTTACATAGAATTTGATTTGGAAAAACTGCTCCTGCCTAGTCCATCTTGTAGTGATAAATTTCTAGAGAAGAAAACATCCAGTAAAATTCATTTATTACCATGGCATTATACTGAAAACTGGCAACCCTGGGGAAAAGTTTCTGAAGAATATGATTTCTGTAACTACAGAGCTACTTCTGTGATATCTAACAATGCAACCTTTCATCATTTTCCCTACCCAAGCATTCTGAATTATGTTGAAAGTGATAATATCCCTCATTAAACTTTCTTGGAACTACAGTGTCATTGACCCTGACCACACACACAATTGAAATCCTGAGACTATGTCAATAAGGACATTAAGGTGAAATGAAAATCTTTCTTTTCAGTTCCTAGATTAACCTCCAGATGGCTAAGAACGTGATAGCAGTTGACCCAAATAGAAGTTTGGAACAAATCTTGCCCTTTAACCATATGGCAGCAAAAAGCAATTAGGCCCAAGCCAGATATGACTGTCCCTTGCCTCAGTGAAAAAGACAGAGATGGAGATTGAGATGGAGTGAGAGAGGAGTGAGCTGGCTCTCTAACTCTCATAAATAGCCAAATTTATGAAGATAACATATCAGGTTACAGTTAACTGTAGTGATTCAATGTCTTATCAAACTCAATACTTTGTCAAAAAAACTTTTAAAGAACAATTCTCAATTTCCAAACAGACTGTAAACCACAAGTGTGTCCTTTTCAAATGTATTCTGAATTAAATAAACATTATAAATGACTATTGAGTCCCCAGTGTATACAATACAAGCCTATTTGAACCACAACGTACAGAAATCTGTTAGGAATAACACTCTACAAGCTTTCCACCGTGTGTAAGCATGTTTCTCTTTAGGAAGTATATTAAAAATTTCATGTTAGATAACCAGATATGCATTCTTCTTTCTCCACTTCCTTAACCCCGTCAACACCTGAGGCAAATCAGGAAGGCATGCTAAGCAATGTGGCTCTCATTTTTTAGCGTGATTTAAAGATGTCATTTACTTGGACAGAGTTCAGAGGTGAGGAGTAGAATGGATACTTTGACCGGGTAGATAAAGAGAGGAAGGAGCTGGTAAGAGAGTTTGAAAGAGTTAAAAGGTAAAGACTGCTATTACAGTGGAAGAGTTTTTAAATAGCACAGAAGAGATGAACTATTCTTTTCCATTCCTTCTTTCTCTCTCCTTTATCATAAATTGAACATGCCTGTAAAGTAGTTCCCAATGGAAGATTTGTAGATTCATTTATGTTCACTGCATAATATTTATAATATTATTAAAAATTATCTTCAGTTTACCCAGAGATAAATTATATTAAATATTTGGCATAAGTCATTAAATACTTTCTATTAATGTTTAGAATGTGTATCTAATGATTCAGATTTGGAATCATGTTCTATATACAATTTTGTGTTCACTGTGAGTGAATAATGAGCCATTTTCCCATGTGACATTCTCCTAATATAATTTTAATTTGTGCATAGTATTCATCAATATTTCTTTATTGGGCATTTATGTCATTCTCCATGTGCACTATTATAACATTATTGAACATTCTTATACATAAACCCTCATGTACTGTCTAATTATAATCTTATAATATCAGAAAGTCAGAAACAATGAGTCAATATATTTTTTAAAGTTATTGATATGTATTAGTGTTTCTCAATCCTAGCTGCACATTGGAATTATTTGGGCAGCTTCTAAAAAATATTGGCACCTGGGGTCCACCACTACAAATTCTGATTTGATTGATCTGGGATGGAACCTAAGTTTCTCTTGCTGTTAAAAGTTCCCCAGGTGATTAAAGTGTGAAGTCAAGGTGAAGGCTGATGTATATATATTACCAAATTGACATCCTTAATCATAATACTAATTCACGCTCCTCCAGCATTATGAACAATTGTCTACTCTGTCCAATATTGTATATTGTCCTTATTTCAAGCTTTGTGAAATAGGTGACAATGGTATCTTATCATCTTCATTTGCATTTTTCATTTCTAGTGAGACTAAACATTTCTCAAATATTTACTATCCACTTTGTAATTTTCCTTTTATGAATTGCCTCTTTATATGCTCTGCCTATTTGTTCAATTTCAATATTCAAGTTTTTATTATTGTAAATAATCATCCATAAGAATAATATTCTGCCAAATACAGCAAATTTGTCATTTATCTTTTAATTTTGTTGATGTAGTAGGTTACACAAAAATGTAAAATAATTGAATCTATTTTTTAGTTTTCCATTATTCTTATCCTCATTTAAACCAAATGTCAGCTGATGTCACTGTTTCTTAAAACCAAAATAAAACCACACGTATGGAAGTTCATTTTCCTAGTCACCTCAGGCTCCAGTTTCCACTGAATTAATTCAACCTAATGATCATCTTACAATCTCACTGGGCTATTGTCGTTCTGCACTACATATACCCAGACCTAGTACCCAACATCTCTTTAATTAACTACAAATTACTCATACATGGCAATTTCCTGTATACACTTTGAGAATTTGGGGGAAAACCATGTGACGGTACTCAACATTGTTCCTCCTCTTAAAACTTCCTTGGCTCTATTTGATGGACCACATCTCCTATATTGAGCTAGCTCTTCATTCTCCACTAATTCACATATTTTTATCTTTTTCTATAAGCACTAAATTAATATTAATACAGAACAGCTTAAATATTCCTTTTGTTGTCTTAGATTCAGCTAAGTCCTGTAACTTTGTTTTGGTCAGAGTAGAATATCTACTGTAACAAATACTCCCCAAATCTCAGTGGCTTAATGAAACAGTTTTTTTAGTTACCATCCAGTGGTATGGTAGATGTAGAGGGGCGGCTATGTGCAATTGTTCAAGAAACCTGGATACTTCCACCTTTGGTTTCCACCATCTTCTTTGCTTTCAAAGAGCAGAGATCAAAAGAGAAAGAGGTTAGGAAAGCCACAAATGCCCTTAACTGCCTTGGTCTTAAAATAATATTCACGCTGACCCACATATTCAATTGGCAAGAAATAATCACATGGCCCCATCTAGACACAAACGGGCCTGGAAAGGTGGCCAATATGTGCTGAGGGAAAAAGAGATATGAACATTAGTGGGCAGCAGCAAATTTCACAGGCATATCAAAGCATTTTCCTAAATAAGGAGAGTTTCCTCTAGAAATAAATTCTCATCTCAGATGGTAAGAAAACTAATTGAGGAAAATGCCTTTTTTCATTTGGTTAATTTTTAATTAAAATTTTGATTGAGATATTTGTAGTTATAATAAATAATACAGAGAGATCCCTTGTACACCTTGCCCAGTTTCCCCCAGTGGTAACATTTTGCAAACTGTAGTACAGTATCACAACCAGGATATTGACAGGAATACAATGCACTGATCTTATTCAGATTTCCTCAGTTTTACTTGTAGTCATTTGTGTATCTATGTGTGTGTATGAGTGTATTAAGTTCTATACAATTATATTGTGTAGGTTTGTGGATTTCTCTTCTATTTTTGAAAGGTATTTTTTGTGGATATAATTGACCTTTTTTTTTCTTTAAACTCTTTAAAGGTGTCACTCCATTTCTCCTGGCTTCTCTGATTTCTGATTAGAAGTCAGCTATTACTCATATTTTTCGTCTATAAAGAATGTGTCTTTTTTTCTCTACCTGCCTTCGAGGTTTTCTTTACATTTGATTTTCAACAGTTTGAACATGATATGTCTAGAGGTATGTATGTGTGTATGTGTCTGTTTATAGAGAAGGATGAATTCCACCCTATGGACTTTTGAAAGGAATAGAAATCCCTGAGTAGATTTAAGTTGCTCAGGGGAATAGAAAGCATCAAAGGGTCCCCCTCTAAGAAGACGGACAAATAGCAAATGGGGCGTATAAAAGAGGAGGTTGTGTATTTTGCAGTTGGGGACTTATTTCACTTCATTCTGCTTTACTTCACATTCATCACTATCACATACTTATTCTTCGGGGGATTTTCTTTCACCTGATCATGAATACCTCCACCATAAGAGGTCCACCCTGGAGAAATCACTATTTCCTTCCTGTCTTGAGCAGACTAAGCAAACAGCCTGTATGTAATGACATTTTTACATTCCCACTAACATTCCACAACTGTGCAAATATAGAGTACAATTATGGACTGATGAGGGCATCATGTTGTGATTGTTTACTTGTATAAATTTATACTTGTCATTTTCATCAAATATCCTATGGGGCCGCCCGGTGGCGCAGCAATTTAGTCTGCGCTTCGGCAGCCTGGGGTTCGCGGGTTCGGATCCCGGGCACCTGCCGACGCACTGCTTGTCAGCCACGCCGTGGCGGCGTCCCATATAAAGTAGAGGAAGATGGGCACAGATGTTAGCCCAGGGCCAGTCTTCCTCAGCAAAAAGAGGAGGATTAGCAACGGACGTTAGCACAGGGCTGGTCTTCCTCACAAAACAAAAATCCTAAATTGCATTCTAAAGCAACTCATAGTGACTAAGAACCGTAGAAATATAAAAACATTCTAGTGTAAATAGTCCTAGGTTTATAGTCAACAAAGAAAAATAAAACAGCAGTATCCAATACCAGCAACAATTTTGAGAAAATCATAATGAAGCCACAAATCTTGACCCCACATACTCCCACAGAAATTGCAGGAGATACCATTACATATAACACTCCTCTTGAAGAATAGTGATCCAATCTCTGTACCTCTGTTTCCATGAAAAAAAGGACCACTAAGCCCCAATATTCATTTACTCATTCAACAAATATTTGTTGATGTGTTCATGAATACGTTTTTGAGCTAGGTACTGAGCAAGATGATCCATAATAAGCAGTGAACTGCAGAGCCAAGGTGCCTGCTCTCAATTTTACATCTAGTAGTGAACCTCCATGAAATTATAAAGTGAATACAGAGGTACGTACATTTTAAAGACTCTGTTTCTCTGCTCTTCTAGTCCAGAGCAGTGACTCAGACCCAGCTTTCTAATTCCCAACGTTCCCCTTCTAAAAGAATACTCAGCCTTTTCTCACCAGGTCTTCTTCTCTGATCATCACAAATATAGCCATCCCTACACAGCAGTGTCCTAGGGAGCAGGATGGTGGAACAGTGCCCACATCTGTCTTTTTGATGTCTGCTTTGGTATATGTTCTGTGGCTACATATTTGCTGTCAAAGATCTACGAGGTACATAGATTAGTAAAAGAGGAGAACCACAACACTGCTGCCTTGGGAAGAGCCTGATGCTACAGAACAAATTCAAACAAAGCAATTTAGACCCGCCCACACTGCATACAATTTCAAATACTTTTAAGAATTTGAGTTTACAAACAAGGCAAAAAAACCTGCTCTCCAAGGATCTACAAATATTATAAATAGAGACAGCAAACTAGAGAAGTGCTCTCAAATCCACATTTGTTAGCAGTGCTTAAGAAGCAGCATTCATAGGCACATCTATTGGGGACTCAGATTTTGAAGGCTATCTTCTTTGAATCATCATCTTCCTCAGAATGCCTATGTATAAAAGAACTAAAATCTCATAATGGGAAATGCTTTTAATTTTAATTTTGCAATAAATAGTACAGATCACATTTGAATAATACCTTGTTTTAAAAACTCTTTAACATACATTATTGGCTCAATTAATTATAACAATCCTGTGAGGTATTATTAACCATTTGAGATACAAAAAATAAGCTCAGATTAGCCCAGTAATTTGTCCAAGTTTACATAGCTAATAAGTACAAGAAATCGGATTTAAACTTACGTCTAACTTACAACCAAAATCCTGAGTTCTTCACACTACATGAAGCTAGATGGGTTTTATGCCATTATTTATAAATACTAACAGCCAAAATAAATCATTATAACTCTAAATAATTATTTATGTCATTCATTCATATAAAGCATAGTTCAGTAAATAAAAAAAACTCCGACCTTTAGAAGTAAAGACTTAGTTGGTTCACCAAAATTCAATGTGTGAGATTAAGGAAACTGGCCTAGACGAATAACTTGAGAAAAGGGACTATCACAGGCTGAATAATGACTCCTAAAGATATCCAAGTCCTAATCCCTGGAACCTGGTTTGCTAACTTATATGGCAACAGAGACTTTGCAAATATGATTAAGTTAAGGATCTTGATTTAGGGAGATTTTTCTGCATTATCTGAATGGGTGATAAATGCAATCACAAGTGTCCTTATAAGAGATAAGTAGGGACATTTGACTACAGAGGAGAAGGCAATATGACAAAAGCAAAGAGGGATTTGAAGATGCTATGCTGCTGACTTTGAAAATTGAGGAAGGGGCCATAAGCCAAGGAATACAGCTCTAGAATCTAGAAAAGATAAGGAAACTATACAGGGAGAGTTAGTTAGGTGCAAAGCCAAGTGAAGAATCCTTATATTTTCAGTCACGTAACCTCCCTGACTACCACATTAATCCCATTAGCTTGCATTCAATGGTATCTCAGATAAGTTATATAAAGACAAAATATTAATATAATTACATATGAATATAATTAATGGATATAATTACCTAAAGGATAATTGTATTTTAAAATAATTACATAAAATGGTAAAAAGGCATAGGAAAGTAAATCTTCCAAATAAATATCAACAATGTCTTTTATATATAAAACAAATTATTCTTAGAATTATTTTTATGAGTCCTTTTACTCATTCATTGTGGCAAAAGTAGTTCACTGTCCAAAAAACATATATTGCTTCCCATTCTTCAGTATAGAGTTGTTAGTTGGGAAGAAGCTACCCAGCAAAGGACTACATTTCCCAATTTCCCTTGCAGTCAAGTGTGTCTTTGTGAGTGAGTTCTACCTAATGGAATATGAGAGGAAATTGAATGTCATTTTCAGGCCCAGCTTATTAAAAAATGACATTCTCCTCCATGCTCTGTCTCCTTCCACCAACTGGTAGAGATGATCAGGTGGCTTTGGATGTCTTCAGTGAAAGACCGTGGAGCTACAAGTTAGAGGAGGTCTGAGTCCGTAAATTGTCACTGATGGTTATATGTATTTTCAAATGTATGAGCAAGAAGAAAATTTATTTTGTGCCATTATATATATTATGACTTGTTTGTTGAAGTTGTTATTGCCATTCTAATAATACATTCATCATTCACTTATTTATTTATTCATTCCACAAATATTGAGTGCCTACTATGGACTACATATGGCTCTCGGTCTTGAGTACAAGTCAATAAACAAAACAAAGACTTTTCCCTCATGGAGTTTATATCTAGTGTCAGAAAACAAACAAATAATTTTAGACAAAGGCTATAAAAATTATAGTGGAATAAAGGTGTATGGAATAATGAAGTACATTTTAGACAGGACAATCAGGAAAGGTTCTCTGGGGGTGACAATTAAATAGAGACCTGAAATAAATGACAGAGCATGTGAATACTTCTTGGAAGGATATCTTAGTAAGTGGGACTAGAAAAGGCAAAAGCCCTGAGGTAGGATTGGACTTGGTGTGTTTACACAACATCATCAAAACCAATATGGCTCGAGCTCCATGAGCAAGGGAGAAAGTTAGTAGAAAAGGAGTTCACATCAATTGCCAAAAGAGAGATCACGTAGGGCCTAACAGGATTTTTATTCCAAGTGTATTTGGAAGCAGGAAGTGAAGAGTGAAAAGAAGAAAGTGACATAAAATGCCATACATTTTAAAAACATTACTCTGGCTACACTGTGGAGAATACACTGTAGTGGGGCAATAGTAAAATTAAGAGTATAGGTAGGAGACAAATGCAATAACACAAAAACAATAATAATGGATTAATCTGTGTGAGTGTATATTCTGATTTTGAGTGCAGAAAAAATGGGTTGTTGATGAAGTAAGATGTCAGAGAAAGAGATAAATAAAGGATGATTTCAAATTTCAAGTTTTTTGCCTTGAGTAATTGGATATGTGGTGGTGTCATTTCAGAGAAGGGGAAAACTATAAGAAGAAAATATTGGGGGGAACAAATCAATAGTTTGATTTGGGTTTTGTTAATTTTGAGATGCCAATTAAAGATCAGTTGGAGATTTCCAGTGACCAGTTGGATATTCTAATCTGGAGATAAAGAGACAGACGAGAGCTGGAAACACTTATTTTAAAGTCACAGGGGACTATGGATTTTAACTCAAACATTAGCATCCCTTGAGGGATTTGGGAACTTTGTCGAGGAGTCTTAGTCTCTCTCACTATTTAGAGAGTGCTCCTTAACTTTAGTAGGTGGGATCAGGATTGCCAGACTTTTAAATGTCATGTAGGCAGAAAATCTGTTTATTTGCTCCTAGATCCTAACTATAGGTACACAAATGCAAAAGCTATTTTATATGATTTTACTACATACTGATTTTCTTCCAGAAAGGCAACTACTATACATACATACATATACATGTATCTATCTATATCTGTATCTATATATATCAACAGAAGATCAAACTTTTTTTGTTGTTCAGCAAATTACCATTGATCACAGTTTTGGAAAATGATGTCACAAACGGCAATGCAGCATATGGGTTTTGAGTTAACCATCCTGATCAGCTTGCATTTGTCAAAGATGGATAAGATGGATGCAATCATCTGACCATTACATTATGTCTTTTAGGATAATTGTGCTTGAGATTTTACAATCAATTCCTATTATTTTATTATATGTCATGATATTTTTCAACTTCATTTAAGAGCCAGAGCATTGTTTGAAAATGTATAGAAAATGTATAGATAGGTCATATTATCTGTGAATTTAAATTCATGATGTTAAAGGGAGGGTCATGAAATATTGATTATACAAAGGGAGCATTGGGTCTAATCAGGTAGAACCATGGAGTAAGCAGCAGGAAGGGAAGGACAGACCCTGAGGCAATCCAACATCAGGAAGATGAAGTGGAATCAGCAAAGAGCTAAGTGGCCACTGGGCCATAAGTAAAAATAGGAAAATCTGTATCCTCAGTACCAACTAAAGCACATTTTTAAGAAGGAAAGAATGATCAAACTTGTCATGGGTTAAGTTAGATAATGGAGAACTTGGTCATGGATCAAATTAGATGAGGACTGAGGAATAACCATTGGATTTGGCAAAGTGGAGGTCATTGTAGTCTTTTAAATAGTTTTAGTGGACTAGTGGAGGTAAAAGCATGATTTATATTAAATAAAAAGAGAATGTGGACTTCCAATTCTGGCCAAGATGAACAGGGACTGGATTTGTCCTCCCACTTGAAACAATAAAAAATTGACAAAATGTGTGGAAAAGGGGCAGTATTTTTATTTTATGCACGCATGTATGTGTGTATGTACGTATGGACGTCCTGCAATACCTATCACAGGCATATTGAGGCAGCTTATGTCAACTCAGGGCGATCTTGGTCCCAGGAGAGTTAGGCTAGCAAATGCAAGTTATTCATTATTTTCTCATCCTGGAAAGAGACATTTTGAATGGTGGGACCCATATATTGTTTTCCCTTCATCAGATAAAGCAACAGGAGAAAGGAATTCGGTATTTTGACAGCAGGCAAAGTTGCTTAATATCCAAATACTATGGGCAACTCTTAAGAGAAATCAAGGAGAAAGAAAAGAATGTACCAGATACCTTATATTTGTGATATCCAAGAAACTCCAAGAAAAATTAAAATTCAAGGTATTTTGAATTAACTCAAACTCTAAGAAAGCCACAGTTAAACTGGTCATGAACAGTTGAAAATTTTACTTTAGAGCATATGGTAACCTTTAAAATTCATAATTTTTCTGTACACTGAAAACTGTAAGACATTAATGAAAGAAATTAAAGAAGACACAAATAAATGGAAAGATATCCCATATTCCTGGTTTGGAAGAATTAATATTGTTAAAATATCCATACTATCAAAATAATTGATAGATTTAACGCAATCCCCATCAACACTTCAATGGCATTTCTTTTTACAGAAATAGAAAAAACAATCCTAAAATTTGTGTGGAACCATAAAAAACCTGAATAGCCAAAGCAATGCTGACAAAGAAGAACAAAGCTGGAGGTATCAAGCTTCCTGATTTCAAACTATATAACAAAGCTATAGTAATCAAAACAGCATGGTACTTCATAAAAACAGACACACAGACCATGTAACAGAATTGAGAGCCCAGAAATAAACTCATGCATATACAATCAACTAATACTTGAAAAGGGAGCCAAGAATACTCATGGGAGAAAAGATAGTCTCTTCAATAAACAAAGCTGGGAAAATTGGATATTTATATACAAAAGAATGAAACTGGATCCCTATCTTACACCGCTCACAAAAATTAATTCAAAAAGAATTAAAGACTTAAATGTAAGACCTCACACCATAAAACCCCTAGCTCCATGACTAGTCTTGGCAACAATTTTATGAATATGACACCCAAATCACAAGGAACAAAAGCAAAAATAAATAAGTGAGACTACATCAAACTAAAAATCTTCTGCACAGCACAGCAAACAATGGACAAAATGAAAAGGCAACTATAGAATGTGAGAAAATATTTGCAAACCACTTCTATGATAAGGGGTTAATATCCAAAATACATGAGGAACTCATACAGCTCAATAGCAAAAAAAAAAATCCAATTATAAAATGAGAAGAGGGGGCCGGCCCCATGACCTAGTGGTTAAGTTCGGCATGCTCCACTTCAGTGGCATGGGTTCAGTTCCCAGGTGCAGACCTACACAGCTCATCAGTGGCCATGCTGTGGCAGCGACCCACATACAAAATAGAGGAAGATTGGCGTAGATGTTAGCTCAGGGTGAATCTTCCTCGAGCCAAAATAAGAAGATTGGCAACAGATGTTGGCTCAGCAAAAATCTCCCTCAGCAAAAAAAAAAAAAAAAAAAATGAGAAGAGGACATAAATAGTCATTTTTCCAAGAAGAAATTCAAATAGTCAAGAGGTACATGAAAAAAAAATGTTCATCACCACTAATCATCAGGAAACTGCAAATCAAAACCACAATGAGATATCACCTCACACCTGTTAGAATGGCTATTACTCAAAAGACAAGAATTGACAAGTGCCAAAAAGGATGTAGAGAAAGGGAATCTTTGTACACCATTGGTGGGAATGAAAATTGGTACAGCCACTATGGAAAACAGTATGGAAGTTCCTCAAAAAATTAAAAACTGGGGGTGGCCTGCCCAGTGGTGCAGCAGTTTAGTTCACAGTTTGGCAGCCCAGAGTTCACAGGTTCAGATCCCAGGCGCCAGCCAATGCACTGCTTGTCAGCCATGCCGTGGCGGCGTCCCATATAAAGTAGAGGAAGATGGGCACAGATGTTAGCCCAGGGCCAATCTTCCTCAGCAAAAAAGAGGAGGATTGGCAATGGATGTTAGCTCAGGGCTGATCTTCCTCACACACAAAAAAAGAAAAAATTAAAAACTGGGCCAGCTCCAGTGGTCTAGTGGTTAAGTTCAGCATGCAATGCTTCAGTGGCTGGGGTTCAGTTCCCAGGAGTAGACCTACACCACTCATCTGTCAGTGGCCATGCTGTGGCAGCAGCTCACATACAAAAAGAGGAAGATTGGGACCAGATGTTAGCTCAGGGCGAATCTTTCTCAGCAAAAAAAAAAAAAAAATTAAAAGCAGAACTACCATGTGATCCAGCAATCCCATTTCTGGGTATATATCTGAAGGAAATGAAATCACTATCTCAAAAAGATATCTGAACCTATGATCATTGTGGCATTATTTATAATAAGCAAGACATAGAAACAACCTACACAGCCTAAGTGGCCATTGATGATGAATGGACAAAGAAGACATGGTGTATATATATATATATATATATATATATATACACAAGGGAATATCATTCATCCATAAAAAAGAAGGAAATTCTGACATTTGTGACAAAATAGATGAACCTGGAGGGCATTATGCTAAGTGAAATAAGACAAATAGAGAAAGATACTGTATGAATTCACTTATATATGTGGAATCTAAAAAAAAAACAAGCTCATAGAAACAGAGAACAGATTGGTGGTTGCTGGAAGGTGGGCACAGACAATAATGGGTGAAGATGGTCAAAGGATACAAACTTCCAGTTATAAACTGAATAAGTTCTGGGGATGTAATATTCAGCATGGTAACTATAGTTAACAATATTATATTACATATTTGAAAATTTCTAAGATAATAGCTTTTTAAAAGTTCTCATCATACACAAAAAAATGAAACTATGTGAGGTGATGAATATATTAACTAACCACTAACTGTGGTAATCATTTTGCAGTATAAATAGATGGATGGATGGATGGATAAAATCACTATGTTGTACATCTTAAACCTAAAAAAAAGTGTAATTTTAATGCTATTTTTATGCTTGGCTATTTATATTTTATCTATTCTTATTTGAAAGAGAAGTGTGAAATTGGTTGAGACAACACACTAACCGTTGACACCCCAGACCTCTGGAGGCCACTGAGCAAGTAATTTGGGACCTTGGTGTGGATTCCATCCTGAGCTGGTCAACACAAGGAGGCCCCATCAGAGCTCTGGTCTCCTTCCAACCCAGTGATAAGTACAACTGCTTAAACCCATAAGTCATAGCCTGAATACTACCAACTTACCCAAACTTCAGAATAGCAGTTTACCCAAATTGCAGGCCATGGTCCTCCAAGTAAATAAACAGCCTCGGTAGCATAATTTGATAAATACAAATGTAGAAAATGACAGCAAGTGACACTAGTAATCTTGGGTTATTTTATATAATTTGTAAACTAACTGCATGCCTCATGGAAGTAAACCCCAAGAAGAGTGCCCTGATCTTCTAATGGCTGGGCTGCAACCTCTTGGGAAGGGGTGCCAACCCCCCCGTCTGCTCTGGAGTGGGATTTCAAGCACGTTAAGACTCTACTGAAACATTAGTCATTCTGTTTAACATGGAGTAAAGCCTGGTCACAAACACAGACAATATAATGATTTTGAGAGTGGTTGACTAGGCAATAGAATGACGGTAAATGAAAGTTGGAAAGCTGAGTCTTGACTTAACCCAGTAGCAAGGCTGGGTTGTTCGCTGTTACAAAGACTGCCCCCCAAATTGGAGAGTGGTGCTAATTTGTTAAGGGTTAAAGAAATATGTTTTCTATATATCTTTTTCCCCAAATGAGTCATTTCCTGCCCAGATTAACTCAACAACCTCCTACTGCTCTTGCCTCCAGGCCTGTCCTGCTGTAATATATTTTCTACACTTCAGACAGTGAACTTTCTGAAATGTAAATCAGATCACATCTTTCCCCTGCTCTAAAACTCATAATTGGCTCCCTGTAGCCTAGAGGATCAAGTCCACACTTTATCATTTTGTCTTAGTTTGAAACAAGTATCTGGGTGCAGATTGGTTCTTTGGAGGTGATCCTGGGAAGCACAAATAATGGAGTAGAAAAAAGTGAGACAAGGAAGGGAGAAAAGTCTATAAAGGATGTGATAACAAGTGGGTTACCTCTGTGAGTCACTGGGGCTCATTCCCACTGCAGACCTTGTGTGTTTGGAAAACACCTTAAAATTGTGTTGGGGCTGGGGCATTTACTCGTTGACTACCACCCCAATTTGTTGAGAGTGCTCTGAAGCATAGTAACATGCCTCCAATTTGCACTGCTTGAAAAAGAGTCATCCTCCGTGGTACTAGAGGAAGATCTCAGGCACAGAAGAGAGAAGCAATACTTCTGTGGTGGAAAGGCGTCAGTGTTCCAGAAACTGTCTCATCCTTTAGCTGCAAGCAAACTTGGGAAGGCTGAAGGGAGATGGGTGGGGCATTCACAAGTTTGCTTGACATGGCATAGGAGACCCTCATGTTCTGGCATAGAACTCAGCAAACTTGTCTCTGGTCCTATAATTCACCTACATTGAATGATCTGCAGTTTTTTCAACGGACTCTACCTTTTCAAACTTACAAATTCACAACTGTCCAATCTGATTAGCTTCTGTTTCCACTGCAGATGGTTCATATTTTATTAGCATGCTTATCTAGCATTATAAATCAATTATAATCTACATACCTAGTCTAACACAGAGAGTGGCATAGAAAGAGCACTCGCGTTTGTTGAATGAATGGCAAAAAGAACAGAACAATTCCTTGGATGGTGGCAAGACTGCTGACAGAACAAATGAACATGCTTAGTCTGATGGGATCACGTAGAATAATTGCAGGCAAGGGAGGCAGAAAAAGTGTTTTACCAGTGTATTGAAACACACAGCAACCTGCTGGACAACACTTGTGACAGATATTAAATATAACTAAGAGAAACAAGTTTGCATCTTTTTGAGCTCAAGTTTGGGATCTGTCGTGAGTCTGAGGTTCTTAGAAGAACCCAAATGATTTGTTTCTTTTAGTTAATGTCTAAGAGGTACCAGTAAATATCCACCAAACTGGGTGCTCTCTCCCTGGCAGATTTGAAGAGAACTCCAGGGAGCCCACTGTTACTGCTGCTTAGCAAAGTTATCACTTCTGCCTCCAAAAACATACAGTGAAATCAGAAAAGAAAAGTCCAACTGGGACAATCAAATGCTCAGATTCACTGAAATGTCACAGAGGCAGGATGTTGTGTGAGATCCTTAGAGTGGCTCATGAACCTGTTGACTTTGCTTCTAAATCTAGGAAGCAGGCCTATGTGGCTTTGTTTGAGCTCATCGGCACCTTATGATTGGCCCGATCCCTTTAGGCTGGTGATAGGTCTTGGCAGGATATTCATCTGGCACCCAGAGTTGTCACAGGACTCTTCTATTTCCCTTTGCCCTATTCAGAAGATTTGTTGTAAAGTTATAGGAATAAGATACATAGGTACTGGAGTTTTGTTAGGGTAAAGACAGAAGAGGTTAGAATTAACAGATCTTAAATACATCCATAGCAGAAGTAAAGGCAAGCTGTTAAAGCCAGGCATTTTAGCCAATAAACTGGAATTTCTTTTTTATTTTCTATTTGGAAACAAAACATCATTTTGCCACATAGGTACCAGCGTGTTTACAAGTAGATGACTTGGGGTCAGGGTCCTAAGCTATCCATTGGAGAGGTGTACCAAGGTTTCTTTGAGCAAACAGAAGAACAGCACCTGGACTCTGCAAGGGGACATGTGAAAAAAGAGCTACCTGATGATTCTATGAAACACTGATGAAAATACAAGGAACTCACAAGCAAAACACAGCCGATAAAGGTGACAAGGGGATCCACGGATCACACTGAAGAGCAAGGTCAAGGCCTTCACACAAAATGAAATCTTTTATTCAGACACAGCATGAATCAGAGGGTAAAAGAGTAACAAAAGTCCTGATGTTTGTGCTAAACAAATGATGGAACTCAATAAACAAAAATCAACTCAAATGATTGCTTTCCCAGCTATGAAATGTTTGGGAGGTAAAGTACAAAAGGCCAACACAGAAATTTGTTTTACCAATATGCCTCTTAACGAATGTTAATCATCCTCATTTATAGAGTCTCATAAATACATATGACCAAAAGAGAACAGAATGTGTTAATGACTAAACTCTGACTCATTTCCCTCACTGCACATGGAGTCTATTGCCAAAATCTATCACTTCTTTCCTCAAAATGTCTCCTATAATTATACCTTTCCTATCTACTATCTGTGTGGTTTACAACACACATAACGTGATCTCGGTGGAGTCTTACAACAGCACCATTTTACAAATTACATTTTACATCATTTTACAAATCAATAAAACCAACCATCAGAAATAGGAAGCTGGTTCAATGTCCCTCAAATAGTAAATAGTATAATTTTAATTTTTCATTTGGAAGATTATCTTTAAGACACCATCCGACTCTGAAATGCGAGGGTTTGATAATTACACACCCTCCCTTTTTTCTTTTTTCTGTCACTGTCTTAGCATAAGACTGGACTATTTCTCACCTAGGCAACCACAGCAGTAACCTCAGGGAGCAAATCTTTCTTCTTCATTTAGCCCTTTCACCAGGCCGCATTCTTCTCTAAGGCGTGATAATAGCTCTCTTTGCTCTCGTGATGTAGCCAAGACATTCAGCCTATTTTCCCAAGTCTCCCATTAAAGCCTGAATTGTAGGAGTCTGGTGCCACCCCACTCAGGCCTGGCCGCTCCTGCTTAGTTGATCTTTGGTTCATTTATATACTCCCCCCTTCCTGGTCCTACCCTAGCCACTCTGAGGCTTCACAAAGCTGTCTGATGTGCAAACATATGCATTTTTTCACTCCATCAGGCAGACTGCAGCTTCCTCTGCTTCTGTCCTCGTTTAAACAACGTTTAAAGTTCCCCCTCAAAAAAGCAGTTTTCCCAGCTCCTGACTTTACATGGCTTAGTCCTGTGTGAAAATGGAAATGGAATGTTAATGCTATCTGCTGCAGACAGCAAACTCCTACAGGGCAAAGACAAAGCATAATCATCTGTACTTTGCAGAACACAGAAAATTAATGCTCAATATGTGCTAAAGGAAAACAAACCTTTTCATTTTTGCTGCTATTTGATATTTTTATACGTCATGTTTTGAAAATACTTTGCTGAAAATACAAACTGAAACAAATCTCAAGAGGCTGTTACAAACGTTACCCTAAAATCCATCCCTGCCCCTGAAAATGAAGTCTCTAAATATTTTACTCTGATGACTTGACATTTAAGGAAAATTTGTAGAAATTTTATATAGGAATATTTTTGCTATATTTACTCTTATGCGTTGGGATTTACGAAGAACAATATGAAAGTGATGTTATTTTTAACATGTTCAAATATGTTCTTTCCGGTTTGCACTGTGGGTCTGTGCATCACAAAATACAAAGCACAGAGAATCTTCCAGGGTAAAAGTAAAGCTACATGAGGGCAGTGATTTAGCGTTGTTTTTGCCACCATTATATTTCTGGCACCTCATTGACTTAGAATAAGCCCTCGATAAATATTTATTAAATTGAACTTTAATAGAAAATGCATTTTCTATTTCTAGTATTTCATGAGCAGAGTACAAGTTTTCATTGTGTAATTTCAATCCTGTGCATAACACATTTTCAAAGGCATGGGTACTAATTTGAAGGTGGCTGGTCCAGGCAGCTAGATTCAGCCCTAAGAGTTTATGCAACTCCTAGAAACAGAAAGGAAGTGACTAAGGATTAAAAACTATATCCAGGGGGCCAGCCTGGTGGTGTAGTGGTCAAGTTTGCACATTTAACTTTGGTGGCCCCAGGCTTTGTGGGTTCGGATCCTGTGCATAGACCTACACACTGCTCATCAAGCCATGCTGTGGCAGCATCCCACATACAGAAAATAGAGGAAGATTGGCACAGATATCAGCTCAAGGCCATTCTTCCTCATAAAAAAAAAACAAAAAAACCTATATCCACGTCACCACAGAAGATTCCACAGCTTTCTTACATATACGTTTTGATTCATTTCTCATTTCCAGTAAGCTTCAAAGGACAAAATTTTCCTTAAAAATGTCCTTTGTGGTCATGCTTTCCTTTCTAATCCCAAAGCCATCTGCCTGATGCAAGGCCCCAACTTCTCACATAGAAGTCATGGCAGCAGACCTGGCTCAGATTTTGCAATTCTGATGCATTATTCCCAGTACTGTCAAGCACACCTTTCTTAAACAAGAATATTCTGTCACTATACTTTCCAAAATTATTGTTTCATGATTTTCCTATTCATCAACACAAACCCTGACTTTTGGTGCTTTCTGTAATTCAGGTTAAAAAATCTAGGTACTGCTCTTGACTTCTCCCTTTCTATTGCTACCTCCCTCCAAGTTAACTTCTAACATGTCACCAAGTCCTACCTTTCTACTCTCAAATCCAAGATACTGCCATCTCTCTCATAGACTACAGTGAGCCTGTAGCATTTCCTGGTGTTTACTTACAGGACAGCACAGTGATTAAGAGCATAGATCAATTCAAAGCCTAGTCTTGCCATCTACTAACTGTATAAACCTAGTCAATGTAATT
The DNA here is from genome assembly GCA_031878705.1 of Tapirus indicus. Classification (NCBI taxonomy): domain Eukaryota; kingdom Metazoa; phylum Chordata; class Mammalia; order Perissodactyla; family Tapiridae; genus Tapirus; species Tapirus indicus. Next base: position 39,497,929 of record CM062925.1, on the reverse strand, counting down.
GACCTCCTAGTATCTTACTACCTTCATCTCTAAAATGGGGATGACAATAGTACCTACCTCATAGGGTTGTTATGAGGATTAAATGAGTTAGTATTTGTAAAGTGCTTAGAATACTGTGTGACATAGTAAGTGCCGTATAGTTAGTAGTTTGATGATGATGATGATGGTGATAACAATTATCCCCCTTAATTTACTATATACACGAAAACCAGAATAACCTCTTAAAAATAAGTCATATTTGATCATATTCTTGCTTAAAACTCTCCAAAGAGTTTCCAGAGCCAGCCCTGATGGCCCAGTGGTTAAAGTTTGGCACACTCCACTTCGGCAGTCTGGGTTTGGTTCCCAGCCGCAGAACCACACCACTTGTCTGTCAGTTGCCATGCTGTGGTGGCGGCTCACATAGAAGAACTAGAAGGGCTTACAACTAGAATATACAACTATGTACTGGGGCTTTGGGGAGGGGAAAAAAAGAGAATTTCCATTGGTTGCACTTAGAACAAAATCCAAATTCTCTACTCTGCCCCTCAATGTCTAGGATGATGTGGGTCCTTTCTACTTGTCTAATTCATCTTGAGCCACTTGCCCCCTTCCTTATTTTGCTCCAGGCTCTAAATTTCCATTAGTTTTTAGAACCCATAAATCTCTTTCTGTGTTAGCTGTTCTCTCCTCTTCCTTACTTAGCTGGCTCCTCTCAACCTTTAGATCTTGGCTTGAGAGTCAGGTTCTCAACAATGATTTCCCTGACTACCCTATCTAAAATATCCTCCCGTCTCCAATATTCACTGCTGTAGCATCTAGCTCATATCCTCTTCATCATATTAGTAGTAGTCGTAGTAGTAGTAGTAACACTGTTACTTGCCACAAACTTGCTTCTTATATTTATTTGCTTACTTGTTTTTCATTTGCTGCACGCAACTAGAATTCAGGTTGCATGAGGGCAGGTATCACATCTATCTTGTCCACCACTGAATCACCAGCACTAGACAGAGCCTAATACCTGGTATGCATGCCATCATTATTTGTGGAATATTCTATAAGTGATTTTATTTTATTCAGCTGTTTGTCTCTCCTCGCAGATTCTTGTTCTCCACTGTACTCAAGGCAATCATCTCCTCTCTGCATAAACATATACACTATTTCCGTCTCAGATTTCACACAGCCCCCTTGACAGGAATATTCAACCCTTCCACCCTTCTAATGAAGAAGTCTTTAATAGACTTCTGCAAAAACTCTTGCCCTCACTATCTTTTGCTCATTAGCATTTCCATATCAGTTAAAATTTTTCCACAAAATTCTGATCCTTATATATACAACAATATTCTAATCCCTTAATATGCATTACTATCATTTCTCAACTAAACTCTGTATATTTTTGTATTTATGTTTATTCCTATACTGTACAATGTCAAAGAACAGAATATTGATAAAGATTTAGAATTAGATAACTTTATATTGGAAGGCTCTCAAAGAAAGCTAAGACCCATATGTATATACTAAAATTCTAAATACCCCAGCCAAGCTTTCATCTTAACACCTTAACATCTATTTTTTTTTTAATAAATTCATTTCTCTAGCCAAAAAGATTCCTTTGTAAGTTTTGTAAGAATTAGAATTTGGTTTTGCTTGGGTGGTGATGACACCTAAGCTTCCCAAAGTATTCCAGACTCTAAAATTTGCAGGAACAAAGCATACTGGAGACCATATGGAAACAAGTTCTGCAAGAATTCTGTGGAGTTAGCACATTCTTCTATCAAAATTGGTACAGAAGCTGATAACCTTAGTTCTTTATTTCTTCTCTTAGGCTAATGCTTAAAGGATAGTTTAATCAGGGAGTACATTAGAAAGTGTTTTGCCAAGATCTTAATTGCTGAGTGATTTAAAAAAAAACAAAAGTTCAATGATAACTCACACTCAGTTCTCATTTAATTTAAGCTGGTTAACTTCTTTTGTCAAGGCCCCAGTTTCAGTACAAACACCTGCAATTCTGAATATCAGTGCCGTTGACTCATGCTTCTTTGTCCAACATGAACTCAGAGATCAAGTGTAAGAGTAACTTTTATAAATATTCTTAACCTCCAAAGCCAAAGGAAGACTTACATTTGTAACCAGGGCTGTTTCCAAAGCTCTTCATGTCAACATGAAGGGCTGCATAGCCTCAGCTTCTCCTGTGTACCAGTTTTGCTCTGGAGGCCACTTATCCTTCTACTCAACAAAAAATTATGGACAGTCAGCTCTGTGCCAGGCATTGTTCTGGTTGCTAGGGACACTGAGCTAAAACATAGGAGATCTCAGTGTTCTTCAAGAGGTTTCATTGCGTTCCATTGGTAATCTTAGTTCATTTCTCTCTGACTGACAGAAGCGCACATTAAGATCTCAATTTATTTTTCTCATCCTTTACCTCTCTCAGTGCTGAAAGGCAAAATAAAATCTCCTTTTTGCCATAATTTACCTCCTAATTCTCTTTTTAATTCATAATTTTTCTTCTAAATTCTCAAACATTTCCCTTCATACTTAATAGTATCAAGTTTATCAATCTAAGATGCCATCAATGATAAGAACACACCATTATTTTATGTACCGCTAATGGCAAAAAAATACCACCACCAATTAAATTATGTCACAACACTTTTTATCACTTGCAATTTTATATTACAAAAAGAGCTCACTTAAACTCATTTAGATATAAATATTTTTCATATATCACTAGTATGTAGGTAAACAGAAATGAAAACAAAATAAATTACTTCTAAAAGTTCTTCACATTCAGATTTCAAATTACTGATCATTTCAGAGTCATTGAGGTCCATAATTTTCTATATAAAATTGTCCTCTGTGCCGTCAAGATTTTTGGTGAAATATCCTTTTTAAATTGTGCTTCACTGTTGTCTTCAGGATTCTCTTGCAAGCTACACATTATAGAGATATCAATATAGATATATGTCTATATATTGATAAAAGTTTTTATGCCCATATATAGGCAATAACAACTACAACACAATTGCTGCCTAAATGACAGCAATTGTATGACACTTTGATTTCACACATGTTAAAACGTAAAAAGAAATGTGGCTCTTAGAAATGAGGAAATATATCACACTAGAAATGTAAGTCAATTTTTTTTTAAATATGCATTATCACTACAAATTTTAAAAGAAAAATACTTCTGATTCTACCCACAAGTATCCTCAAGGGCAACGTTAGCCTCATGCAGATAAGCAATGGGTGTAAGGTAAGTTCCAACACTGTGTTAAAAACTGCCAACAAATGTGATCATTCTCATCAATTCCTAGGGTAGAAACAAGAAATGTGTTCCCCTTCAAAAGTTAGCAGTGTCTGCTGTTTGTTCTGTCTGAGGAAAATGGCTCCAAAGTGAAACACAGAGATCTGAGACTGCCTACAGAATCAGCTTTGCCAGGAACCTTAATTTAGCATCATAAAATGCTAGAGCTGGTAGAGAATTTGTAGAATGTCTAGTCCAAATATCCTCCTTTGCCACTGAGGAAGGCCTGCAGTCACAGAGATAGACATTAGACCTCAAGCTCCCTGAATCTTGTGCCATTGCTTTTTCTACCACACATCACAGTCCTTCTCTGGGAGTAATTCCAACACTCAGAGAAGAGAAGTCCTATCTCATTTTCCCAATGGGATACTATTTGTCATTGAAAGGATACTTACTGCAATAAGGCTCTTCTGGGCTAGATTGAAAAGGACTGAAACATGCCTTTAAAAACATTCTTAAAGCAGAATTTGAAATGGCCTAACAACCTCTAGGAAAGGTAGAGCTGTCTAACGAGCAGGAGTCAGAAATCTAGAACAAAGGTCAGTCAACTACAGTTCATGGGCAAAATCCCTCCCACCACCTGCTTTTGAAAATAAAGTTTTGTTGAAACACAGTCACACCCATTTGTTTCCGTATTGTCTATGGCTATTTTCAAGCTTTAATAGCACAGTTGAATAATTCCAGTGGAGACCACATGGCCCATAAAGCCTAAAATACTTACTATCTGACCTCTTACAGAAAAAGTTTGCTGTCTCTTTACCTAGAAGACAGGTTCTTAAGGACAGATGCAGGAATAATAACAGGCTACAGCTTCAAGCTCCAGAATAGATTTTGTGGGCTGATGGATGGATAAGACTATTCCCTTTAAACATACATGTAACGGTGTGGCTTTTATTCAGTTGTCTGTCATAGCTAACCTTCTTGGCACACTCTAATTAAATGATACATTTATTTCTTCAACTATAAAGAATTCTTCAATTAGTCTCTTGATTCATTTACATGTTTCCCAAAACCCTTGTCCAGTGTGTTTGAGCTCAGACTTCAAACGTTCAACACTCCCACTCCTGGGTCACCCAAAACAGTAATCTGTCCCTCTGCATTGATTCTAAATAAAGTTCTTGTCAGACAGACGTTGATTCTTTACTGAACACATCCTACAAACAGCAACTCTCCATAAACATAAGTAGGCTACATGAGTTCTATTAATAAAAAAATATTGTAAATAAAATTACTACTTTTATTTTTATCCAAGAAATTGATGAATATGTTAGATCCCTTTTTAGACTATCATTCTACAGCTATCAGGAGCTGAGACTTTAGGAATAACTGTGCTCCTTACTTAGCATAAAAATATCCACTTATGCTAGGCCAATCAAGGGACTGTGTTGATGGTGAAAACTCACCAGGACTCTTTTAGCATTATCAACATAAATGAGTCAAAAATTTTAATCACAAAAGAAGAATCACTGGATTTATCTGTAATTGATTTAGATAGTGATTCTAGATAAAAATTAAAGATTATTCTTTATAAAATTTTGTGGAATTTATAAGAATAAGATCTGGGGAATGGTACAACCTCCAAACTGACGCAGGAACCTACTGGATGGAAAATATATACTTAAATGAATGCCTCTTTAAGTGCAAAATCTCCTGTGGCCTTAACATGCCACCTGCTAATATTTTATAGGCAGTCCCTACAAGAATAGAAACATCCTGAAATGCAATTCATTAAATGAGTCCCTCACCATGCTTTAAAAAATATATATTCTGAGCTCTAATTGATTCTGTAAACTTTCCAACAGAAAGCTTTATGTATGCTAATAGAATGTTGGCCAGCAAGTATTCCCAACAATTTTGCCTTGTAAGTAAACCTAAGAGAGAGGCTGCCAGCCATCCCCACTGAGGTTCTCGTAAGCCTGCAAGAATGCCTTTAAATTCTGCAACTGGTGAAAATAGCCCTTTAGATATTCGCACTTTCCAATCCCTCATTTTCCTCCCAGCTTGATTTATAACATTTTGGTTCATTTGCACTCGATCCAAAATAAAGCAAACTTATTGAGGATTCAGGAGAAAATACAAAAGATCTGGGGATGCTGAGAAGAAATACGAGAAAAACAAATGTGGCACTGGGATGTTAGATAAAACCTGCAACAGAGAAGCAGAAAGAAGGCAAACAAATTCACTTGAATAAAGGAAAATAGGATCCAAAAAATAAGAAGCCAGATGGGGTGGGAGAGGTGAGGGCAGGGAACAGAGGAAGGAGGGCAAATAGAATGCCCATATGGAGCAGAACTCCTAGCTGTTAGGGCTGATAAACATTGGAATGATTTTACAGTCTTCTTGGGGGAGTTGTAAAATGTTTTGTTCCTGGAATTGTTTACACATAAGGTAGGTAAGTTAATGCAGAGAAATAATTTAGTTGATATCTCTAGATGTCCTTCCAACTCTGATTCTATGATTTTATAACTTAAGAATGACTAAGGTGATGCCAAAAAATAAAAATAAAAGAACCCACATTTATGTTAAGCATACACATAAGATTTACGGTTTGTCTCAGAACTTTGTCCCAGAGTAACATGGAGTGAATTTCAAATGCGCCGTTCTCTGCTGGTAATCATTTGTCGAAGTGCTAAGAGTGACTCCGTACAATTCTGTAACAATATTCAATCTATACACGTAATTGCCTTTCTGGCTCCTCTTATATTCTAGGTCCAATTTTCTTAAACTCCAAATCAAATAGATGTCTGATCAGCTTTCCAATAGTCTTAAAAATATCACAATTTCTACAGACTCTACTAGATTATTCCACATTCTTAATGACAGGCCTAGCATAAGTTAAACCAACTAAAGAGCTTATTTTTTTTTTCAAATTTCACAAAATGTTGACTCCATTTTAACGCAATTTTATTCTACATTTTGAGATATGCTTTCCTGAGAAGCAGCAGCATACTTATATTTTCATTTCAATGTGTTATAGTGGGTTAGATTTGGGGAATGAGAGGATGGTTTATTCTGCATTTTCTCGCATTTATCTGAGTTGGCAATAGTATATGTATCTATTTTCCTTTAGGTCTGTCACATACGCAAAAAAATGTTTATGTTAATTTACCACCATGCAAATCCAAGTGAGGCTCTAACAACAATCAAGCTTCCTGGTAGCATAGTTCTTTGAAATCTTATTCTTTGTATAATACAGGCCCATTTTATCAGGGGTAACATTGTATTTTGAAGGCCTGCATTCAACTATATATGGTATTCAAAAGCTTTGCAGTATTCAAACCTGGCTGAAATTTCCACCTGGATTATATTTAGGCTACTATTTCCCACTATCTTTTTAAGTGAGCAATTTTTTTTTTTACCCACTCTGAATGATACTGAACCATCCATTCATTATTTCTTTGGACAACCTCTACTATTTCCTGCTCCCCTTTTCCTTTTATTCCAGTAATTACTTGCTTTCAGATCTTTTTATATGCCAACCAATTCATCACATATATTCTGTATTTTCTCATAATTTTCATTCTAAATACCGTCTCTGACATCTTGCCAACATTCTCTTGGGTCCCACTATTTCTGCTTTTATTTGAATGCTAATTATTTCAGTCTTGGTCATTTTGGAAGGAATAATGAGTACATGGGAAAACTGATGGTCCTAAAATTTTAAGGTCATTAACCCAGCTTGTCATTAACTCTCAAAAAAGGTCCTTATAGGAAGGAAGGTGATTATTTTTCTTGTAGCATCTTTAGTTTTTTTTTAAAAAAAGGACCTACTTTCCCTGCTACAACTGGTTTTCAGATATAATAGGTTTTCACTAATTTAAAACAAATTTAGGAAATGTCAAAGAATAATTTTAAGACATATTATTATTTATCAGCATGCTATTTTATTTATATACAAGAAAACCAATAAATGAAATTCATTAATTAAAGACAAAAGCAGAAGGAAAAACACAGGAAGTTCGGGAACAGTAAACTTTACTTCTTTTCCTCAGGTAAGCAGCAGCTAGCAAAGAGCCAACCAAGATATTCACAAAGAAACAATTTCATCAATTTATAGATTCCTCTAAAAAACAGGGTGAGTTTTGCAGTGAAGTGCATGCAACCAACAGTCCCTGTATAATGGTTGTCTGTGCCCTTGGTTAGACACTTCCATCTTAGGTTATCTCTATGGCATTTCTCTCATGAGAATTTCTCAAGTCCTCCCAATTGGATCAAACTCAGCTCCCAAACTAAGTCAGTCATCGGTGCATCAGTTCCCTCTGACACAGTGTAATGAACCAAATATCGCTTAAGGACAATGGCTTTGTATTAACATTTAAGTATGTCAATATGCACAGCAAAGTTAGACAAAAAGCTTAAGGACCTATCCTTTTGTGTCATTTCCATATGACTCTGTTAGACTTTGAGCACTTTCTTGAGTCTGGCAGAAGATGTTATAGGATCTCCTTGTACTTTTCCTGCCCAAACCTGGAGTCAGCCGTTTCTCTAGAGATCCTCATTCCTTCCTATCAGGGAATGTATTCAGAAAAATTCTCAGCAGTAGGTGTGCTCATTGCCATAAGGGTATCATTGTTTCTAGGCCTGTCCAGTGTATACAGAGAGAAAATATGTCTGCTTTCAAGTCAAATTCAACACCACCAGGTCAGAGAAAGATTTACTGTAAAGGTAATGAGCTCCTTCTAAGGTTCTATACCTAATTTTGCCCTTCTGACTTTCCTTAAAGAGATCTTCCAAGATTGTATAAGCTTCGAATCTCACAAAAACTGTATCTACCCTAACACAGGGTCGTCTTCATATTCTACAAGACCATTTTTGTAATCTTCCTTCTTCCACAGTGAAAACCCTGATTGCCAAAAAGATCAATATATTAACTCATTTGCTTTATCTTCTAATATACATAAAATAGTTTCAGAATTACAATAACAATAGCAATACGTACAACGAAGCTGCTAAGTTTAAGATTTTATTACCATTCTGCCTGTAGAATACATTCCACAAAGCATTGTTTAAAGTTACTTGAATTAAATTTTTACTTTGTGTGGTTGCGTTATCAATTTGAAAACATAATAGGTTCATTTATATGTTTATATTTAATTTTATTTAATTCTTATAATTTAATTTTAGTTTAATAATATTTACGTGACTCAAAACTCAAAATGATAAACCTAGAGATATCATTCCTATCATTTTTCCCTCCAATCTGTTCCTACCCATCTTCAGGCCCCTGCTCAAATGTCACACTATCCCTGACTCTTATGGGGAAGAGCAACCCTACTCCCCATTTCTCTTTATCATACTTAACTAGCTTTATTGTCCTTAATACTACCTGTCACTACGTGACAATGTTACATATTTTTAATTGTCAGCTTCAACTAGAATATAAGTTCCATGAGAATACTTTCATTCACCACTATACCTCAAGCACCTAGAATGATCCCATACATACAACATGGGTACTCCATACATCTATGTTGTATGAATTTCATGAATGAATAACATTGTTATTTATACAATTGAGAGCCACCTTGTAAAGACTGTTCCAAACCTTATCCTTTTCACACAATACTGCCTGGAGATCATTCCACATAAGTTTTCCCCTTATTTTTGAATGCCTACATAATATTTTTGAATGGCTACGTAATCATGGTAGGACTATAGTTCATTTAACCTTCCCTCTATTGAATGGCATCTCAGACATTTCCAGTCTTTTGCTGCTGCAGACCCTGCTGTAATGAACAGCCTTTTACTTTTGAGTTCGTTTTTATATTTACTATATACATATTTTTTTATTGTGGTAACATTGGTTTATAACATTGTATAAATTTCAGGTGTACATCATTATACTTCTATTTCTGCATATACTACACCATGTTCACCACCCCAATACTAATTACAATCCATCACCACACACATGTGCCTAATCATCACTTTCACTCTCCTCCCTCCCCCCTTCCCCTCTGGTAACTACCAGTCTAATCTCTATCTCTAGGTGTTTGGTTTTTGTTGTTTTTATCTTCTACTTATGAGTAAGATCATGCAGTTTTTGACCTTCTCCCTCTGACTTATTTTGCTTAGCATAATACCCTCAGTGTCCATCCATGTTGTCACAAATGGCTGGATTTCACCATTTCTTATGGCTGAGTAGTATTCCATTGTGTATATATACCACATCTTCTTTATCCATTCATCCCTTGATGGGCACCTAGGTTGCTTCCAAGTCTTGGCTATTGTGAACAATGCTGCAATGAACATGGGATGCATGTATCTTTACATATTGGTGTTTTCATGTTCTTTGGGTAAATACCCAGCAGTGAAATAGCTGGATCACATGGTAGTTCTAGTCTTAATTTTTTGAGGAATCTCCATACTGTTTTCAATAATGGCTGAACCAGTTTGCACTCCCACCAGCAGTGTATGAGAGTTCCCTTCTCTCCACATCCTCTCCAACACTTGTTGTTTCCTGTCTTGTTAATTATAGCCATTTGACGGGCATGAGGTGATATCTCATTGTAGTTTTGATTTGCATTTCCCTGATAGTTAACAATGTTGAACATCTTTTCAGGTGCCTGTTGGCCATCTGTATATCTTCTTTGGAGAAATGTCTATTCAGATCTTTTGCCCATTTTTTAACTGGGTTGATAGTTTCTTTGTTGTTGATATGTATTAGTTCTTTATATATTTTGGAGATTAACCCCTTATCAGATATATGGTTTGCAAACATCTTCTCCCAATTGTTCAGTCATCTTTTCGTTTTGTTGATGGTTTCCTTTCCTGTGCAGAAGCTTTTTAGTGTGATGTAGTTCCATTGTTTATTTTTCCTATTGTTTCTTTTGCCTGGTCAGACAGTACTTGAAAATATGTTGCTAAGATCGATGTCAAAGAGTGTACTGCCTATTTTTTCTTCTAGAAGTTTCATGGTTCCAGGTCTTACATTCAAGTCTTTAATCCATTTTGAGTTGATTTTTGTGTATGGTGTAAGATAATGGTCTACTTTCATTTTTTTGCATGTGGCTGTCCAGTTTTCCCCACACCATTTGTTGAAGAGACTTTCCTTTCTCCATTGTATGTTCTTGGCTCCCTTGTCAAAAATTAGCTGTCCATAGATGTGTGCATTTATTTCTGGGCTCTTGATTCTATTCCATTGATCTGTGTGTCTGTTTTTGTGCCAGTACCATGCTGTTGTGGTTACTATAGCTTTGTAGTATATTTTGAAATCAGGGAGTGTCATTCCTCCAGCTTTGTTCTTTTTTCTCAGTATTCCTTTAGCTAGTCGGGGCCATTGTTCCATATAAATTTTAGGATTCTTTGTTTTATTTCTGTGAAAAATGTTGTTGGAACTTTGATAGGGATTTCATTGAATCTATAGATTGTTTTAGGAAGTATGGACATTTTAACTATGTTAATTCTTCCAATCCAAAAGCACAGAATATCTCTCCATTTCTTTATGTCTTCAATTTCTTTCAACAATGTTTTATAATTTTCAGTGTACAGATCTCTCACCTCTTTGGTTAAGTTTATTCCCGGGAATTTTATTCTTTTTGTTGCAATTGTAAATGGTATTGTGTTCTTAATTTCACTTTCTGCTACTTCATTGTTAGTGTATAGAAATGCAACTGATTTTTGTATGTTGATTTTTGTATCCTGCAACTTTACAATATTCATTTATTATTTCTAGAAGATTTTTGGTGAATTCTTTAGGGTTTTCTATATATAAAATCATGTCATCTGCAAATGGTGACAGTTTCACTTCTTCCTTTCCAATTTGGATCCCTTTTATTTCTTTTCTTGCCTGATTGCTCTAGCCAGGACTTCCAATACTATGTTAAGTAGAAGTGGTGAAAGTGGGCATCCTTGTCTGGTTCCTGTCCTTAGTGGGATAGTTTTCAGTTTTTCACCATTGAGGATGATATTAGCTGTGGGTTTGTCATAGATGGCCTTTATTATGTTGAGGTACTTTCCTTCTATACCCATTTTATTCAGAGTTTTTATCATAAATGGATGCTGTGTCTTGTCAAATGCTTTCTCTGCATCTATTGAGATGATCATGTGATTTTTATTCTTCATTTTATTAATGTAGTGTATCACACTGACTGATTTGCCATAGACTTATAGAGAGATATATTGGTTTTATGCATTCTAAATAGTACTGTATGTGGGTGCAAATGCTTGAGAAGAATAGAATGAAATTATTTCTAAGGTCCTATGTAACCCTAATACTTCATGGTACCCTATGCTCTTTTGGCTCTATAGAATACACCAGACTTGTTTTAACACATTTGTCTCTGATCTTTTAAGCTATTAATGCATAAAATTATAGAAGTCTTTCGAAAGAATATTTACATCTACATGTAGTATTATGGTTCTTTCATTTGCTCAGATGTTTACAGCAAAAATAATGACAGTAATGGATAACATATTGAATTTTTTAAAAATCTATGAATCCATGATGATACTGCAAGAAAACAAGAGAGAGAAGACAAACTGTGTGTGTCTGCAAAGTGAGTGTTCAAAATGCTAACAATTTGGAAATCCAGAAGAAGATATTCAAGTGTTCTCTAGAATTTTTCAAAATAAAAATATTGGGGGAAAGAAAAAAATAATGAAGGCAAGTCTGAAAATCAAGGAGCAAATGCATGGTGAGAGATGCAGAGACATACCTCTCTCTCTTTCTTTTCCTCACCCCTACATTCCCTCTAAGAAAATAAATTACAGTAAATTACCTGTTCTGACAAAAGCAAATGTAATTCCATATACAGTTTTCTATAGATAACGCATTCTAAAGAACTATTTTAAAATACAAAATGTTACATTTTGGGATTTCCTGGGAAGTAGAGTTGACATTTGATACTAATTCAAACAAAAATGTAAACAGTATAATAGGAGACTATTCCACATGTCTATTTGATGGGCAAATTGAAACACTATCCTGATTAAAAACAGTCACTATAGAGATACATACTGAACACAATAGTAATAACTTTAACAAGACATTAGCATTTACTCTAATATCCAAAGATGACTTAGGTAATGTTATATAACATACATTCCAGGAAAATAACTAAGCAGGGAGAGCCTCAGGCAAAACTGTAACATGGGCAAGTTTATCCTTCATTCCCAGGCTTCTCTCTTCATTTCTAGATGATTCCCTCAGCTCCCATGGGTTACCATCTAAAGCAGGTGTTATTTATTCATTCAATTTGTTTCTCCTTACCACAGAACGCTTATCTCTACCACGTACCTGCTCTACTCGCCGCTCTGCTCCCTGATCCCCACAGCATTGCACAGAAATTCACCTTCTCCATCCCTTTCCTTCATGGTCCATGGTATTTGCTAGCTAGCATTATAAATCATTCCTGCTTAGCATGCTAATTAGGAGAACTAGATGACCGCTCCACACATGTGTTAACTGCAGCTTACTGAAGACAATATTATAGCTTTTTGTCTAAAGCCTCAGTTACATCAAAGTTATTCCTCAACTTCCTCTGTGAACCTACAGCCCTGTGCGCATCTTCATAACACACATTGCTTCATAGTAATGCACATTAATATACACTACACAAGAGTATACACATTAATAGTGTAATTATTTCCCTATGTCTTTATCTCATCCCAATTAGGCCAAGTTCCTTAAGGGCAGATACCCTATCTTGAACATTTTTGTATCCCAACATGCAGCCAGATACTTCACACATTATAAATACTCAGTAAAAGACTACTGAACTTAATTATCAAATTGAAAACAATTTATTTCTGGAAACACTTCAGCCCAGAGACAGAAGTAGCATTTCAGAGAGAATTCTTTGTTTTGGGAAAGATCAAACTAATAAGCAGAATAACAGGTAGGGAGGCCAAAGACAAGAAGCCTTTCCCAGTTTGTGGAAAAACTCTCTGTTGCCGAGAGCAGGTAGATACAAAATAGCCTTTAGTGGAAATAAGGTAGCCCTCCGGGAGGAGCGTGCTTAGTGCCTGACCTTGAGCTAGTCCAAGAAAGATTCTGTTTCAAAATAACAGAATTTGGGCCATTTGCTGTTGAGCCTTCACTTTTACCTAGGTGAGTCTTATTGATAAACTCAGAGAGCAAAAGAGAAATTTTACCCCAAAATTTTTTCAAAGAAAAAGTACAATGTATTATATATGACCACCAGTTTCCTCCTTGAGCTTAAAACCTTAATCTATTTAATATCCTGGTCCTACAAGAAGCAACAATGCCTTTAGAAAATGAGGGGGAAAGAAGAAATTGTATTTGGAGGTTAACAGCTAGGACAAAGTTGACATCTACACATATTGCAGTAGGGACCAGATTCCAAAACTCTCAACAATGGGAAACAACTTAAAACATGACAGTTCTCTAGACCTGACAGATTCTAGGAGTGAAAGAACAGTGGGGAGAAGGCAGAGGACCTGGACTCTAGACCTAGCATCAGCATCTTCTGTTCTCTTGAGCAAAGCACTTGACTTACCTGCACCTCCCCTTCTTCATCTGAAAACTGAGACTATTGAACTTGATGTGATTTTAAGGTTCTTTCAAGGCATGTTATTAAATAATTCCAAGTTTGATTTCTTCTTTTTTGAGAATAAAAATAATATGGGGTGAAATCACCCATAAAAAAAAAAATATTAGTATGGACAAGTTTTGAGTGATTCCTGCGCTGCACCGCCCAGATCTTACTCCCAAGACCAAGACTGAGACCTCGCAGCTTAATTCTTGTTGCAGATGGCTCATAGCTGAGTCCCTCTCAAGGAATTATCCTTAGGTGCAGGGAGTTGACTGATAACAAACACTTCTTTCCGAGTGTTTGTCTCCAGCCAGTGGTCAATGCAGAGATACCAGGGCTCAACCCTCTTGCCTCAGTTTGGGATGACTCTCAAAGACCACTCCAGGTGTGGGGCAGCCTAAGGACTTGACTGAAGCCTGTTACAACTGCAGTACAGTGCACCTTCTCCCCCAGCCCAGTCCTGCTTCCCTCACTCCCTTACAGCATTGTGTCCAAGATCATAACCCGATATCCTCCTGCCAGCGTATGTCCATCTCAAGTCTGTGTCCCAGGGAATCCAACCTCAGATAGTTGGTACTACAAGTGGTCCTAGGAAGGAAATTATAAAATGGAATAACGAGGATAATGATAATGAGGATCCCTTCATTTGTGGTAGCTACAATACTTATCATTCCTGGCATGCTGTAGTGGTGTAATTATTAAAACTTTTACCTGTGGCAAACTGGGAGGAGACATCAATGTGTCGGAAAGCACTGGCAGGTGCAGTGTTTTAGGTATTTGAGAGGCTGAGGGGAAAAAGTAATTATAAGAAATATAGAATCAGACACCTTTTTCGGGCTACTAGTGATGCACTGTAGAAATTCAGTGACACTCTGATGGGGATTAATCTCAAATTTTAAGCTAAGTATAAAAGTCAGAGGGCCTTCTTGGAAGCATATAGACATTCTCATCTACTGCAGCCAGAGGGCAGAAAAAGTTTAAGATCAGTCGCAACATTGAATTATAAGAAAAGCAGAGATCCAGAGAAGAGAAACTGCATTCTCAACCTCAGCAGGTATGCCACTCAAGGTGGCACCCTGAGACTTGGAATGGGGACAGCTGGGTTGAGACACTTGAGAATCTTGACCCTTCAGAGCCTACTGAACTCCCTAGCCCTGCAGAAATGGCTTACTCTTCTCAAGGCTTAGCACCCTGACTTGGAAGATAATGCAAACCCTTGAAAAAGAACACACACCCTGCTCAGATTCTCCCCCACTTGCACTCCTGGATACAAGCTTAATAACTAGGGTCAAATCACAGCATAACCCAGCCAAGCAAGTTCTGAGCCTGCTAGGGGAGAAGAGGGATGCAGAAGGAGTGCAGGCCCTGCCAGACATGATTCAGCAGGAGCCAGGAGAGTATGTATGGGGCTGGATCCGGAGGGTGCTGGATCAAGGAGTGCGGAGCATGAAGTTGGATAAGGGAGAGCTTATCAATGTGAGGACACTCTCCTGTGACACAGGAGTAAATAATCTGACAAGAACCCTGGAAGATGGTGCTAACACACTGCTAGGATGGTTCTTGGATGCCTGGAAAAAGCATTGGCCCACACTAAGAAAATTAGAAATGTCAGAACAGCTGTGATAGTGGAAAAAAAGGCTCAAAATGATCAGAAAAGGTGATGTTCTAGGGAGGACATTCTAATATAAGGCAAAAAACATATTTAAAACCCCACTACTCACTGGCCAACTGTGCTCCCTGGACAGGCTTGAAGGCCAACACTCTGTTTACTGAAGTAATGGAGAATGTGTTGGTGAAAGAAGCAGCAGAAATGGTGAGAAACTTATTGGTGGCTATTCTTTCTAAGACAGAAATAATTGTAGGAGATGCTGTACAGTACTGGCCTACTGGATAGTAATAGGAATTTTACAGTCCTAAAACAATAAAGGCCAGGAAACAATACTTCAGAAACAAGGGGTATGCACTTGTCAAAATGAGTGGCAAGATGGAGTTGCGAATTTCACCTTATCAGGTGCTGGTATTTTTTTAAAGTATTCCTAATCTCTATTCTGGGATGCAATTAAATTACTTTGAAATGGTTTGATCTTTGTAAGGATTTCTTTTAAACTTTGTTGAGAGAAACCAAAACAGCCTTTGTTCTAAAGTTAATTTTGCCTCACTAATGAGGCAAAACCCTCTGAGAATAAAAAGACCATTCTGAATACCCTACCCCACCCTCAGCCCCCATCTAACTGGTGGAAATACCAACAATCCTGGCCCTCTTTGTGCTTGGGGGTTGTTTTGACTGCTCCGTTTTGGTGGTTCTTTTCCCAGCCTTAAGTAGTCAGCTGAAGACCCCAGGGGACTCTCACAGATGCCTGGAGTGCTCGCTCTCTGTCTCTCTCTGTGCAGCTCTCTCCTCTCCAGTACTCTTCCCTGAGAAAATCTAATCATGTTGGCCCTCCCAAACTCCCAACTCTGTCTCCTCAGCTCAAAATATTTATAAATGAGAGCATGCGACTATACGAATAAAATATAGCAAGACGCTCAAATTGATCAAGCTTATGCATCAATCCATGCAAATCTGTGTGAATTTTCTCAAATAATTATTGGTTTGTGTGTTCCCCCTTCCCAGAAATTCTAGCATATCTGAAATACAGAACAAGTACACTTCCCGGGAAGTTTTATTAAGATGTTTAATTAGCAGAAAATACTATAAAACACACACACATGCAAATATACATATATATATATATAACCACTGAAATTTCTTAGGAAATTTCAGTTTGCAAAACCCAATATTCTTACACCCCAGGTAAACTGCCAATACCTGAGCTCCCAGCATTTTTCCTGTGGCCTCTTATAGTGCATGTCTTGATAGTAAACACCGATGGAATACCTGGCCAAGAAATGTCTCTGTTTTCAGAACTTGTTGCTCACCCACAGGGGAGGGTCCCTGCAATCATGTTGGAATCACATACCCTTGTACCCACATGGGGTAGATATACAAGTCAAAATAAGCTCAGAAAATTCTCTACCCACCAGAAATTAGGAATGGGGCCTAGAGACACCAGTTAATTTCTTTGGTGCCTGAACGGAAATGTTCTTTAACAAGTGCCTGCAGCTGTCATACAGAAAAGCAGAGAAAGTTGACCAACAGAAGAGGGTGAGGATGAAATGCAAAGAGAAACAGAGATGATTTGGGAGAGAGTAAATGAGGTTATTGATAGCTTCTCAATTCTCAGTAATCTCCCTGGGTGAGATACAGCTATGTTTCCTGACACTGAGTTCCAACAAGAAATCATTTTAATAAATTCTCTCTTTAATAAATTCTCCCTTCACTTAAATTGGTATAACAGAAAAATTGACCTAGTGTGACTTGTGGGATGTAATCAACATTTGTCTCCCATTGTCCCTTTAAAATTTATTCAGTGAAGAAAATTTTTTCTCTTGCCCTTGGATGAAATTCTTTCTACAGTAAGCCTCATAAGTTCTCATGTAAAGTATAAAATAACCTCTAGTCACTTTAAAAACCAAAAACTGTCTCAGTTCTCTAATTTAAATTGTCCAAGACTATAAGAGCCCAAACTCAACTTTCCTCTCAGGCTCCAATTGAAGGTCGGCCACTTGCATGTGGAAAGGGGGAGAAGAGTAGGGGAAGATCATCTTTTCCTTCTCTACGTACCACGTCTCCTCCTCTGTTAACTACAGTTTCTGACATCCTCAGGGTTGAATCCAGAAGAGAAAGGGGCTTGGAATCAACAGCAGTCATATACGGTGAATGCAGGTATCATCTGGCCATGGCAATGGGCTTCTCTAAGTGACAGATGTACAGATGCTGACCTATCTCATCAGAACCTTTGTAAACTTTCCAGAGAAATACCGCTCACCCCAGGCTAAATCCCTTGGGCTGCAATGTGACAAAAGCACATATTCTTCTGGTAGCCCTTTCCCCTTCTACTCCTAGATTCACAGTAATCCATGCCACACAAAATTCCCTCTTAGAATGTTTGAGCTCCCTGGGAGGGTCTCTTGGGCAGAACTATAAATGGCTCCACCACTTCTGTCTTTCCTGTGAGGTCCATCCTGGGTGCACGGGGTGAACACATTCTTTGCACAGCTGCCACAAGGAGTGGGTTGTATTTCAAAGAGTCCTCTGTTCTCTTTCTTTGCCCTGCTGCCACGGGCTGATAGCAACAGCCTCTCACCTAGACCAGTAGATACATATTATTTTTTCTGAGTTGTCCTATTGAGGTAGCACCACCCTCACTTCCTCTTTCTCAAGGAGAAGTGGGAATCAAGACAAGAGATCATAAATCCCTTCTTTCTTCTTCCCTGGATCGTTTTATACAATTGACCTGGGTCATGGTTTATGAGAGGGATCCAAGAGTCAAAAAAAGTTTCCCCATTTACTTTGAATTTTTTTATTTCAATATAGCACCTTTTCTTTGTGGGTGGCATCCATTACATCTTGGTGTCATAGTCAAAAGTTGAATTTTATCATGTAACATTAACATTAGTTGGTTCCTGTTACAGTCCCTCCCTCCTCTACCAAGGAACCATTAATGAAGCACTCCCGGTATTCATAGTAAATACCTGCATTATAGACTTCACGAATCTGAAGGTAAATCTCACTACTGAATGATTGTGAAGGTTCACGGAATGTAACAATTTGCTGAGGCAAGAATTTGAATCACATTAGCTAACAAATGAGCTAGCAAACCTTTCAACATCCTTATCCACATGCGATCTAGATTTTCTTTACTCATAGTGGAATCAAAAATAATGCTTGTGTAATGGTTTAAGAAAAAAATCATTCTTATTTAGAAAATAGAAGTTTAAAAAAATAAATATAGAAGTATCAAAGGCTTGAGTGTAGAATATCTGTGGCTTAAACCTATGATTATTAGAACCACCAGATAATTCACTCATTGAATAAATATTAGTTGAGTACCTAGCATGTGCAAGCCATCATGATGGGTGCTAAGAATAAATGCTGAATCAAATGGGCATGATTCCTGCTCCTTTGAAGCTTACTGTCTATATTTTCTCCAGCTAAAAACAAGAAAAAAAGATTCATGAAATTATTTCCGCCATGCCCTACTTACTCATCAAGGGAGAAAGAAAATTGTGATGAAAGGTAAAATCTGCTTAATGTATGGTGTGAAAATATGCACAGGAAACATGTGTCTTTAGTCAAAAATGTGAATCTTTAGAAAGCCAGGTGCCTACATAAGTTCTTTTCATGAGGCAAACATAAATGAACTGACCTTTAACAGAGTAAAAAGGTAAAGAAATATTTTAGCTGTGTATAATATGATGTTAGTAAGAAAAATAGAAAAAGTAACCACATTTCTGCAGAACTGCTCTCTCCCAATCTGAACAAACTAATGGCAGATCAGGGTTGTGGCCGGGAACAAGTGCTCAGTGTCTGTTGGAGGAAAATGTCTTCTCAAACGCATACACGTGTGTCACGTGTACACAGCAACAGCCCTCCTCTTTCAACAGCGCTGCTTTCATCTTGAACATTCAAGGAGGTTGAAGGTAAATATTATAATGATGATGAAATGTAAGACACTGTAGGGTTTATTTTGCTAGCAGAAATCTGATTTTAAACTTCGTGAACTACTTTATTTATGAGGTTATTTGAACATTTCATTTACATTCTGTTTTATTAGAGAGCTATATATGGCATTGAGATTCTAAATAATTATCGCTAAGAATATCAAGAGACCTAACAGTTGTCCATATATATTGCCCATAGGTGGTGGCTTCCCTCAGTGCTGGTACCTAGGAGCAGTCAGACAAACCTCTAAGTCCTGCATATTTAGAACCCTACCCAAAAAGGCTTTACCTAAAATGAATGCTGGTAACACACATTGGTATTTCTGGGTACTTTGCATGAACCTTGTCAGGGCCTACCATGATTTAATACTTATGGGCAATTCCTTTCTAGATTTCCCGTCTAGAAACCAGAGCAGTCTCTTGAGGAACAACCCCCTAGCAGGGCTAATTTATAATCCAGCCCAGGGCACTCATGAGACCAAAAGGAGGAGCTATAAATAAATATGCTAAAACAAGAGTCATAAACCAGCAAACAGCGACTTATGGTCACTCTAGCTGAGTTTTTGATCAAAGTACCTGAATGCAGAAACTAGGATATTTGCTGCTCATGAATCACAGAACAAAAATGCAAATCCCAGGAGGGAGAAAAGATATTGTCACAATGTGAGGAGACACATACAAGGTGTGGAGGCTCGCGGCTGAGCCGTGTGTATCCTCAACTGCTTAAACGGCTGAAGACGGTAGCAACTGAAGACGGGAAAAAGACTTGATATGACACCTCACTGCCCACACATTGCCCACCTCCCACAGATACAAGTGGATAACTCATAGGCTGTCTCAGTTAATAACTAGAGTGTTCAGGTTGAGTATGACATCAACTCGTGAAACACACAATCCCATAATAGGAACAACCAGACCATGTGGGAGCAATAGCAGATTCTGCAAGAGCAAATTTTGCCAACTCATTTATCTAGAAATTGTGACTTTAGGGGACTGCTTTGGGGGAATTTAAACTGTATAATTTGCCAATTATTTATCTTTAAATACAATTTATTTTCTACTTTAGTACCTACACTACAGAGCCTTTTGAGTCACCAAGACTCTGACATTCGGGCTATTTATGTAACCCAAAGTTATCTCTCCAATTTACCCAGCAGGATCTTAGATCATCTCCCATACTCAGAATGCTAAAAATAAGTGCAGTTTTCTCACTAACGACCTATCAGAAATTCTTGGGTTCTGCCAAGAGGATTGATGCTTATTCCCAGGACAGAGAGGCATAACTGTATTGGAACAAATTATTTTCGGGGATTATCTTTGCTACTGATCCACTATCAATATGGAAAATAATGAATTTACAACACATATTCTTTCTACCATTCATTCATTCATTTATTCAACTAACATTTGTGCCTACTATGTACTAGGCATTGTGCTTGGTCATAAGAACACAATGATGAGTAAAGTATAGCGTGGCTTCTGCCCTTACAAAGTTTTCCACTTAGTGAAGAAGACAGACCACAAACAAGTACACAAACCTACAGGTGCGAGGCTACAGCCTGAGTCACTAGAAAATAAACTGAGGACATGTTTAGATGGAGTGGTCAAAGGAGGCCCTTGAAGAAGGTAAAATTTAAGTCAAGACCCAAAGGGAAGGAAAGTCTCCACTTAGTCCAGTCTTTGTTACTACCCCTAGATTGTCTTTTTTTTTCTCCTTTCTTTAAATTTCTAATCTTAAGTTTCATACCCTTATGCACTCGTTTTCTTTCTCATCCATATTTAGTCGGTTGCCTTATTAATTTATTCCATACTCTTGCTCCATCTTATCTTGGTCACTGTGTACGTGGCCTCTTAGCAGAGAATTCTTAAGGAAATCCACCATTTTTTTCTGGTATATGGAAATTTAAGTCAAATCTTTATTCATCATTAATGTCATGTTCATCACTTTGTCACATTATATGAGAAAATATGGTTTAAGATATGAAACAAGGATCACAGCTTATTCTGTAACTTTTTATTTGAAATTTCTTGTATAACCAGAATTGTTTTTGACAGAAAAAAAATAATTGAATCAGTTGGTGAGGCTACTTGCCCCAGGAACACAACTTGGGTTTCTTTTATTCTTCCCCTCTGGCTCGAAATTGTTATGGGAGACTTCTAAACACTGACAAAGCATCTGGAACACCAGGTCTAGGCATAAGCAGGTATTTCCATTCATCTTATGTAACCATTTCAACAAATTCATTAAACTGTGTGCAATGGGGAGTATAAACATAGCCTTATCCCTCCAAGCTCACAGGCCACCAGAGCAGAAAAATCTGCTTTCATTACTGTGTAAGACAAATTTATCCAGGCTTTACTAGTCTATTGGTAATAAATGGAGTTGATATTAACAGTAATAACTCTAATTTCACTAATTCTTATCTAATTGCTGAAGCATGGCCTTCAACCCCATGCTGAGCCCCCACTAATATTTCTGCTGTGGTGCCTACCAGCTACTCTATTCTGTTCCTCCCAGGTGGCATTGGTGTTCTGCAGTTTCTGACAACCACTGTGATCTCACACAGGGAACATGATCCCTACAGTTTTTATTTATAACCCACTTTCTTCCTAGAACCCAGCTTTGTTACTGACCTTTGTGCCTGGCTCCTCTTTCCTCAGCATGAGTCCTCTCCAAAGAGGCACCTTGGGCCCCACACAAGCAGATGTGGGCTGTGAGATCATCTAAGCAGTTGGCTACATTTAGCTGAACCCAGCATAGAAGATCTCTGTTTATTCTGACTAGGAAACCCCTAGCCTTCTACAGCTGTCATCAGGAGTGAAGAAGGGGCAGCACAGAGAGATGCTCAGCTTCCCCAGAGTTATCAGTCTAATCAAAGGAGTTAAGGTAGAGCCTCCAAATTTGGTGTAAGCTCATTCCTCAACTAAATGACTGTACTTAAGGCCTCCTCTAGATCTTCTACTATCTATAAGAGGTCAAGAGGAAGTCTGTATAATGAGACAAAGACCACATCTCAAGATGGCTTTAAATATCATCTTGACCCTCCATCAGTGGGTCCAGCAGGGAACTCCAAAATTCAGCCACTCCCCATCCCCAAAACTCACACCCTTGACACAATTTGTATTGATTCCAGCAGGAATAATCTCATTATTCCCTTTATCCTTCCTTTCCTTCGCACCCCATGTGCAAAATACCGGCAAGTTCTATTGGCACTGTCCTCAGAATATAACTAGAATCTGACCACTTCCGACCCCACTTGCTGCTACCACCCTAGTTCCATTCTGCATCCTTCCTAACATGGATTTCTGCTTTTCCTTCTGCTTCCCTACTGTCTGTTCTCAACCCAGCAGCTAGAATGATCCTTGTAAAACATAAGTCATATAATATCTGTCACCTCCTCTGCTCAAAATCCTCCAGTAGTTCCCCATCTTTCTCAGAGTAAAAGCCAATGTCCCAGATGATCTACAAAGCATTATATGACATGGCCCCACTACCTCTCTGACTTCATCTCCTAGTTTTCTCCCCCTTGTTACAAGCCAGGCACGCTCAAAACTAGGGTCTTGCACTATCTGTTTCCTTTACCTAGAAGTTCATTCCCCAGATTGTCATTTCCTTCATGTTTTTGCTTAAATTATCTCCTCAATGTGGCCTGTCTTACCCATTCTGTTTCAAATTTAATCTGCCCCACAATACTACCCTAGAACTCCTGATTCCCTTTGTCCTGCTCTCACTTTTTCTCTTTTCCATAATTCTCATCTTCTAACATACTATGTAACTAACTGATTTATAATGTGTTACTTATTATCTGTCTCCCCTGCCCCAAAGGGCAGGGATTTCTGTTTTGTTCACTGATATGTTCCAAGTCCTCAATCCAGTGCCTGGCAATAGTTTATGCTCAACAAATACCTTTAAATCTGGGATCACAAAAGTAGTAAAATGTGGTATATATTTTCAAAAAAGGGGTAAATAGATTATTCCAGGGACAAGGACATAGGAGATTTTTTTTCTTCTAGAAGCATTGAGCAAAGCTTTATGAAAAGGTAGACTATGAGGTGAAATTTGACAGAGAGGTAAGATTTTTTTGTAAGTGATGATGATGGCAGAAGGACGTTCCAGAATAAGAAAAGAGATTCATCAAAAATTGGACAACATGGGGCCAGCCTGGTGTAAGTTCGCATGCTCTGCTTCGGCGGCCTCGGGTTTGCAGGTTCAGATCCCAGGCGCAGACCTACGTACTGCTTATCAAGCCATGCTGTGGCAGGTATCCCACATATAAAATAGAGGAAGATGGGTGCAGGTGTTAGCCCAGGGCCAATCTTCCTCACCAAAAAAAAAAAAAATTGGACAACAAAAAACACAGACTATATATATATGAAGTGGAAAGTGTTTTGGGTGACCTAGAATGTAGATTTTAGAGTAGGAAAATGGAGACATACAGTCAGAAAAATAGAATGGGATTTTTGCAGTCAATGGATTTTCATGTCACAAGACAGTTTACACAATATTCTATATGCAGTATGAAACTAATAAAGGATTTTAGATAGAGAAGGGGTAAAATTGGATTGGGAAGATGTATTGAAGTATGGGAAAAATGGAAACAAAAAGACTATTCTGGAAAGTTGTTGAAATTTTCCATATGAGAGATTATGAGGGACTTAACTGGGCAATACTGTATGAGATTTTTTTAAAAGCTATAAGCTTGACATATTCAGAGAAAATAGAATAAAAAGTCTTGGTGATTAAAAGAAATAATTAGAAAGGATGAGAGAAAGAAATAGAGAAGGCAAGGTTTCTATTCTGAGTGACTTTAAGTATAACAGAGAACACAAGATGGAGAAGATGTATGAGAGATCTTTGATTTGGAAGTTTACTTGAGAAATCCAGGAAACATGTTGGAAATATGTGTTTGAGGCTCAGGAGAGAAGTTTAAGCTGGAACTATATATTTATGAATTTGTGGTTCATGAGCACAACCATAAAGTAACTGACCAGAATTTACAGAAAGAAGCAAATGATAATGATAACAGAAGGAAATATCTTGGAAATATTCAGAGAGGTGAGGGTAATGAAGTCATAATGCACTTGAAGAAAATGGAAGTAGGAGAAAGATAAGAGTAGTCAGGGATGAAATGTCAGTGTTCCAGACCTTTGGCAAGTCAAATCTGAGTGAAAAGCTCTCTATGCTGGATGAAGACTAGATCAAGATCATTAGAGTGGAAGACGCAAAAGATGGATGAGCTCAGAGTGATCGTCGGTCATTAACATGAACGCTGAAGTCTGAAAGAACAATGACAGAGGTTCAGGTAAAGATAAAGACCTATATGTGCACAATGTATTAGGGCTATGAATACAGAAGTTACCAAGCAAGGTGATAGAAAAATTTGGTTTATCTTTGTGTAATTACTCAAGCAGATGATACAAAAGTATCAAAAAGCTTTTACATGTTTAAATTAATGGTCCGACAAATAAATTAAATGGTGGTGCTCCGAAAGGGTTGCAGGGCTCTACAATGTCAAGTACATGAGAGAATAATAAATTAGCTACCTGTAGAATCATAAGGAGAAATGACCATCCACTAACCTTCAATTATCATACATTCAAAAGTCAAAATTTTGTTTCATGGGATTTAATTTCTTATTATGTGGTATTTCATTTATATAAAATATTTAGCCTTTCTTAGTGGGATAGCAGTACCTGATATGAACAATACTTGCTATATAAATAAAACAATGAACTTTATAGAGATTAATGCCTTCCATTACGTTCAGAACCCAGGTTCAATTGCTGGCTCTGGAGATAGAAGCATACAAGGACTACAAAAGATGAACCAACATTTTAATATGTTTTAGAAGTCCTAGATTTGTATTATATGAGTACTTCACTTGTACTTCACTTCTCTATATCTATTTTAAATTAAGCTCTTTTTCAGTAAAGAATTTTTTTAAAAATCTTTCATCTTTGTTCTTTATAAAAGTCATTGGCCAAGTTGTTTTTATGTCATGAATCCATTTTCTATTTGATGTCTTGGAGTTCAACCATATGATTCCCTATAGTATGAATGATGATTTTATAGCTGAAGCTTAGAACTGTCTCTCCAGAAACATATCTCAACATTAAATATTAAGATATCACATTAAAAAAGTAAGAGACACAGGCAGCAGCAAAGATGATTAATGTTACAAGGAAAGAACTAGAAAGGAAAATAAATGACCTAAGGATGATTCTGGGCTGTCAAGACTTTTTTAAGATTTCAAAGAACGAAAAAATCCAGGTCTTTTGCACTTATTTCTCTCTTCTCTTACTCTGCTGATCCAATCTGCTTTCAGTCTCTAGCACTCAAGGCAATCTTTGGACCTGAAATGAAAGTAGTATACGGATTTTCTTTAAAGCTTTTGTTTGTGATTGCTTTGCCTTCAAAACAGAGGAAATGGGAGTTGGCAGTTGTCAAGTACGTTTATATAGCAAATTTTTGTTTGTGAATATCTTGCCCTAAGAAAAGAGGAAATGGGAGTTTTGAGTTGTCACATTGATTTTAGTGTTGAACATATTGCTTTAAGAAAACAGACAAAAGCTTGCATTTGTCAGCAACTGCTAACAATAAAAATGTATCTATTTCCAGTGTGGCTATATTTTATCTCAATAAGAAGTCAAAAGTTAATGAGCTGATAAAAAATAAATCTCTCACTTCTGGTGATTGAAGTAGAAAAAGACACTGGAAGAAAATCAAAACCTGTGAGAGGAGCAGAACTGCACCAAAGGACCCAGCTTGTTGGTTTGGAACTTGCTGGAGATCCAAAATAACTCTCCCACCTTTGGATGAATGTTAGGACCATGACTCACTAAGACAGGTCCAGTCCAATGAAATTACTGACCATCACATCCACTACCATGGTACCTAGATGCAGATCCCTGGCCCCTTCCTGAAAACAGTTTTATCCCTTCACGGGAAATAGCAAACTGGATGATCCCACTTTGAATTCTGTATATTAGCATCCATACTCCAATAGGAAAGGGTCTTATTCAAATATTAAGAAAAGTGATGCTTGAATTTGCCTACATCCCTTGGTTTAGGGAAGTTAAAAGAAGAGACTTCTATGATTGGAATATTTATTGGAACACCATCTAAACTCCTTATCAGGACTGTGACAGTTTTTAGTAGTACACCCCAGACAGGTCAGCAGGAGACTTGGTTTCCTGAGTCTAACTGATGGCAAGTAACTGAAAAACAGCCCGATGCTCCCCAAGGGGCATCTATAAGTGCATGAGACTCTGTAAGCAACAGGGACCAACTTTAGAGGTTGCAAAAATTATTCTTATATTGGCAAGGCTTGTCTGGAGACTCTCTTGGATCAGCCCCTGACTTATTTATGGGTCAGCTTCACAGTCTGAGAGTGAAGCCCTCCATTTTCACAATTTACTCTTGAAACCTCACCAGGTGACTACTCACTTGAAGTAGCAACTCCAAAAACAAACTTCTCTCAGGAACAAGAATTTTTTTTAATCCCTCCCCTCTACTTTTACTAAAATTAGAAATCATACTCATGTGAAAATTTAATAATTTTTCTAATCATAAAAGTGAAAATGAAGTATTTGTAAATCCACAGGATTAAAGAGCTCTTTCAAGAGTAGAAGACACAGCATTTCAAATCAGAAAATTATTTCATTACACAGCAGTGTTATTAATCTTTCTTGCTTCCTCACCAAACCTGAGTGATCAGGCATCCTGTATGATGCTTTCATTATAATGTGTTCTTCAACAGTGAGCCAAAGATAGATGTCAAGCTTGAAGTAGAGGTTCATTTACCTTCATGTACTTTGCAGAGAAAGCTACTGATGATTATGTAAGATGCCATCAGAATTAATTATCAAATGGATGAATGAATTTTAAAATGAGGTTATAATTCATTGACCAAATTCTTGTTCACCATTTTTCAATTAGGGTGGGCCTATTCCATCTTGGATTAACAATCTTCTTTCTCCTTAATTGATCTCTTGTCATCCTTGAACAAAAAGTCATTTGTTAGTGCAGAAAGCAAAGTTAAACAAGGAGCCTACTGATGTCGAAGGATTCTGTCTCATAGGAAACATGGCATGCAGAGTGTTTGCAATGGATAGAAATGGGAAAGTGTGCACACGCACACCCAAACATGCACACAAAAGATGCTATGTTGGGATTATGTTAATCGGGGTTGATATTCAAAATACGTAAAGCTAGTATAGCATGGACCCAACCCTCAGAATGAATGAAATGCCTAATCAGAATGAATATGGCATAACCCACTGGAATAGCCATATTAGTGTGTTTTGATTGAATATTAGCTTTCAAGAATATAATGTATTTTCCTCATCTTTATTTTACTTTAAAATGAAAATGTCATTTATAACCCTCAAGTAGGAAATTCTATAATTCTATAATCTTTATTGATATTTGCAGCATAAATTGGGAGATTCGACTTCAAATGCTACAGGGGCAAGGCAGGAATAAAAAGCCAGGAAGTTCACAAGAAAGCTGGGAGTGGCAAAATGTAAAACAAGAAAGTGCATTCCCCCACCAAAAATATTCAAATTCAAATATTTTTATGTTCAGAATCTGTCACAGGTTCAAACTTATGAGCATGCCTAAGTCCAATAAATATTTTCAAATGCTGCAATGTTTTCTAATCTAACCAAGTACTTCTGAAAGACATTTCATTCCTCATGATGGACTATGTCATCATGTTAAGACAGTAGAATCATTTATAATAAAAATAAATAAAAATCAAAGGCAAAAATTTCCCTAATGTATCTCTTAGACTATAAACTGGGAAGTCAGGAAACTTGTCTTATATTGTTCCTACGCCTAGCAGAGTGTTCCTCATCCTGTATGTTATCCAATGCAGAATGAATAAAACTTATTTGTTTATTTGTTCTTTTATTATTTTAACGAAAGAAAGTTTTAATTTTTCTGAGTAAATGATAATAAAGTAGAAATAGAAAACTACTTTACAAAAGCCATTATAAATTCTGAAGGGTAACAGAAAAGTGTATCATTGTTACTAAATTATAGGTCAAATTACTCAATACTTATAAAAGCTATAGGGAAAAGGAATAAATATGATCACAAATACCACAATTTTTCTACCCGCTCAGAATATTGCCAACTCCATATGACAAAAAGCCTCCATGAACATCTTGAAATCTACAAAGCTATCAGATTTGACAAACCAATATATTATGCATTTTTTCAGTGGGATTTCATGAGAACAGCAAATTTGTTAGAACACAAGGGAAACAATGCAGAAAATCCTTGAGTATGCCTCAATCCTAAAGGGAATTCAAGGAAATTCTTTCAGTTAGGGAATGAAGGTGAAGAAACCCACAATTCAGGAAGGACCACTGGAATAGAATATAGCACCCATTTCTCCTTAGGCTTGCTAATTCTCCAGCAACCGTTGCACAAGGGGGTCATTCCTCAAGATCATGTATATATTAGAAAAAAAATACAATGCATATTAAATATAACAAGTTCTCAAAACCAAAAAGTCTGAGGATTTCTTCATTTGATCCCAACATCCTGCTTTGTGTATCTCAAACCTCAAATCTGTAATTTTGTGGCTAAAAATTAATTCAAGAATTTGAAGAAAGTAGAGTGGGAGACATAGATATAAAAGAAGCAAGAGGATTAAGTCAGTGACATTCATGCTTGATCACTTGATAAGTGTGCAGTGATGACACATCCCAAGTTTGTTGGACAAATGATAAAAATAAAATGCAGACACTAATGAGGTCTCTCCAAGGCAACAACAGTTAGGACACTGAGCTCAAACAAAGAAAATGCACCAAACAACACACTTTGTGAAGCTTAATGGTACAGAATTAGAAACCACACTGTATACTACTTATGATTCACATTTTTAAATGTATTTTGAAACAACACTGGTCTATTATGCTGATGACAGTTCATTTCTTTCTGCTATGGCAGCCTATACGTGTGGTAGTTGATTAAAGATCAGCATCTCCCTGTTTTGACATTTGAAGAAGTCTGAAAATATTTCTTATACAGAATGTGTAATAGCAACATTAATCAGCTTTTCAAATCAGTTGATTCTCTTTATGATACGACAGTTTCTCATCCTTCCTTTGACTATTAATTTCTTAAGGAGAAAAATGCCATATAATGAGTAAAATGTATGTTTAAGTTTCTACTCTTAAATAGTTATCAAATTTTAAACACCTTGATACAAGAAAATCTATTAATTGCTTCAAGAAAATCTATCTCAAAGATAAAGTTTTAACTAGAGAAAATCAGTATAAATCAGAGAACAAATATATTTATTCCAAAAATATTTTTAAAAATCTACTTAAAAGTCTGGTCATAGTCTGAATATAATAGGTATATATACCTGTCTTCACAAAAACAGTCACTCAGATTCATTTTTATTCAT
The DNA here is from genome assembly GCA_031878705.1 of Tapirus indicus. Classification (NCBI taxonomy): domain Eukaryota; kingdom Metazoa; phylum Chordata; class Mammalia; order Perissodactyla; family Tapiridae; genus Tapirus; species Tapirus indicus. Next base: position 39,468,182 of record CM062925.1, on the reverse strand, counting down.
GTCAATGGACTCAATTAAAAAATAAAATCTTGACATGCATTCCTCATTCTAAGATATCAAGACTATGATTCCATCTCTGTCATTTAAATTAAATAATAATATGATAATTCTGGTATAACCAAGGATTTTACAGTACATCCTAATTAATTTAATCTCTGAAACTTCTGTGGATTGAGTAAAGCAAAGATTTCCACAATCTAGAAAAATACAGACATTGAAAGCAATTTTCACATGCAAGCTACTGACTAATGAGAATGAAAATTTTCCCTTATTCTTTAGGATGGAATCCACCATTCTCGGCAAATGACCAAACCCTAATATATAGAAATGGTAATACTTTGAAAAGTATTTCCAACACATAGAAGATGATTGGAATACATGGAAAGAAAATTCAAACAACTCCAAATTAATGTGTAAATTCAATGAAATCACAGTGAAAATTCCAGTTGGAATTTCTGAGAAACTTTGAATATTCTCTAAAATATATGCTGAGGAATAAAGTCCAGAAATAGCAAAGTCAACCATAAAAATGCATATGGGCCACATAGCGTACCAGATATTAAGAAATACTACAAGGCCATGGGGGGAAGCTATATAGTATTGGTCCAAGAACACACAAATAAATAAGTGGGATATAAAAGATAACTGAGAAGAAAAAAATTGTTGGATAAATGATGACAGAGAGAGATTCTGAACTCTGAAAAGATCAGCCCAATCTCAGAAGAGTCTCTAGCACCAGAATAAGCTGCGTTGAAGCAAGATCAGCCAGGAAATCCCACTCACAGTAGGATTTAAGCCAAAAAAATAGACCAACAGTCCACAAGTCACAGATGTTTCTGGAGGCTAGCAGAGCTCCCAGTAGCCAGCAGTCTACACAGGAAGTGTAGACTGCTATAAAATTTGGAAGGCCCAGTGCAAAATGAAAATGTGGGTCTCAAAATGTTGGAAAAAACGTGCTGTTAAAAGTACTAAAATATAAAGCTTATTCCTTCCTTCCCCAGTCTCTCTCTCCATTTGTCATGATGTTTTTTATTTCCTATGTAATGTTATCCCAAGTAAAGAAAAATTACAAGTTTAAACTACCAATATAAATTTTACCAATTGTCTTTATATTGTGCAATGCCAATCTTAAATGCAAATATAAGAGAATTTAACTCATATGCGGAATTACCAAAATTATAGAATTATATTTTTCATAGCTTGTATGTGAATACACATTATATTCTCACCAGAACAGTAGAACATCTACACAAGACTAACACAGATGTTTTTACTTCGCTTCTTGATACATGCACATTCTAGCAATGCTCTTTACCTTTGTTTACTGATGAGTAAGGAAGGACTGAAGAGAAAAGGAAGTATGGGTTGCACTATCTTTCCCTTTCTTTCTCTCTCATCGTTTTCAGCATAAGTGGTTGATAATCCAGGGAAAGAACACAGGTAAGAGAGGACATAATACGTTGTCGGTGCTTGTGTTTCTTAAGAGTCTACTAACTTATTTTCACAAACAAAGCAAGTTCTGGTTTGAAAAGAAAACGTGGCTCTTGGGGCTGTTAGCATGCAGATTTTCTCATTCAAAAATGTAACATGATTGGGCCGGCCCAGTGGCGCAGTGGTTTAGTTCGCGCTTGGCAGCCCGGGGTTCACGGGTTCGGATCCCGGGCGCCCGCCAACGCACTGCCTGTCAGCCATGCCATGGCAGTGTGCCATATAAAGTAGAGGAAGATGGGCACGGATGTTAGCCCAGGGCCAGTCTTCCTCAGCAAAAAGAGGAGAATCGGCAGTGGGTGTTAGCTCAGGGCTGGTCTTCCTCACCAAAAAAAAAAAAAAATGTAACATGCTTACCATATACTCACTTTGAGTCTTGCTGAACTTCTACAGATCATGGACTGCGGTAGGTAGAATATTAAGGTGGGCTGCCCCTTGGTGTATCCCGTATAATTCCCTCACTTGATGTGGTTGGACCTATGAGTGTGATAGGAAATCACTCCCATGATTATGTTACACTGTATGGAAAAGGTGAAGGGACTTTGAGGATATAATTAACGTCCCAAATCAGTTGACTTTAAGTTAATCAAAAGGGTGTTTATCCTAGGTGGGTCTGACCTAATCAGACAAGCTCTTTAAAAGAGGATTTAGAAGTCAGAAACTCCAGGCAATAGCAAAATGTCTCTCCCCCGCCTCCTCCCTCTTCCTCTCCTTCCTCTCCCTCCCTCTCCCTTTCCCTCTTCCTTTCCCTCTCTTTGTCCTCCCTCTCCTTCTTCCTCTCTCTCTTCCACTCTCTCTCCCCACCGCTTTGAGGCTCTGAAGAAGCAAGCTGCCATGAACTCTACTGTCACAAGGAAATGAATACGCCAACCAACTGAGGGAGCTTGGAAGCAGATCCTTGCCTCATCAAGCCTCCAAATGAGAATGCAGCCAGCCGGCCTCGAATGCAGATTTGTGAGCCCCTAAACAGAAAACTCAGTTAAACAATGCCTAGACTCCTGACCTACAGAAACTGTTAGATAAAAATGTATGTTTTAGACCACTAAGTTTGTGGTAATTTATTATGCAGTCTACAAAACTAATATATGAATCCACTAGAATTCTGTGCTCATGGAGAACCGCAGATGCTGTGCGAATAGGACAGCAATGAACAGTGGCAGAAGCACATATTGTATGCCTCTTCCTTTTCTCATACATATGCTCCATTGTCCCATATGAATTTGCTTACAAAACACAAGATCAAAGACAACATTATTAAACAGTTCAAATTAGGAACAGCAGAGCATTAAACCAAAAATGGACCCTTCTGATCATGGGGCCCTGTGCAACTGCACACTCATGAAGTTGGCCCTATCCAAGTAGACAAGGACCAGGGACCAGGAAAGTACTCCCAAGGACATCTCCTCCTCTGCATGATAAAATATTTTATACTAGATGCTCTTCCCTTCCTTCCCCTCATAAAAGCAACACTGTCATAGAGAGACTAGCGAGCAACTATGATAGCAATCTAGGTACTAAGCATTACCCAACTGAACTGTATAAATGGTGACATCACACATGCTTTACACTAAATTTTATACTTAATTAGTTCACTGCTTTCTCTTGCCCAATCCCAACAAATGAGCCCCAAATGGAACACCAGTTTTGTTATAAACAAATTGCATTTTCTCTGAAATCTAGGTTGTAGTTTGAATAATACACTCTGGCCCCATTTCACATATATCACAGCTCTTAAACTATTTTTTACAAATCCTTTCAAGTTATACAATACCTTGAAGAATGAATCCCTTTAACTCACTCTCTGGAATAGCATTTAATCATCTTTCTAAGATGGCTTTGCCCCTAGAGACTCAATAAGGACAGAGATTGTTTGAAAAGATTCATTGAAGAATTTTAAGTAAGATTATCAATCTAACTTCATAAAATCAACAAGTTCTAAATGCCTGAAAGATCACAAGATGTTATCCTCTAGCTGCTCTAAGGGTAGAATTCATACAAAAGTTTTGTCCTCAAACTGCTTTGGCATTTAGAAAAATGTAAGTGCTAAGCTCTAAGTTATTTTATCCTCCCGAGGGAGAGGAAACAGCTGAAGGAAAGGCATTCTGATGAAAAGTAGGCCAAAATAATTTTAGTCCCCAAACCTCTCTCAAGAGTTGCAACCCATGTGCAACAAATCTTAGGTGGCTTGTAAAGTTCCAAAAGTTCATCCTTTACACTTTAATGGGAGTTAGTTCCATCTGCAATCAGAGTGAAAGGGCTCAAGATCCACCCGAAAGAGAACTCTAATGTCTGATGCCCAATTCCTCCCGCCCCAAGTCTTAGAGTCAACTTTTATTTTTCCTATATTTGACATTTTTTTCCCTTTGACTCAGTTTCCCTTTATCGATGCATCTCTATTTCATCTTCTATTACCAGACTCCAGACTCTAATAACCTCACACCTGAACCAATATTTCTTTACCTTCCTAAAGTCCTTTTCTCTTCTAGGAGATTTAATAGAACTCTGCCAGATTAATCTCTCTAAAATGCTATCTCTAAAAATTAGCAAAACTAAATTATGCATCGAAATCTCGCTCCAGTCTGGGCTCTACCCACCTTTTCACCCTTGGCGGTTTCCTATGCATTGAACACCAGGGAATAGCCCAGAAAGCCTAGCCAGTTTCTCTGGGAGATAATATTTCTTATAAGGAAATTCAACCCAGTTCCACATTTTTGGATTCAACTAAATCAACATTTTTGAGTTCTCTACTGTATGCCCAGCACCATGCTTGACACTGAAGAGGCAACAATGAATAAGACATGGTCCCGCTTTTGAAGAGCTCGTTATGGTTGGGAGGCGAGTTTAAAGCCCCCACCACCACCACTACCACCACAAAACATGCGGCAATTGCTAGAGAGGATTGTGCATAAAATGCTATAAGAACACAAGTGAGGGGAGAGGTGGGAGTAAGATTAGAGAGAATGGACCTAGGAAGACCACATAGGAGGCACAATCAACTAGGTCATTTATTTATCATCCTGATCGGGAAACTAGGGCTTCCATTCCTAAAAATATTCAAAATAATAAGAAAAAGAAAGCCTTCCTTATAGTATATACAGGGTTGTGGTTTCAATTGGAACGTGATAGATACCTAAATTAGAGCAGAAGCAGCAAAGAGGGAAAGGCAAGAGATGAACCGGTGTGATGAAGAACTTACAAGACTCTGAATAACAATATTGGAGAGAGAATGAGAGAAAGGACGAAGGTGGGCTCCAAGTTCTCCGGTCTGAGTGCCCAAGGTAAATAAGATATCGATGGCAAATCAGAACCGAACCAGGGCTAGAGAGGGGGAAGAAGTATGGCATTTGAGATATACTGATTGAAGAGATGCCTCTACTTGCAGCAGGTATTTATAAATGAGACCTAGAATGCAGTGTTGGTGTGTATTTGGGGACATGATAAGAACATTAAGGAAGAGGTGCAGAAAGAAGAGCAGGGAGTCAAGAATGGAATTTTAGGATTCATCCACATTTGAAGTGAGCAGAGTCTGGTGAAACCACGGAAAGAGAATAAAGAGGAGCAGCCAGAAAATTAAGACAAACATGACATAATCTAGGACCTGTCAGTCTTATCAGATATTGCTTTAAAATAAAAATTATGAATTATCCTCTGCTCTAGCAAATTCCCTCCCTAAGGGCACTTTTTTGGCCATTTATTTGTTAGTGGTCATGGAAATTGAGGTTAGCTTCTGAAAATTCATTTCAAAACATGAAGCAGGGAATCTTTATAGTCCACACAAGGGTATGTTTTTAAATATGAAGTAACAATATGAGAGAAAAGCTGACGAAATACACTATAATTCACTCACATTTTACTGAGACAAATGGAGACACAGGGCTTCTCTCCAGCTGACTTGACTGCTCCCAATAGCCGCCCTGCTGTAAACTGCCAGCAGCAAGCCCTATACTTCAAAACGATCAAAATAAAAGACCATACAAAGTTCTACATAATAATATAAAGCCTGCATTTAAAGCCAATGTGTTTTATATTTTTAGTCCTAAGCACAGGTCTCTTTCTTACATTAACATTGAAAAGACCTACCAATAGTTCACAAATCCAGGTTTGTAAAACTACATGCCTCCCACTGATACTCAATATTGCAGGTTTTTATAAGCCCTCCCTGTGGCAGAGCCGTCAACTTCAAAGGCCACAAAAGTTTGTTGACTAGGACTGGCCTGTGCCTAAGGAACAAACAGTTGAAATAAGTCTAACTCAAAACATTATCACTAAACAATTGAAATGTAATTTAACCAAGCTATCATATATCAGGCTATTATAATTTTTTTTCTTAAACGGGAAGCAGTAGTATTTGGAGTCAGACAGACTGCTGTCCAAATTCTATTTCTGCCACCTAATAGTTATGTGGCCTTGAAAATGTTAGGAAATCTGTTTCCATAGATGAGAAATGAATAGTTGTATATGACTTATAGGGTCATTGGGAAGGTAAATGAGATGGCATATATAAATTACCTAGAACAGGACCTGACACATATCTGCACTATGTAATTGGGTGAAATTAGTTTTAAAGAATAACGTTAATTTTGTTTGATCTCCTTTTTCTACCACAATTTTATCAACTTGTACTAGCAAGAAAGAGCAGCATTTTTGTAATCTGACATTTTCAAGATTCCACATGATTAACGCAATTTCCAGCATACTGTATTGTTAATTTCTCTAGCTTTTATGACCATCTATGATTAATGTTCTCTTAGCTAGTAATAAATGTGATAATGTTATGAATTCTGTAATGTGAAGCATTATAAGTAGGACAAAAATGAGATGATTTATGCAATCAAAGACAGGTAGGACAGCACATACTTGACCCTCATTCAAGAAATATAAAATAATTTATGATAGGAGTTCAGGACTATTTAGGAAAGAAAAATACATCATGCAAAGAAAAAGAATCTACACTTTTAAAAGGTAGTATGACTCAAGTAAATTATGAAATACAGCATGATCATTAACAACATACCTTTTTTTAGTCAGATGTGCCTTGGGCGAGTCATTGCTGTTCTCTCTGCCTCAGTTTCCTTGTCTATTAAATGCCCATAGCAATATTCACTTCATAGAGTTTTAAGGATTAAATGAGTTAATATATATAAGATACACAACTGCCAAGAATACAGTTATTTCTCAATAATTGGTTATTATTATTCTTTCTTGAATTCATTGGGGTCCTGGGAATAAACAGAAAACATACTCAGCTGGGACTATTTTCAGAGGTGTGGGCAGGGAAAGGAACAATAAGATATTGAGGGAGCTGAGGACTGGTAACAGTCAGAAGTCATTATCACAACGAGATCTGTAGAGGTCAGCAAGGGGAGGACAGTGTTACCATACACTGTAGTCATAAAGCGACACAGAACCACAGCATGGAAAGGAGAGGGGAGAAATATCTCTCTTTTCAGTTGGTCAAACCCAACAGGAAACCAGAGGGCAAGGGAGTCAAAGTGCTGTAGTCTGTGGTAATCAGCCCCACCCAGGGCTCCAACTAGGGCAGAGAAGGTCAGAAAATGGATCCGGAAGGATCCATACTTAAACAGAGACTACCCAGTCCAAATAACAGTTGAATAATTTAACCAAACCCCTTATTTCTCAGAAATAGCTAGTCTTAGCCCAGAGTCTCTATTTTGCTCAGTGCATTCCTTCCTCGGTTCTCATCCAGGCCAACTCTGTTTTTATTTTTAGGAAAGAGAGCTTGTATGACAGCTGTGTCACATCTGATATCTTCTGGGTTTTTGACCAGTGGAGTGTAAGCCTTTATTTTGAGATACATATTTCTCTTTTACTATTCCAGTTCATAGTCAAAAGGAAGAAAATTTTTGATTATTAAAAATGCCATAAGCCTGATAAATCTAAGTTGTCAATTTGTTCACACAAAGGACAGAGGTGTCAGAATCTAATGAACCTTTTAACATTTTGGTGACTGCTTAGAAAACAAAAGCCTCGCTTTATTTTTGGTCATTTAATACACTCTCCTCTATAGAGTGATTCATAATTCCAAGACCCACCTTTAGCCAAAGATTTTGCATTCAAACAGCATAAATAGATCAGCCCGAATCTGGATATTTGACAAAGACTCTCTCCTTAAGGAAACTTTAGTCAGGCTCCTTGGAGTTCTCTTTTTGACTAGGACTTGCCCTTGGGCTCCATCCTTGGTCTGTTTAATCCAGTTTTAGCAAGAATCCTGCTGGGTTAGTTTAGCTAAAATCCCCTACCCTTGATATCTGATAAAATTCCTCACCCTCTACCCTTGGTATCAGTTATTCTCCACCCAGAATATTTTATCATCCTGGTCTCCCTTCAGCTATAATCCTGTCAAGTCAGTTTAGCCAGGATCTCCCCACCCCTGATCGCTCCTCTTAGTAATTTTCCATTCACTGACTCCCACCCTGCTTTTAACTATAAATCTCCACTTGTCCTTGTATTCAAAGTTGAACCCAATCTCCCTCCCCTACTATAAAATCCCATATAGTACCCTCCCTGAATAAAGTCTGCCATAGCATTCTTTAACAAGTGTCAGGAGTAATTTTTTCTTTAACATATTAGTAGTCTGAATGAATTGATATAAATTTTTGTTTCATTTGTTAATTGTTTTATATATATATAAAAGCATTATGTGATTTTGCAATAAACTTCTCAATAACCTCTCAAATTAGATATTCAGGAAAAAATTGTGGAAGACTGAAATAGACCAAATAAGATTAGTGAGAGTCTTCAATGGAAAACTAAGCACTTTCTAGGGCACACTCTTCCTAGTTATCTAATTCTAGTAAATCTATGCCTTTCATTGACTTTGAGCTTTTCTCAGCTTTGTAAATTGTAGATAACTGACTGAAATGGAAATGATTCTTGACCATAGACATGCAAATGATTCTTCCAGTAGAGGGACACTTGACTCTCCCCCCACCCACTTGTGGGAAAAGCCAATTGCACCTTTTTATAAATTCATTGAAATATTCCTGATTTTGAATTCTCCATTGAACTTGTAACATCTTTCTGGTTTCCTCAATAATTAATGAGTGAAAAATGTTTGGCACATGTTCATTTCATATTTGTATAAGAGTCATGATTTTACCTTTTTTAAAAAATTATTCTTTAACAGGTGTTATTACTAATCCTCTATTTTACAGGTGGAGAAACTGAGGCTCAGAAAAGTTAGGTAAGTAGCCCATGGTAGTACCACTAATAATCTGAACTCATGATTGTTGAAGTCAAAGTGCATACTTTTCCCATATAATTTTGTTAATGTAAACAAAATCACATGGAGTTTATGTGCTAGAGCATTTAACAGAACACTGGATCATATGCAGCGTGAAAACCCAACCAACTAATAATTACTACTGATTAGATAATTAGGGACTAGAATTGCTAATTACATTTCAACATAGTTGCTGTATGGTAATAAAAACAAAAATAATAGCTTAGTGAAGCATAAACAATGTCACATAATGCAAATCCAGCCATCAAACACGTCAGTAAATCATTTCAATTAAAACTTTTAAGAAGTCTCAGGTGTATTTTTCTTCTCTCCATTGATTCCTAGGATTAGCAGGGACCATTAGCTGATTTTGACTGGCTTCATACACAGTAAAAGAAAAGAATCAGAGAAGGAAGAAAAGAAAGTGGAGGAAGAGGAAGAACAGCAGGCTTCAGCATGGATAAACTAAAAATTGCCTATGTGTGAGTCCAGATTTCTGTTTTGCATTTCTATGACACTGGGAAAGTTATTTAATCTGACTCAGGTCCTTTATATATAACATGGGCATAAGACTACCTAACATTAAGCTATGAAGATAAAAATGAGATGGTGACTATAAACCATCTGGCACATAAGTAAGTTTTCAATACATTTTAATCCCCTTCGCTCAACTCTACCCCGCCCCAGGTCATTCCATAACCCCAAAACACAGTGAAGCAGCACACAACAAGAATTTAGAATGCACTTTACTGTTAAGTAGTGCCAGAGAGCAGACAGTGAACCTGAATGTTCAACTAGATTCTGTTTCTGCACCTGTATGATATGAATTATCACTGACACATTTACAAAAGAAGTAATTTCAAGACATACTTTATGAATATGATGGGGTTCAGGGAAGGCCGCCATATGATGTGCCACTTAGGCAGGTGGATTATTCTGAGCTGAAGAAAATCAAGACCCATCAGACCCATGAAGAGCTTTTTACCTCCCCCTCACCTGCCTAAAATAATTTGGATAGGGAGCTGGTACCAAGAAGAGAGCCATTATCAGAAATAATACTTTACACCAGAAAGACATCGGCAAGACACAGAAAACATTTGTTGCCAAATTTTTGCTCTTCCCATCTTCCTGTGAATTGTCTTCCTCCCCTTTGGAGTCCCAAACACCCCCTTCTCCTCAGTTCAGGATGGCATATAAGCATCAATTGCCTGACTGTCTTAGAGCCTTGTTATCTTTGAGGTCCCTATATTTACAAGTTAAATTTGGTTTTTTTTTCCTCCTGTTAATCTGTCTTATGTCAATTTCATTATTAGACCAGCCAAAGAACCTAAGAAGGAGAAGGAAAAAGTTCTCCTCCCCTACAAATGTAATGAAAAATGTGTTTGCCTTAAAAAAAATGTAAGACAAGCAAATGCCATATGACCCAGAAGTTCTGATCTCCATCAAATAGTGTCTGAAAGAAAGATTCATAGTGGTAACAGTGTGACATCCTGGAGGGACAACTTGTATGCTATGGTTATCTTTGTACACAGCTGAGGTGACAAGCTAATAGTCTTAAAACCATTTAAGATGATACAATGCTCTACATTTCTTTGCTCAGCTACAGTTTCTTGTGGAAGAAGGGTATGGGAGAGTGTTTGTTTTAAATCACATTCCCAATTTAGTTCATGGAGGATAAGTGATAAAGCATTGAAAACAATGTCAATTTTTATTTTCCTAGCTTCTTATATCTTCCTCAGTGACTTCTCTAATTTCCCCTTCCCCAAACTCTTCCAGAATGTTTCACCCTCATGAATCTCTCTCTCAATTAAATAAACATGGAAACTAAATATAACTCTAAACGTTCTACAAACAACCCAAAACTATCTTTATACTCTATACTAAATGTAAAATGTAAAATACTAAGTCAAAGAATTATTTTTGAGTGATCATTCCTAAATTGTTAACAACTGCTATAAGGTAAATGGAGCTTTCTTTCATACAGAGGGGAAAAGAATTGCCTTAAATAGAACACAAAAGGAGAGCATAGACAAAGAGCCATTCCCTGGATCTCTGGCAAACAACAACAGATTAAAAAGGCATCTTAGACATAGAGATATTAAACATGAAGCAGTTCCTTCTGAGCAGAGGTCTATTTGAGGCTTGTGATTCAACTGAGTTTGAACACATAACCATGAGGCCACCACAGGACACCCTGCAGGTACGTGCAGACGGCATGGCCTATATCTATCTTTTCAGGCATTCTTGCTCATCTGAATAGAAAAGAGGATCAGTCATACAGCCCCATCACCATCAAATGCCAAGGACCAAACCTCTGTCGCTGGCACCCCTTTTCTCAGTTACTAAATACCACAGCATGTTCACATGGGCACTTAATCTGATGCCAGTTATACTCAAAATGCTGATTATGGAATCAGTTAGTTCAGATGAAACTATCCCAGCTATATCCAGTCAGAGTCAGTCCTGTAGACAAAAATTACCCCAGTAGATAACTGAGAGCAGAAAAATACAAAGTTTCAAGATTTAGAAAATAGCTATATCTGCTAAGCATGTTGTTACTCTTAATTAACAAAAGACGTGTCCGTGGGTAATTTAATAATACATCATTCCTTTTGGGATCCTCTGTTTCAACCCCAACTAGTCTAACATCAACTAGTATACTGAAATTCAGTTCGAATACTAACTATCTGGGTTTAGTGTAGACCCTACAAGCTAAGGGCTCAGTATTTCCCAGACTACCCCTACTTCAGCTGCCAGCCACAAATTCAGGTAATCCTCAGGCCACTCACACTACCGACCAACTGGCTACAAATTTGGAGGTTTCCATGACTCCCCTCCCATTCAATAATTTGCTAGTATAACTCACAGAACTTAGGAAAGCACTATAATTACAATTACAGTTTTATTATGATGGATACAACTCAGGGGCAGCCAGATGAAGAGACACATAAGGCAAGGTCTGGGAGTGTCCCAAACTCAGAGCTTCCATGCCCTCAACCCAGAGAATCAGGGTGTATCACCCTCCAGGCACATCGATGGGTTCACCAACCGGGAAGCTCCACTGAGCCTCGTGTCCAGAGTTTTTGTTGGGGTTACATTATATTCTTGGCCACATGATTAAAATCAATTTCCAGTCCTCCTCTCCTCCCTGGAGATTGGGCTGGCTCAAAGTTTCAACCTTATAATCATGTGACTGCCTTGTTACCAGCTTCCTTCCTGAAGCTATCTAGGGGATTCCCATAGGTCACCTCATTGGTAAAAACTCAGGAGTGATCCAAGGGGCTCATGAATAATAAAGACACTCTTATTATTCAGGAAATCCCAAGGATTTAGAGTCTCCCTCCCAAGATCCAGGGATAAAAGCCAGCCAAAATTTTTATTTTACAACACCAGGACAATCATACATGTTGTAATATCAAATGAGCAAAAGATAAGTTCTGAATGTGAAACTGATGATTGAATTATGTATTGGGAAGCATAAGTGACTTGTTTCTTCTATACCAGAATCACAGATCAGCTTCAGTTCTTAATTAAAACTGTCAGCTCTCTCATAGCTTACCCTGTTTTTAGAAAATAATGGGACTTCCCGCCTGAAAACTGAACCCCTCCAGGGGCATTGACACCATGTGGATGAACCCAAATAATCTATAACATTTACATTTAGCAGTCTCATTTTCCTATTCGGAGTCTATTTTGCAGTCTAAAAAATTCCTGATCATTAGCCAAAAGGGTTTTCTCCCTAGGTACTGACAGGCTTAAATGATGCCCTTCTCTCAGTGTATCCTATCTGAAATCATGATGCTTTGTGGCAAACATCTCCAGGAGATCAATGTAGCTGTGAAATCTCCAACAGAAAGGTGTCAACTCATCTGATCTCTCACTGTACCTCAGGATGGACAGGATGCCAATCCTTCCAAGCTATAATTTGTCTCAGATGCTGTCAGTACCTGTTCTGAAGATGAGCTCTGTTAAATGGTTTATCCCATCCAGCCCTCCAATTCAGACAGAGCATAAAACACTGGAGCTGGAATTGGCAGAACTAAAGGCTAAGTACCAGCTACACCACTCATTTTGAAAATTTTACTTAACGTCTCTGAACTTCAGATTTGTCATCTGTAAAATGAAAATAATAACATCACAATTATACAGTAATGATAAAATGTGATAATAATACATGTATGACTTTAAGTTATTGTAGAAGATGAAGTTGTTAAAACAGGCAGAACCCTGATTTACTCTGAAGTCATCTTGTTCAAGGAAACTGTCATTGACATTTTTTCTGATATGCTGTGTTGGGGAACAATTTACAATTTGCACACGCACACACTGCACACACAGATCTTCTCTCTTGGCTCTAACAAAAGGCCACTTAGAGACATAACATGCACTCAGTTGTTACATCACCACCCTTGGCAAGGTAGGTAAGGATGGACAATAAACCTGACAATGTTTCAAAAGACTTCCAAAAGGAATCCAAACACTATACAATGCCCATATCTTGACACTGCCCACAGTTCCTTCGGCTTATCTTCATGAAGAGATGAATGGTTCTCCATGGTAAGTCAGTTACTTCAACATGCATCCTAAAAAATGCCAAATTTATCCCCATATACTCCTGATAGCTAAAGTAAAACATTCAGAAACACTAAATACCTATATTTAGAGTATTCTCCAAAGATTCCAATCAAGATTGACAGGCAAGGGGCCCAGTAGTGTAGCGGTTTAGTTCACGCTTTAGCAGCCCGGGGTTCGTGGGTTCAGATCCCCATCGCTGGTGGACGTACCGCTTGTCAGCCATGCTGTGGCAGCATCCCATATAAAGTAGAGGAAGATGGGCACGGATGTTAGCCCAGGGCCAGTCTTCCTCAGCAAAAAGAGGAGGATTGGCAACGGATGTTAGCCCAGGGCTGCTCTTCCTCACACAAAAAAAGGTTCAGTGTGGCCAGAGGATAGGGATTGAAAGCAGGATGACAGATAACAATCTGGAAGTGACAATGAGATGCTAGGTCATGAAACTATTTTCAAGTCCTGACATATGAGGATATGAGACGGAAAACTGCCTCCACTGAGAGTACTGTGAGAAAACCAGTACCGTCTGAAGGTAGTCAGGTTTCAGTTCAGGCTAGGAAGTCAAAGGAAAGCTTTGTGACACATGAGGATGAAGAGAACTTGCTGACAAACAGGAAGGAGTTCCAGAGGCATTGTGGAAGTTTGAATACAAAGAGGGGGATCAGAGCAAGGCTGTACAGAGCCTTATAGGGGAAAGATTCCAGGTGATGAGGGAAGGCAGGAGAGGCTTGTACTTCTGGGGTAACTGAGATAAACAGGGATGTGAGGTGTGAGGGATTTGTCCTCATGGTCCTGGTGATAAGACAAGGCAAACAATACTATAAGAAGCCTGCAGGGATAGCTGCCCATAAGACTGTGGACTGCTTCAGTGCGATGGGGTTGGGGTCTACAGTTAACTTCTGGAGGCTATATCACGTAGTGTAATAGCCCATCCTAGTGGCAGCTCTGGAAAAGTATAATGGCCCTCAAGATTGCTGAGATGGAGGAGGCAGGAGAGTGGGGAGATTCAGTCAATGTAATGGTGCTCATGACCAAAGACTCATATTTTATGTATTTTCCTTTTTTTGCAGGCCAGCTTTTAAAATTATTCCTGTAATATGATAGTATCAATAATACATAAAATGAAAATTCTAAAGATTTTTTAACTAACACAAAATTCTTCTACTATGTTCTCCAACTGTGGGCCAACAAAGAAATTAATAAATTCAGTAGGTTGGAAGGATTTACTACCTAAGAGCTGTATCAGTGGTCAATTAAAAGGTTGAAAAATGGTTAAGAAATATATTCATAATTGCAAACCTCCCCATAGAAACAAAGAAAGCACTCTGAAGTTAATAGGAAAAGATATATTCAGAAACCATCATAGTTGAGGGAAATGATGAGGCTGCAGTTCTGGCAAGTCCCAGCTCCATTAGAATGAAAAATGTTCAACAGCACTTACATCATTCAACAGTCATACTATACAGGTCTCCTGAAAAAAGCAGTCTCTTCCCATTCCCCTAGTACTTGTTTTAACATACGTTTCACACATGAAAGTTTCTACCCCATGATCAACCCTAATCATCAGTTTTCCAAAACTGAAATAATGCAAAAATATGTTTTCACTCTTTTATTTTGTATATTTGTCAATTTAGGAAAGCTCCTGTGGCTTTATGTGTGTTTAAGAGGAGAGTCTACCTGGACAGCTAACTCATAAAACATAAATTACAGCATCATTGTATAACTCTTCTGTTGGCATAGTGTTTGGTGTTAAAAAGAGATCTTTTATAATAAATACATAAATGAACACAGTCGGACATGAGCATCCATGGATTTTGGTAGCCACAGGGGTCCTGGAACCAAGACACTGTGGATACCGAGGGATGACTATATATATATACACACACATAAAGAATAGAGAGACAGAGTACCACAAATGACTTAAGTTATGAAATCTTTGTTGTCTCTCTCTGGGAGTCCTACTGGGTTGGGCTGCCCTCACTCAGGCTCCTGTTTCACCTAATATCCCATACCCACACATTGTGAGGTCAGATAGGGGCTAAGGATGCCCTACATAATTGAGGAAATAGCATCTCATGCGTGTCTACATGCAACTGAAGAATTGCATCCATGGATGCAAGGTAAGATGCCACTGAATTCAGCTACTAAGGCTGCACATTGGCCAGATGGTGTTAGAGGAAGAAAATTAAAACCACAAGGCTGGCATCTCTGTAGGGAAGCTGATAGGCATAATGCGGCTCTAATGTGGCAAGGGGCATCAAGATGCACTCCAAAGTGCAGGGCTCTGGTAGTATGACTTCCTAACTGCTATACTGGTAAGACATCAACCAGCTGATCCCCCAGAGAATTCTTCAAATATCAAGTGGGGAAAGTAAGACTTTCCCCCACACCAGGTCAGCCTTGCTGAAGGGACTGGTGATTAAGGGGAGTCTTATCCTCTGAGCTGCTTGTGCAAAGGGTAAAGAGAAAGAGACCACCATGGCAGATGAGATACAATGAGATCAGAAGGTGTAATTGCAGAAGAGAGGGCAGCAGAACAGATGCCCTGAAGCGTGACTCTAGACCTGCTGGATAACCGTGGAATCAACAGACCTATTGTGAAGCAGCCTGTAGAATGTGGTTGCCTCTTTAGAGCCAAGCTTCGAGTCCCTTCAGGGCCCAAGTGTTAGAGCACATATAACAACTGACTCTTTAGGAAGTAGAACACTTTAACGACAAAATAAGCTTCAGATGCACAGAGGGAGGAAGAAATAACAAAACTAACCAAGAAATCACTGACAGTAGCCTTGTCTTTGCAAATGAGAGAAAGCAAAATGATCGAAAACAATGCTGCTTCATGACGATCTGAAATTCTGCCACTACCACCATCTAATGGAGACATAAAAAAACTCCCACTTTCAAAAGAGAAATAATAGATGATGTTGTTGAATCAAAAAGGCTTATAAAATATAGTTTCTATTACTCTAAAAGGAACTAGTGTTGTTAGAAAAATTATAAAGTTCAGAAAAGTATGAAAAAAGAAACCCATGATTCTCCCTCCCAGAGGCAGTCACTACTACTTTGTCATTTCTCCCTTCTCTTTTCTATGCATATTTTTAGACAGTTGATATGCTAAATATGAAACATTATACCCTACTTTTCAGTTATTATAATAAATGTTTGCCAAATGACTTTATATTTTAATAGACCCGGTTTACTTGTAATAAATTATTTCTTTTCTTTTAGGTCATATAAAGTGCAATGTGGCCTACCTTGTAGATGTAACACCTAATGATAAATTACAAGGTAGTTTACGAGCTCTTACTTGGTTCAAATCACCAGCCAAACAGAAGACCTCAATGAGAGTGGAATTTCTGCTTCCAGCTGAGTCAGAAACGGGGAACTCCAGTGACACAACACCTATGAGTCAGAAGGAACCTCAGCTGCTCCCACCCTTGCGTTGTGCCAATCCTTATCTTGGCTTGTCCATTTGCAAATGAAAGAAAGCAAAAGATCTAAAACAAATCTTTTGTGATCACCCCTTCCCGCCTCTACAATCTCCTGGTGTCTATTAAGACCCACTTTAAATATCACATTTCTACAACTCTCCCTGATTCCTTCTCCTCTAGAAAGACGCAATTGTTCCCCATTTGTGCTTCCGTGGAGCTTTAAATAAAGTCTTAAATTAATTAATTTACTGTAATTGTTTGACCACTTCATGAGTCTATGAATTCTTTGAAGATAAAAATATTTTATGTTTGCTTCTTCCTGAGAATCCACCAATAACTAGCAGAGGGTAAGGGCTCAACAAATATATTTTTAAGTGACTACAATTCAACAAACTTAAAGTGAAACCCATTTTTCTGAAAATTTGGTAAATACTGCACACTTTTTATTATTAATAGAGATAATAAATACATCTGAAGTATAAAGTTATTTTTAAACTATGTTCATGTACGTGCTTCTATAGAATTCTCGATCAATGTTTAAGATCTCATCTCTTTCACTTCCTGAAGTGTGCAGAAAAATGCATAATATTTGTGTTTCCAAAGAATGAAATGCCTATTATTTTTGTGAGTGTATCAGCAACTTGGTATTGTGATGGTTAAAACTACAAATAGAGTTGGGTAATGACAGAAGCTACAAGACAGACAAACACTCTGCAGTTTAACAGAGGTTTAAGAAGATTTCCCTTTAAATCAAGAGTGCCAAGGAGTACTCTAAAATTATTCATTGTCTTTTTTTCAACTGTCAAACATCTATGTCAAAAATTCTAGACTCTATTCAAGGGGACAGCATAGGAGAACAGAGAACAGCTTGAATGGTATATCCATAATCACGTAACAAATCAGAAAGGAGGTGGTAATCTGTGATTATACAACATTTCCTCATAAAGATTTAGAATGTCTTGAGACTATTTGAAAAGCTTTCTAATCCTTGGGGGCAAAAATCTGCTCTAAGAGTTAATGGGAATGATTTCAGTATTGTTTCCTGATTCCTTTTTTCTGACTTTATTTCATATTCTTTTCTGTTTATTTTAAATTTATAGAAAACAGAAAAACAATTTTTATATAAACTGCCACACGTTATAAATGCACGTTTTATTAATAACATTAGAATGTTGGAAAATTAAAATGAAAAATATGCTCAATATGTGTGACATACTATACAGAAATACATGAGTTTCCTCACAGGCATCAATTCAATTTAAATCTCACCAAATTCCATTTTAATTTTGCTCAGTATTGACCCTAAGTGAAGTTATTTCATGCTGTTTGGAGGGGAGTTATCTATTACAGCAGTCACCACTCTGGAGAGCCAAAGAAGCAATTGAATAGAGAAACTATTTGAAAATGGCCAAACAAATCGACAATTTTAAAAGAAATGGAGTCTAAGACAGAGAAAGTAGAAGCCCTATTCGTTTTTTTTATTTTTTTTTTTTTCTGCTAATAACAATGGTTTCTCTTTAGCCAGAAAATATGAGGCTGATTTTGTTATGGCAAAGCCATTCAAAGGCTTGGAAAATGTCCTTCTGGAAATACCCTTTCATTCACTAGCCCTGGAACAGTACAGACAGCCCTGTATAACCTGTGCTGAGAATTCTTTCAGTCTACCTACTTCCCTTAGGCAGCTTCCTGCTGGGAAGATTATGAAGACTCCCAATCTCCCCAGTTACACTTTCGGGGCTCAATAAAGACACAGTTCTCCCAGCGAGGACTGAGTGCCCTAGAGCAATCACTAAAGTGGGGAGGCATTTGGGTAGGGCAATTGGAAAACAGAGTGCTGATTGCTGATTAGAGAGCCCTGAGTAACCATCCTGGCTCCGGTTAAGCACAGAAGGTTATAGCTCTACTGTTGACATTTCAAATAGCAGAAACCAACAAACAACTCATCATTTGTTTTGTTACAACTGCAGCCATTCTCATTGTCCACTTGGAACCAAAGCTGAAAAATACAGCAATCTGATGTAAAGTGTTTGAAGTCACATAACATTTTCACCACTTTTAAAAAATGAAAAATATTTTCTTGCCCCTTATGTAGCCTTTAATGGAAGTTTAAATTTTTTTTATCTCCAATAATAACAGAATTTCCAGTAATGCCTCATCTAACTCTGTTTGGAAACCTGTATTCAATGATTCTCCAGCTCTACCAGCCTTGGAAAGAAAAACACATCATTACTCCTGTTTTTGTTTATAAAAATGTTTTATTAATTACATACAAGAAAGATTTATAAGTATATATTTTAAAAGTAACCATAAAATGAACATTGCTTACGCTCCACCCAGCCTAGAAATACAACACTACACATCCCTTTGAAGCCCCCTGTGTACCCATTGCCACACCCAACCCCTTTTTTCCCTGACACTTAAGGTAACCACCAATCTGAATTATGTATTTACCATTCCCTTACTAATCTTTATAGTTTTACAACATAACTATGGATTTCTAAATAACATAGCGGTTTTGCACTTTCCATAATGCAATAATTCTGTACGTGTTCTTTTGTATTTATCCATTCGAGTATTGACAACATTTAGGTTATTTTCAGTTTTTTGTTATAATAAGCAATGCCACTTTGAGCTTGCTTCTGGTTGACATTGGCAGTAAATTCTCAAGGACATATACACCTAGAAGTAAAATTTCTAAGTCATGGAGTGTGTGTCTCTTCAACTTTATTGAACAGGCCAAATATTGTTCCAAAGTGGTTGAAATAATTTACATTCCCACCAGCAGTGTATGTAAGTTTACATTTTTCTATATCTTGATCAACACTTGATATTAATAAACATTTTAACTTTGGCCAATCTGGTAGATTTAAACTATTATTTCATTGTAATTATCATTTACAGTTGAGGTTGATCAAATCTGTATTTGTTTATTTTATTGGTCAGAAGTGGTTCATCTTCTTTGAAATATCTTTTATTATTTTTTTGCCAACTTCCTCTTATGTTATTTGCCTTGTTATAATTTATATTTATTTCATAATGATTGTTAACTATCCCATCAATTTTATATTCTAGAAAAATATTCTTTTGCTAGTTTTATGTATTAGAAATATCTTCTCTCAGTTTGTGGCTTTTTCCCCTTTTTTGATTCTTTCCTTTTATAAAGTTTTTAATTTTAAAGTAAATGAATTTATCAATGATTTTCTTTATAGATTGTGCTGTTTTTGTCTTCTTTAAAAATTTTCTTCTAAATCCCAACATCATAAACATACTCTCCTATATGTTCTTCTACAAATATTTCAGCATTTCCTCTCTCATTCAAATGTTTTTCCTTCTGGAACTGACCCTTCTGAATTATATAAATTCGAGATCTAACTTTATATGTTTCATATGGATAATCTATCCCAGTGCCATTTATTAAACAATCCATCCTTTACCCACTGATCAGCAAGCCACCTCCATCATAAATCAAGTTTTCATATACACAAGAGCTGATCCTGGGCTCTTTGTTCTGATTTACTATTCAATTTGTCTTTGTGTGAGTGACTATACTACTACCTAACTGACTATAGGTTTTAACAAGTCTTGGTTTATGGTAAAGAAATGTTCCTATGTTATTCTTCATCTACATCACTATTTTAGCCAATATTAGCCCTTTACTAATCCATAATTATTTTAGAATGAGAGTTTCAAGTTTTATGAAGTCTTTTGTATTTTGATTCAAATTGTATTGAATCTATAGATCAATTTGGGAATGAATAATAATCTTCCCTCCATAAACACAGTATATCTCTCCATTTACTTTGATATTTATTATTACATTTAAATGACTTTCTATATCTTTCTACATAAAAGTTTTGTACATCTTTTGTTAGATTTGTTCTTAGGTATCTCACATTTTTTGTTCCTTTTTTTTTTTTTTTTTTTGTGAGGAAGACTGGGGTAACATCCGTGCCCAAATTTTTAAATGCGAACAACTTTAAGTTAAATTTCTATTTCTTCCTGGTGTATGCAGTTAACTTTTTACATTGATTTTGCACCTGGAAATCTTGCTAAAATCTCATTTATTCTTCTAATTTTCTAAGCATAATTTTGCTTTTTCATGTAGACAATTATAACACTATTTTTGTTTCTTCTCTTCTAGTATTTAGAGCCTGTATTTTTTTCTCTTGACTTCCTTTGTTATTTAGGATTTCCAGTACAATGTTGAGTGGAGATGATAGAGTCTTTGCCTTGATCTTTTAAAGGAAATGATTTTAATATTTCAAAATTATACACAATATTTTCTTTAAGAGTTTCTTTTATCAAATTCTCTTGGAATTTTCCTCTATTCTTACTATCCGAAGAGCTGTTAGTATAATGTGTTATAAATTTTATTGCATGATTTTTCTTCATTTATTGAGAAAATGTTTCCTCCTTAAATCTATTTACTTGATAGAAATAGATTTTCTAATGTTAACCAACCTTGTACTTCTGGGCTAACCCCAACTTGATCATCATGAATTATCTTGTTTACACAAAGCTGGATACAATTTGCTAATAAATTATCTAGGATTTTTGCACCTTTGTTCCTGTATGAGATTAGCTTCTCATTTTCTTTCCCGCAGTCTTCCTTATCTGGTGTGTATCAAGGTTATATTAGCCTTATAAAAAGAGTGGGAGAGCGTTGCCTTTTTATTATTCTCTGGAAGAGTTTGTATAAGATTGGAATGAATTGTTTCACAAATGTTTGATAGAATTTGCCTATAAAATCATTTGGACCTGAGGTTTTCTTTGTGGGGAGAAGTTTTCAATTATTGATTTTATCTTGTTGATAGTTATAGGACTCAAAGTTTTACCTACTTGAGTCAACTTTGGTGACTTTTTTTTTAAAAAGTTATATTTTTCTAAAAATTTTCCATTTCATTGAAGTTATAAAGTTCTTCATAACATTGTCTTTTCATCTTTTTAGTCCTTCTTGAATCCAGACTTAGGTCCTCTTTTTCATTCCTGGCACTGTTATTTGTGTCTTCCATTTTGCTTAATGAATTTTGCCAAAAGGTTTGTCATATCTCTTAGGCTTTTCAAACTACCAGCTATGGACTTCTTTGATCTTTTCTTTTATATTTTTGTTTTCTTTTCATTCATTTTAGCTTCTATATTTACAATTTACTCTGAGTTTGTTCTGCTATTCTTTAACTGCTTATTTTACAAATTTTCTAATTTCTTAACTTTAATATTTAATTTCCAGCCTCTCCTTTTTAAGGTAACAAATTGACCTAGAAGTATTGCTTTAACATTTACTGTTTTTATTGATATATAATTCCACACAATAAAATGCACAAATCTTAAGTCTTCATTTTGATGAGTTTTGACAACTGTATATGTCCATGTAATACAATTGATATCAAGATGGAGATGGGGCCCCCCAGTGGTGCAGCGGTTTAGTCCGCGCTTGGCAGCCCAGGGTTCTCAGGTTCGGATGCCAGGCGCCCACCGACGCACTGCCTGTCAGCCATGCCACGGTGGCGTTCCATATAAAGTAGAGGAAGATGGGCACGGATGTTAGCCCAGGGCCAGTCTTCCTCACAAAAAAAAAAAAAAGATGGAGAATATGTCTATCACACTAGAATGTTCCATCATGCCCCCTTTCTTCAGTCTTGCTCCCAGAATCTTTCACCAGAGATTAGTTTTGCTTCTTCTTGAACTCCACATAATGGAATATTACATATATATATTCTTTTGTGTCCATATTGTTGCACATATCAGTAGGTTGTTCCTTTTTAGTGCTGAGTAGTATTCTATTATACAAATATATCACAACTTGTTACCCATTCTTCTATTGATAGATATTGAGGTTGTTTCCAGTTTAGGGGTCTTATACATATCATTTTTTGTATAACATCTCCTTATTTTTTTCCATTTCAAAAATTGAGTTTATTGTCTTGGTATTGATTGTAAGGAATTTTTATATTTTCTGGACACATTTTTGTCAGACATATGTTTTGCAAATATTTTCTCATAGTCTCTGGCTTGAGTTTTTATTTTCTGAATGATATATCTTAATTAGCAAAGTATTCAATTTTGAAGAAGTCCAATTTGCTTTTTTACTTTTTTTTAGTTGGTGTTTTTTCCAGTGTGTCAAAATATCTTTGACTACCCCCAAGATCATGAATATATAGTCCTATTTTTTCTTGTAGAAGCTAATGATTCTAACTTTTATGATTATGTAAATTATCCATCTTAAATTAATTTGTGCATGGAATGAGATATAGGTCAAACCTTTAACCTGTCCAGTGAAACTTTTATTTCATTATTGCATCTCATTTCTAAAAATTTTAGTTGGAATATTTTTAATCTGCTTAATGAGTTTCATAATATCTTCATTAATATTTTTGATACACTCATTTTTTAATATATTAAACAAAGTTATGTTCTATTCTGTGGCTGTTAATTTCAATAACTGAATTATTTAAGAGCTCTTTCTTCTCATTTGTTTCTGCTAGCTTTGTCTCTTTGACTTTAAGGGGACTTGTGTTTTGTGATTTTTTTTTCCTTTTAAAATTTGAGCTGGACTTTTATTTTGGAGAGTTCTTGGAGCCTGTATTGAACGTGTGTTCCTTAAGACAAAATCTGTTCTTGTTTCTGTCAGGTGCTCAGGAGCACTCCTAATCAAGTAACACCTAAAATAAAACTTTGGATGAAGGTTTTTCTTCCCAGATGGGTAGTATGAATTTTGACCTGAAACCCGCACAAAGACAGGGTTTGGGTTATAAATTTTCTCCTTTGTATACAACCATGGTTGAGATAAGGGAGTTTCATTCCTGTCTCTCTAAGTGAGTGAACTTTTCCTTTCACTGAGGATATAGCTTTTTGGGGCCCCGAGTCTGGGCAAGAGTCTCCTTTTAGATTTCCCAGTGTGTGCAGGCTAGGCTCTCCATTCTTTTCCTCAACCTTTGTAAGATTTTTTAAATGGGTCTTCAGGGTCATTAACTGATAGTTGCCACAGGATGACCAGCTACTTTGTGCTCGTTTAACTTTCTGGATTCCTGTTATATTGTTTTTAGCCTCCGAATTTGTCCTTACTTTCTAGTTGGCTCAATAATGCATTTAAAATATACCTAATATTTTTCAGTGTTTTCATTTATTTTGAAGTGAAAGGTTTGTTGAGGATATCTAGTCTACTATATTGTCAGAAATTGAAAACCCATATTTTCATTTAAACTGTTTACAGCCTCATCAGCCAACAATGGTAAAATTCATATACTTGGCAGCAACAAAAGACAAAACTAGATATACACTGGGTAGATTAATAGTCCACTAATTTTTATCTAAATATCTGAGGTTCCAATTATCATGAAAGTATATAAAAAATGAAGGATCGTTTTCTGCACTCAGTATACCCAAAGATGATATTCAAAAATGGCACAGGTACCAGGTAATTAAGCAGGAGACAAATCAAATCAATCAAAAAATAGACAATAGTCTTACTGGTGCATACTTGCTGAATGAAGTATCATTGTGGACCAACAGTGACCAGAGATTTCTGTTGATTAAAATATTAACACTACATTTGATGCTTAACCTACCATAGAAATGAATAGACCATCCTTCAATATTTTAAGGTAGTGGCCTCTTACCAAACTGAATGCAAGAATTTGCCAGAAAGTCACTACATTTGTGGACTTAATGCCCACTACCAAAAAAGAAATGAATCAAATATTTTCTAGAACTAAGCAAAAACTTAGTCAGTTTAGGATTATAAATTGGTGGCAGGGATGTCTCAAAGAACTTTGGTAGAACTAATTCTTCTGACTATCTCACTGAAATAAGTCATTGACAATAAAATGGTTCAAACACTTCAAATTAGCCCACTTAATTTTTTTCAAAAAGTATTATCAAGTTCTTACCAGTGTTCGTACGGTAGCAATAAGGTCAAGACTGTCTTCAGACTTCTCTTTATCTTCCTTTTTATTTTCCAAATTCTGCTGAATAGTACGTGCTTCCCAGAATTCGGTGACTTACATTCTATTTCAACCAAATAACAATAAAACGGAAATATAAACATAATTAGCCACATGTTTTTACCTTTCCTTTAGCAAAACCTCTAAGCAAATACACTTTGTTTATACTTACTACTTAATCTTTTATATTTTCCTCCCTCAACTTAATACCTTTTTTTCATCATCGCTATTATTCATACTTAGCTGGCCTTCGAGCCTGTATTGTAGATTGTCCTGTTGGGGCATATTTCTCTTTGGAATGTTCTGCCTCTTGATGTTCCAATGGGGTTCCCTCTCCCACTTGGGTGTGATCTCCCATCCAAGACAGGCCTACCAATGAGCAGCTTATAAGTTGTACTTTAGACCTCAGGAAGAACACTGAAAAGATATTCTATTCCTTTGGCCTACGTTCTACTGACTTTCTGAGTACTAAGACTACTAGGACCAAGATAAGGATCTGAACATAAGGGAAATGTGCAAAGAGGTCTGCTTTTATATCGGGCAGGAAGAAATACCCTTGGTTTACATGTGCATCGGCCCAATTCACCAAGGCCAGGGAAGTCTTCTAGGTCTTTGTAGTAAAAGCCATGTAGCTATATTTTTCCACTGGGAGAGTAGGAAAGTGTAAGGGAGGGGGCACACTACATGAATCCATTCACCTCCAACTACAGAGATTCTGACCTTGTAAAGAATTTTGATGCACGCGTGTGAATAAAGGTGAAAGAAGAAAAGTAAATGATTAGTAATTTTGCCCAAAGACTTGTTTTTACATCCCCTGTGAGCCTGAAAAGGAGGTAGAAGACTAACTGAGGACTTGTAGATTCAGGGTCTAAGCTATCTCTCCCTCCCTTTCATACATATGCTATGTAGGAAAAGATGTCATGTTGATAAAAAGAATAAAATAAAACTATCTTCATTGAATTATTATGAACATAAATAGTTTAATAAATATTTTAATTCCCACTTTTGCATTTATTTTTGCTTAAAAATATTACCTTGAGAGATTAGGACAATTAATACCCCCATTCTAAAAGTCTCAACACTCATAATGTGTTACATCAAAAAACAAACAAGATTCATCTTAACTGTGCTGGAAAATAGTCTCAAAAGAAACTGTCCCCGATTCTTTCTAATCATCAACTAGCTCCCTGTTTACAACCAATTAATTTTTAATTCCCAAGAAACACTTATCACCAAGACCACTTTCGGAGATACGCACATCACAGTCAGGCAATCCTCATTTCTCCCTTTGCGTTATACTTCACTTCTGCTAACAGGACTGAAGTTTGGGGACTTGCCACATTCCAACAGGAAGCTGGCAAGGTTTAATGAGGATTTTTCACAGTAACCCGAAGTCCAAGATACCACTAGACATCATCATCATGCTGAGAAGCCAAAGCTAATTATAACCATGCTGCTATACTTGAAACTGCAATATAAAGATTCAAGACTGAGCACAGGATAGTGATCAGTGGACTCAAGTGCCACCTACAGGCTATACCTCTATTTAATTCTTTTCTTAGTACAAAATTAAAGTCAATGTACCAGAGGGGTGGTGAATTATACTGTCCACCAGAAACTAAAGCTGATTCTTATACTTGGGCCCTTCTGGAGTTTAACTCTACTTTAGAGGCCCATAATTACTCCACAATGGGCATAACTTAAAATATAACAGAGACCAAAGTTTTTATATTATTATCAGAGGAAGTGAATTAATTATCTATTCTATAGTATTTGGTAAGACTACAAGCTGGTATGTTTAAAACATGATAAAATTTTGGGATACTAGTATATTGGCACTAATATTAATATTATTTCCTTCCTGTGCTTTTTAACCTGCTTAGATCATTAACCTTTGATGCTTAACATAAAGTATCTCATTCCATGTGTAGACTACATCTGTACAGTAGTCAATGAGGTGCTCAGATGGTATTACAGATAATTTGTCCTTATGATAATTACCCCAAATCATCAAATATTCAATAAGTACCTACTCTGAAATGGGCACTGTGATAATAAAAAAGCTATTCTGGAGACTTGCATTATGCAGTCTGTCTATCTAACATAATTGAAATTACTTGCATTATAAAATTTGCCTACCTTAATTGAAATTAAATGATTAAAATTGAATAACCAAGCAAATATTTGTTGAGCTTCTATCATGTCCCCAAGACTGAGCTAGTTAGGGGCGATACAAAGAGATAAAAAGTCCTTGTCCCCATCATCAGATTGTTAACAGTATAATTGAGGAGAGGAGACATATACAGATGAAAACATAAAGGAGAGTTCCAGGGAGTAGGTTATGAGACTTGGGAAACATAAGAGACTACAGAAGAACTAGATTTTAACTGAGCTTAGAATGGATAGATTGAAGTGGAAAATAAATAGAAGGGGAAAATGGAAACAGAGGTACGGCAGCATGAATGCATGAGGTACACATGCTCAAAAAATATTCATGTCTAGAATCATATTCCTTTAGCATCTGCTCTGTGATAGAACTTCTACATATTTCTTTAGTTCTCACAAAAATGGTGTGAGGCAGCTACTATTATTGTTCCTATTTTATAGATGAGGATATTGAAGGTGAGAGAGGTTGAGTAATTTGATCAAAGCCATTGAACTGACAAGTAGTAAAATCAGGATTCAGACTCAATACTTTATCATTCCAAAGTGGGTGTTCTGAACCACTATGCCAACAATAAATAAACCATCTGTCTTTAAAGGATGCTGTGTATGACGTGAGATAAATTTAGGAAGCATAACAGCCGGGCAACAGATGGCACATTCAAATTGGGTTATTCAAGTTGAGTTTGAGAGAATATTTACAAAGGTGTGTGCAAGGTATAGGGAAACTACAAGAATAAGGCAGCATCCCAGCACTAGTAAAACCATTTCCATCCCTTAGCCTGAAAGGTGGAGTGGAGAGTGGGAGCTACCAAACCCCAGAAAGACAGTCTTATGGAGAGTCGGGTGCTGGACAAATGCATGACTTTTAATAGAAAGAAGGAATCTGGGGGAATAAATTCCCTGATTTCATTCTCCTCTTTCCTTCCTATTTCCCACTAGGGTTCCCATTGATGGAGTTCATGTAGATCAGTAGTTAAAGAAGAGTGGAGAATGGATCTGGAGAAACAAATGGAAGATAGGAGGCATTAGAATGTTCTGTGAGGTTCTTGAATATATTTAGACTTTATTCTTTTGGGAATAAAGGATCCGTAAATGTTCAGGGGTGAGGGAGTTGCATATGAAAGAATTACTTTAGGAAAACTAAATTTTCATTAATGCAGATAGAATGAAAAGCTGGCAGCAAGAGCACTTTGGGAAAGTCTACAGAAAGTTCTGATTGGAGACTTTATGAGCCTAAAAGTGAGTAGTGATAGCAGAAGAGAAAAGAAGAAGCTAGTGAGCTGTCTATGATATTTAAAAGGAATGGACTTGATTCTCAATCACACAGGAAATGTGGTCCACTGATCAAAGAGTCTGCCTTCTGTTTTCTGTTTTGTCCATTTGGGAATTTATTTTAATGGATTCATGCCTTTCAGTCCATCATCAAAGCCCTTATGTAACTGATGTCATTCATTTTAAGAATAACATAAGCTGAGGGGTTAAGACAATGGATTTCAGAAGTGATGACCTTACTTGAGATGCTGGAGGGGAGCAGGGAGAGAAATGAAAGGATAACACATACTGAAATCTTACGACATACCATTGACTGTGCTTAACAATTTCACATTTAAATTTCCCCATACACCTGGGAGGTAGGTATTACTACCATTTTATAGAAAAAGAAATTTGTTGGACATAGTTCACATAGATAGTAATAATCATTATAAATAATAATAACAATAATATTAATAAGGGGTTACCTAATTAATATTAAAATACCTTAGAATATGTAAATGTTAATGGAATCTGAGTCTATATTCTTGTTTGCTTTATTTTGAGAATTACTAATCCTGATCAAGACATCCTCAGCATCACAATTTGTGGCTCATTTTAAAATAAAATTAATTCTTCAAAATATCTTAATTTGATCCTTCCAATAATCAATCAGGTATGGTGATAAAAAAAAAAAAAAAGAGGTCCAGGAGATAAAATGATTTTCCCACAGATGGAGTATGTCAGAACCAGTATCAAACTTTGCATCTTCTATGACTCTTCTCTTGGACTCTTACATTGTTACACTCTCTTGATTTAACTTTAATATCAATATGCAAATTTTATGCACAATGACATTAAAAAGGGGATAGAAGCCTCTAAACCAATGCTGTGGGTGAATGCCTAGAAAAGCAGCTTAGTTTCATAGATATTTTCTAAATACACACCAAAAAACAACAGACTAATGATTGAAGTTGAAGTCAGGAGGGAAAGTGAAAGGTTCATTTCAGGACCATAGCCTTTACTGGTTTCTGCGTCTCTGAATGATGCTACCAAAGGGAAGAGGTTACTGGAATGGCAAGTAAAACAATAGGAAAATGAGTGGGCTCAGACCAATTAGTCTGAGTGCTATTCATTCTAAGTTCCAACTATTTGGAAGAGTGGCCTTTCTGAGAAACAAATTGAAAGAAATGACACTTGAACAGAACACCTAAGTGATAGTTTCAGCTCAAGTTCAGCAAAATTCAGCAGGTGTCAGATTTTGTTTGTAGAGATGGAAACATCATAAGGCAGAGATCAAAAAGTCTGTTTAGGAGAATCTAAAAGTTGGAAGTTTTGAATTTTCCTATGTTTCTGATAAGTGAGTTTGTCCTTTAACTGAGAACTATCACCATCAAAGAATGGCATTTTTCTTCACTTTCATAAATTATGTGTAATTATTTTTAAATGAGATGTACATTAGAAATCAGCCCCTCAAAGTAAAGTAATACCCTTATCCAGGCAACTACCTCTATTCTAGCTACTTAGAGATGTATCTAATTATCCTTACTTTTTCATTCAAGAGTTCAGGGCACTTATTTCTGAGTTCAGAATACTCAGAAATGGTTCAATAAAATAAATTATTCCTAGTAATTCAACAGTAACTGCAAAGTGCAGCCCAAATAGAAAAACTTGAAGCCTGTACAATTAGAGAATGACATGGGTAAGTAACAGTCTTAAAGAGCTATTGCCAGGCAAGCTAATTAATATTAATTCTTAGCAATTTGAAGTTGATAGCTTTGCTTCTAAAAGGTGGAAGGAAGCACCAGGAGAGAAAGGTAGATTTCCCAATACCAGAAAAGGAATGTTCTCCAGGTTTCACAAAAATTGCAATCTCAGGTTTACATTCTTGAAATTTACCAGGTAATGTCTGTGTGGTGAGTCTATATACAGAGAATCCCAGGCACAGAAGTACACTCTCAGCTTTATCAAAGAATCTGATACTCAAGGGTAACATGGAAACGGCAGAGCTGCCTAATTTCAAAGGACCTGGTGTGACTAGACAATGGACATGTCAGAGATAACCAGTATGAACTCAAAATGTATATGTTATTATGCACGTGACAGGATTTGAAATAAAGTTATTTGTGGCATTGGATTATAACTCAAAGCATAAAGTAAACACTCATGAGTTTATACTGATATAAATAAACAGTTGAATAAAGAAATAAATGGGAGAGAATAGACAAATCTTCATTACAGAAGAATTCAAAATAATATATGTAGATACTCCCCTGTCTATGAAGTAATTTAACCCCCCTCCCCAAGAGTGGGCTAGATTTAGTGATTTGCTTCCAAAGAATAGGTTAGGAAAAGGGAAAAATAGAAACTTTATAGTAGAGCAACCTGGCAAAGAGTACCTCAATCAGGTGATGAAGGTTAACACCCCATTGATCTTACGTGGATATCATGTACCCCCAGATACAAAGTGATGAGAAGAGTACTTCACCCTTGTGGTATTCTTTTCAAAAACTAGTAACCACAGTCTAATCGTAAGAAAAATATCAGATAATCCCAGACTGGGGGACAAGTCTACAGATGTCACAGAACTAAAGATACGGGGGACACATGATAACTAAATACAATGTGGTGGCCCAGGGTGGATCCTAGAACAGAAGGAGGACATCATTGGAAAAACTGATGAAATCCAAACAAATTCTGGAGTTTATCTAATATTAATGTATCAATGTTAGATTCTTAGTTTTGGGAAATGTACCACGGTAATATAAGGCAACAACAATGGGAGATATTGAATGAGGGCCATCGAGAAATTCTCTGTACTATCTTTGCAAGATTTCTGTAAATCAAAAATTACTCTAAAATAAAAAGTTTATTTTAAAAAAATCAAGTTATGGCCAAGAACCAAAAGCAATATAAATACAAAAATAAGATTGCTACCATGAAATTGGACTCCCTAATATTAACGGAGACGGTGTAATTCTGAAATATCCAAAGGCATGTAGCAATACTTGACAAACTGAGGCAAGATGGATGTGTTTATCATAATGGGCAGCCATTTACTAGGGTAACTATGTACTAAGAAAGGGAAAAACTGATACTTTTTGATATACAGCTATTGATTGAGCAAATGCTTACCTTTATACCCATCAACAGAGATGATCAAAATCAGTTTGCTTTTTCAAGCAAGGGCAATAATAAATATTAACTTTTTTGCCATAAAGCTACATTAACTCTCATGTTCTCTATCATAATACAGCCTACAGGGAGCTTAATTGACTTGATGTTCCCCATAACATTAGGTTGACCCATCATATTGATTGTATCATGCTAATTGGATATGGTGAATAGCAAGTAAAGTAACTTACATGTCCTAGTGCTTATATGCTAGAGGGTCTGAGATTAAACACTATGAAGATTCATGGGCCTGACATATCAGTGAAGTATTTATGGGTCCACTTGACTGAAGAATACCAAGAGATCCCTAATAAAGAAAAAGTAGATTGTTGAATGTATGTCTCCTAGTATGATGGAAATGGCAAAGCATTTGGTGGGCTTGAGTCAATTTTTGAGGTAGAATATACTGCATATGGGAATGTTGTTTTGACTCATTTATGGGATGACCCATAAGTATGCTCATTTTGAGTGGAGTAGAGAGTAAAAAAGGATTTTGCAACAAGTCTAAGCTATGATGCAAGCTGCCCTGTATCTTGGGGCAAGTGATTTTGAAGGTCCAATGATGCTAGAAATATATGCAGTGGATAAAGATGCCATGTTGGTTCTCTATCAAGATCCAATAATAGAATCCAAGTGTAAATTCAAGGACTTCTGCTTCTGATCAAAATGGAGTAACAAGGGCTGGAGTTACCCTGTTGCCAGAATCAATTAAAATACCAGACAGAATAACTGAAACAATGGCTTCCAAAACTTAGGTAGCAAGCAAAAAAAGTCAGTGATCCCAAAAGCTATGAAATGAATTATGAGAACACTACAATTGTCCATTTTACTGCCTACAGATGATTTACAGACCACAGTACAGGGACAGTGAACCCAGGCAGAGATTCACAGAGACCACTGAATCTTCCTGAGTTGTGGGGATAAATATGGAAATCTGAGGAGGCAAAACTGGCTAAAAATCATCGAGTATATGGGAGGAGAAAACTTCAAAGAGATAGAGTTCTGGAAATCTTCAGAGGGTTACCCTCAAGTCTCCAGCTGAGTACTGATCAGTCCATGCATGTGATGGATCTACCTGAGTAAAGAACCAACAGAAAAGGATTCAAGGGATAAATCTATGGAACTTATATAGGGCCAGCAATACTTCCTATACTCAGCAGCCAGAGTAGAAATAATTCATGGGGCATCGAGTAGAGTATATACAAGGAAATTGCCTCAATAGTGGGGAAAATTAGTCCCAAAATAAGTGCTACCTGGCCCCCATCTAG
This sequence comes from Tapirus indicus, assembly GCA_031878705.1. NCBI lineage: Eukaryota > Metazoa > Chordata > Mammalia > Perissodactyla > Tapiridae > Tapirus > Tapirus indicus. The sequence goes on along the minus strand of CM062925.1, from coordinate 39,435,655 downwards.
CAGGTTAAGCAAAGCAAGATCCAAAATAATCAACTCATTTCCAAGTCACTTAACTGCAATAACATTTAGCAAGATCAGTTAACGAAGGTCAAGAATATGTACAGGAATACAAAAATATCCATCTCCCAACAATGTAAAATTCACAGTTTTTGGTATCCAATAAAAAAATTGTCAGGCATCCAAAGAAGTAGGAAAGTAAGACTAATCATGAAAAGAAAAATCAATCAATCAAAACCGAGCCTAAAATCTTATAGACGGTTGAGTTAGTAGGCAAGGACATTATAACTGAATTACATATGTCCAAGAAGCTAAATGAAAGATTAAACATATTAAGTAAAGACATGGAAAATGTAAAAATACCTAAATTGAACTTATAGAGATAAATAAAAACTACAATGCATGAAGTAAAAAATACAGTGGACGGGATTAACATCAAGTGAAACAATGCAGAAGATTGGTAAACTTGAAGATAGCAATAGAAACTATCCAAGATGAAATACAGAGGGAAAAAGATTTTAAAAATAATCAGACAATTAATAAGCTGTAGAAAAATATCAAGTAACCTATGTGTGATTGGAATCTACAAAGAAGAAGAGTGAGGGGAAGACAGATAATGGAAAAGATAATTGCCAAAAACATTACAAATTTGATGAAAACTATAAACCAATAGATCCTAGAAACACAACAAACCTACAAGTAGTACAAAAATATGAAGAAAAGTATACCACAGCACATAATAATCAAATTTATTGAAACCAATAAAAACCAAGAATCTTAAAAAGGGGAAAAAATACATAACATATAGATGAACAATGACAAGAAAGAAAGGAAAGGAAGTAAAACTGTGTTTGCATATGATATAATCATCTAAGTACAAAGTCCTGTGGAATCAACAAAAAGTTAGTAGAATTAATATGGAAATTTAGCAATGTTGCCAGATACAAGATCAATATACAAAAATCAATTGTATTTCTTTATTCTAACAATGATCAATCAGAAATTGAAATTGTAAAATTAATACCATTTACAATGGAATTGAAAATATATAGTGCTAAGGCTCAATCTGCCAAAAGATGTGCAAGATCTGTTCCCTGAAAAGTACAAAATGTTGCTGAGAGATATTAAAGAAAATCCAAATAAATGGAAAGATATGCTGTGTTCATAGACGAAACACTAAATACTGTTAAGTTGTGACTTCTTGCCACATTGATCTGTAAATTCAACATAACTCCAATTAAAAACATCAGCAGAGGGGGCCGGCCTGCTGCTGTAGTGGTTGAGTTCACACACTCCAGTTCGGCAGCCCAGAGTTTGCAGGTTTGGATCCCAGGTGCAGACCTATGCACCACTTATCAAGTCATGCTGTGGCAGGCGTTCCACATATAAAAACGTAGAGGAAGATGGGCACAGATATTAGCCTAGGGCCAATCTCCCTCAGCAAAAAGAGGAGGATTGGCAACAGATGCTAGCCTACAGCTAATCTTCTTCACCAAAACAATAAAAAAAAACATGAGCAGATCTTTTTGTTAAAATTGACAAGCTGATCCTAAAATTCACATGGAAATGCAAGACCAAAAATAGTCCAGACAGCTTTGTAAAAGGAGAACAAAATTGGAATTCTTACACTATCCAATTTCACAACTTAGTATATAGTAACAGTGACAGTAATCAATATACTGTGATATTGGCGTAAAGATAAATAGATCAACAGAACAGAGTTCAGAAATAGCCCCACACACATACATAGTCGATTGATTTTTGACAAAGTTACAAAGGAAATTCAGCAGAGAAAGGGTAGTCTTAAATGTTGCCGGCATGACTGAATAACCTAATGTAAAGTGAAGACTCTACTCCAGGTTTCTGGAGCACAGAAGTGCCCTACCTATCAGAGAACAATTCTGGTTGTTCTAGTAGAGACTGGGTAACTGATCAAGATGCATGAAGTAATTATGTCATTTGAGGTGCCTATATAACAGTTCTGTTGAATCATAATGTCAGGGGGTTGAAAAAGCAATCCATTTTATAGTGAAAGGAATACATTCATCCCCAGCTTTGAACACGTCCCTGAGGTTAAGGGACCCAAATTTTTTATAATGTCCTTTGCACTTAGGGAGACACTATCTCTATCTTCCAAGGTTGTTTGCTATACAAATATGATATCCACAAACAAAAATAGGTCTAGAACAAAGGCAGTCAGTGCCTCCGCTCATAAGATGTGCAGAGATATGAGACCCATGAAAAATTATCTCCCAACACCCAGCTATGGGGATGGAGAGATTCTGAAGAACTCACAAAGTGCCCTATAATGGAAAAATATTTCCTTATAAATGGAGCTGTCTTACAACTGTGCTTGTCAAATATGATTGTTCCCGTTCTCCTTAACTCCCCTATCTCCTCTACGACAAGCACCAAACCCATCAAGGGATCATTAATGGAAGCCAGAGGGAAAGAATGGCAGAGGATGTTCATGAGAAAGAGAGAATAAGCTAGCAGTATCCCACCATTCTCCAGATCTTTCTAGGCTTGCCCCACTGCAGCCTTAGCTGAAGGGAGGCAGTGTGCCATCTCTCTCTCAATGAACATTGAAGTACTGACTATTATGCGGAACTGAGTATTCTGAATCTTCTCCATGCTAGCGCCTCGGAAAAACATATCAGATTTTGGGCAAGAGGCAACTGAGGATCAGAACTCCATTGTTAGTTGGAAAGCCATGATGCAGAATGCAGCGAATCTAGAATCACAGCATGGAAAAGAGAGAAGGAAGCAAATGTCTTTGGAACAAGATTCCATTCTGGCTGCAGCGGTCAGAAGCAACTTCTCTTTGAGGAAAAAGTAGAGGTTTTTAGATAAATGTCAATGGGAATCCATTCATCCAGTAGGCTACTCTATATATTACACTTATCAGCAATACTCTTTACTATTATTCAATGTGATTTCCTTAATTAAACTAAAAATTAATGCAGTAGCACATACTTTTGGTACCCAGATTCACCCAGTGGCACAGTATTTAAAATAGCAATAAAAATTACTCACTAAGAACCAGCCTCAGAAGGATTCAACAGAACACTGATTTTCTCTCACCTTGAAAGAAATCGATAAGAATCATCTTGTCTAATTGTATTAAATGTCATCACCTCTAGATAATTCATATACAATAAATTGATAAGGCAAAATATTTTCCTTGCAAATGAGGCACATCTATTGAAAGTCTAATCTAAATATGTGTTTCACAAATACTAGAAATCCGAAATCTTATCAAATCAATGCCAACTGTGCTTACAATGTCTCATCCAATCAGGTTTTAACTAGTAATACAGGAAGGTAAAAAACAAACAAACAGGAGTTCCTGTTTTGGGGGTTTTGAAAATTAAGTCAGTAAGTTGGGTATTTAAGCATATAAAAGAATAATCAATGACCTGAAAATTTCGATAACATGTATGTTAAGAAAAAAGAAAAAACATTGCATCAACCTTTTTGTCAAGGATTAGAAAAGTAAATACAGTGGAACTGATAAATCGATGTGAGTTAGTTGTTTAGAAAAGCTGAAATTAAATTTCTGGTAACTGAGCAATTCCCAGTATTCATTTGGAAGCGGTCCTATCTCTTCTCGTGGGAAGACTAGAGGCTGGTCTCCCAGAAAGCAGTGCGTTTCCTGGATCTGGAGATGGAAGTACTCTCTGGGTGCAGCGAATCTGTTATGTTAAAATTAAAAGAAGGTTCAAATCCAAAATCATGCAATAGAGACGTGACCCAAAAAGGCAGGAGGAGAGCCTAGAAAACCCCAAATCAAAGAAAACCAAAGTCAGATATGAAAGCTCAGCACAGTAATAAGCATCTGAGCCCAAACTGCTGAGAGCAAATGTAAAGGACTTAGGCACAAATGATGTGGGGTGGAGGTCCTGAGTAATTGCTAGAATTGTCAGGTAGGGTTCCCTCTGGACATTTAGTGGCATGTGATGAAGTATGGTGCTTTCTTCACAGTAGGCAGGGGTGTGGGAGGTGGCTTCAAGAGGAATTACACACATTTACCAAACGCTTAAATAGGATTTTTAGTCAGGTTTTCAGGAATCAGGGTAAAGAAGGAGCTCTCCAGCTGTTTTCACAACCTGGCACAGGATAGGTTTGAAATTGCACATAGCATAAACATTAACAGAGAAGTGTGTTCTCTGCAGGACACAAAACCAAGATTTCATATGGGATATATGGTCTGATAAGGTCTTTTAATTAACAGAGTGATTTAGGCCAAATTTTCTTTCTTTTTTTTCTGAAGATAAGTGGACATTTATTTTTAACACGCACTGGTTATACGCAAATACAAATGAGTCATGGCCCATTGCTGAAAAGCACAATTTCTGGAAGCAATGCATGTTAATTACAGCACTTACTGAAAAATCACCATTTTGACAACTATAATTTTGCCACCACCTTTCCAAATCCTAAATTGAACAGTATCTTGTAGCAAATATATTTTAACTAAGACATGCTACATTGTAGCTCCTAAATGTCTCTGAGGCTGAATCCTCTTTTATGAACTATGTTGATTGCTCAGGAAAACAAAATAAATCACGGTAAGGGATAAGATGTTTTCAAAATATTCTGTTTAATGATACTACTGCCCAATAATTATTTTATTTTTAAAATTAATATCTCCCCATGGTGCATATAATAATTATTAACAACAAATTTCTATAAAATAATTCCCAATTAATATTTATAGAGGGCAAACGACGCGCCAGGCATTGTGCTAAGCAGTTTACATGCATCTATGCATTTTCCCACCTATCTATCTATCTATCTATCTATATAATCTACCTATCTAGCTATTGGACCAAACTGTATAATTCTGTTCTACATTACACTCTTTTCAACTAACATTATATTATGAGCAATTTGAAAATAACCAAAAATATAAATGACAGAAAATAATCCATTCTACATAAGTTAACAAACATATTATAGAAATCCACTAATAAAGACACAGCTCAAACAATCTGAAATGTTCATAAATGCCACATTTACTTAGCATGATGATTATGTGATAATAAACTATACCTCATAATCAATTTCAAAGAGAAATGCTTGCAAAACACTTGAAGTAGTCACAACATTTTACAAAATACTAGTAAGCATTTCCATTTTTTTATCTCCTAACAGAATATAAAGTAATCTTGGGGAAATGGAGGTACTTTGCACTCTTATAACTAACTAAGGGTTCATTCTAACATCAAGTGGGAAAAGTATTATCACTATACATAAAAAATAATTAAGCAATTAACTAAAAATTGGGGGAAGTAATTATCTGTTGAATGGGGTATGACCATTAGCTATTGTTCCAAAAGAAACAACCCCAAAACTCAGTGATTTAAAACAATGAGCATTTGTTATTGCTCATAAGTCTATGGGCCAGTGAGGTGGGTCCACTGAACTCAGCCAGACTCAGTTGATCTTGGCTGGGCTCATTCATTCATCTGCAGGTGGGTAGTGTGTTGGCTGGGAACTGGTGCTCTAGGAAGGCCTCAATCACACTATAGTTATTGGCTATAGGTTGGACAACAGAGTTGTCAGGGTAATGTGTCTTTTAGCATACAGCAGAATAACTCAGGCTTTTTCATGTAGCATGGACAGAGATCCAGGAAAAAGAACAAAAGTGCTAGACCTCTTGAGGGCAGGTCTCAGAACTGACACAGTATCACTTCTTCCACCATGTGATAAATGAATTATAAACAGGGCAACATACTTTACTCATCACTGAATCCACACCCTTTGCAGTGTGACCTTGCAGTTCTTCTTGTCAAGAGATGGAGTGTTTGTGAATCTGGACTGGCCTTGTGCTTTGTTTTGGCCAAAAAACCATGGAAAAGGAAAGGAAGTTTGATTGTTTCCCCACATGTAATGTTAACACAGATCATATAGGGGTGTATAACAAGGCGTTTTTCTCTGAGAATTGGCCACCTCAGTTGGGTAGAGGTTTCCTGTCAACAGCAAGGACTTTTCCTTTATAAAGGGAACATGGCCCTCTACTCAGAAATAATAGAATAGAGTGGACATATAATTCAAGGTGGGCCAATCAAATTATTGCTCAATAATTTGAATTAATTGAATAATACCTTTAGAGACTGGTATTTGAGATTAATGGCTGAGCTCTAGAATTACAGCATAGTAAATCCTCTGCTAAGATTCCTGGACCTGGTCTACACTCCATCTTCCATAAGATCTGATTGTTAATATTTCCTTAGATTGTGTGACATAATCCAGGACCATTCCAATCAATTACCTTTCTTGCATGAGCTTGCTTATATTGACATGTATTACCTAGTTCCAAAGCAGCTTTAAAAAAAAAAAAATACATGGTGTTGAATAAGCTTTTTTTCATTCTTTGGTCTTCTCTTCATTTTTAAATTTTTCTCCTAATACAAAGCATCTCCACAGACATTAAAAAACAAAGACAAAGAAATATCTAGCTATTTTATCTACTTTTAATTTCTTTCAAGGATGGTATATTTTTTAACCCTGGACATCATAACAGAATTCACTTATAGCATTCTGTCATTAAATAATTATAAATATTACAAGAGTTAGAGTCATAAAATGGGAGAATTTTATAAGTGCATGGAACCTTAGTGATTAGAGACAGTAAAATCTAAGTGATTTGCCCAAGATCACATAAGAAATTAGTGGAAGAATTGCCTTATATTCAACTGATGTTTCTACTACCCTCATGCAATGAAGTAGTTTTTATAAGTCATTGAAGGATTTGGCAATTAATTTGGCAACTAAAAATAAACCATGTTGTGACAACTACTCTGCACTTTCATTACATATAAAACAAACGTAATAATAATACCTGTATTATAAGGATGTTTTGAGAATTATAAATGAGTTAATACATATGAAGCTTATAGAACAGCAATGGTTTATATAACAAGTGCTCAATACATAGTAATACTATGCATTTTCACCTGTTATGTAAATATATATATATATATATATATTTTTTTTTTTTTTGGTGAGGAAGATTGGCCCTGAGCTAACATCTGTGCCAATCGTCCTCTATTTTTTGTATGTGGGACACCGCCACAGTAGGGCTTAATGAGTAGTGTGTAGGTCTGCACCCGGGATCCAAACCCCCAAACCCTGGGCCACCGAAGCAGAGCACATGAACTTAACCAATATGCCACCAGGCCAGCCCCAAAATGTATTATTTTTAAAATCAACTTTATTGAGTATAATTTACATACAATAGAAATACACCATGTTAAGTATAAATTTCAATGAGATTGGACAAATATTTATGCCTGCATAAACACCACCACAATCAATATAAACTACATTTCCAACAATTCAGACTTTTATCATGCCACTTCCCAGCTAATCTCCACCTCAGTAAACCATTAATCTGGTTTTTGTCACAATAGATTAGATGTCTATTTTCTAGAGTTTCGTATAAATGGAATCACACAGTATTCATTCATGTCAGACTTCTTTAACTTAGCATTAATGTTTTTGAGACTCATCCATTTTTTTTGTATGTTGAGTACCATTTAATTGCTGACTAGTACTACCTTGTATGTTCAAACCACAATTTGTTTAGCCGCTCACATGTTGATCTGTAAGTCTTTGTTCTTTTTCAAGTTGTTTTAGCTATTCAAGCTCCTTTACATTTTCATTTATATTTTACAGTCAACTTGATAATTTCAGCCAAGAAAATTCTGATGGTTTTGACTGGAATTGTCTTGAACCTATACCTCAATTAAGGAAGAATAGATACCTTAACAATAGCGAGTCAGCCAATGCATGAACATAGTATTCATCATTCTATTTATTTAGGTCTTTATAAAATTTCTCTCAGCAATGTTTTCTAGCTTTCATTGTACAAGTTTTGGATACATTTGCTTTAAGTCTTTCATATTTTTTGATATTATTGTAAATGTTTTTCATTTGATTTCTAATTGTTCATTGCTCATAAACAGAAATACCATTTTACATAGACCTTGTAAATTTCAACCTTTCTACAATCTCTTTTTTAGTTCTAGTGTTTTTTTGTAAATTAAGACAATTTTATTCCATTATTTCTCATTTGTATCCCTTTTATATAATTTTTTTGCCATATTATACTAGCTAGGATCCCAGTAAAATAATGAATCACAGTTGCATTACCCATGTTACAGTGTAAGCTTTCACTATTTCACCTTTAAGTATGATGATTGTGGGTTTTTCATAGTGCTCCTTATTAGACTGAGAAAGTTCTCTTCTGTTCCTAGTTCACTAAAAATTTTTATCATAAATGGATGTTGAATTTTTGAGGAAAAGTTTCCTTGACATTGGTCTTGGAAATGAGTTTTTGGATATGACACCAAAAGCCCAAGCAGCGAAAGCAAAAATAAATAAGTGGGACTACATCAAACTAAAAAACTTTTGCACAGCAAAAGAAGAAATGATCAACAAAATGAAAAGGCAACCTATGGAATAGGAGAAAATATTTGGAAACCATATATCTGATAAGGGATAGTATCCAAAATATATTAGGAACTCATACAACTCAATAGGAAAAACACAAACATTCCAATTTAAAAATGGACAAAGAAGTGTTGGTGAGGATGTGGAAAAAGGGAATAAAAAAGAACTACCATATGATCCAGCAATTCCACTCCTGGGCATTTATCCGAAGGAAACAACAACACTAACTTGAAAAGATCTAATCACTCTTATGCTCATTGCAGCAGTATTTACAATAGCCAAGACATGGAAGCAACCTAAGTGTTCATCAATGGATGAATGGATAAAGAAAATGTGATATATATATACAATGGAATATTATTAGGCCGTAAGAAAGGAAATCTTGCTATTTGCAACAACATAGATGGACCTCGAGGGCATTATTCTAATTGAAATAAGTCAGAGAAAGGCAAATGCTATATGACCTCATTTATGAGTGGATTCTAAAACAAAAAATCCAAACAGATAGAACAGATTGGTGGTTGCCAGAGGAGGGGGATGGAGGGTGGGTGAAGTGGGTGAAGATGGTCAAATGATACGAACTTCCAATTATAAATGGAGATATAATGTACAGCATGGTGACTATAGTTAATTATACTGTATTGTATATTTGAAAGTTGCTAAGAGAGTAAATCTTAAAACCTCCCATCACAAGAAAAAAATTTGTAACTATGTGTGATGATGGATGTTAACTAGACATTATGGTGATCGTTTCACAATATATATACAAATATCAAATCCTTATGTTGCACACCTAGAACTAATATAATGTTATATGTTAAATACATCTCAACAAAAAAAATTAATTAGATCCCAAATATTTAATGTGTAAGTAAGAAAAACCAGAGCAGGAGGTGTAAGTTAAACATTGTCTACATAATCTAAATCAGTAATCAGTTATCAGATTTCATTATACAGAGTAAGTTTTGCTTTTTTTCTTTAAATTTAGAATTTCTCAGTAAAATAAGAATGAATCAGAAAGGGATCTTCTTACGCAGAATTGTGTCCTTCCAGATCTATTTTCTATTGTTCTCAATCTCATTCACTTGCCACATGGGCTGGGATTCCAGGAAATTTTAATCTAGAAAAGAATAGAATTTGTCACCTATGTGCTTGCAGATGCTGTTCTGAACAGGAATATGTATTGGTGCTTTAATGTAGGCTAAAATAACACAGGGAGAATTCTCTGGTATGGGCTACCATGAAACTTAATCATAAGGTTGACATATTTGGTTTCTGCAGTTTTTTCCAAATCTGACATTCCCAATTCTTTGATTCAGCTCTGAAAATAAACAAATGGACTACATCAAGAAATCAAGCAGGAGAAATAGTGAAAGATAACCACACAGAATAATCCCTGCTTGCTCACTAGTACAGCTAATGTGCTTACTAGGTAGGCTAATTTGAGAAGGTATTATGCCAATATATAGTGTTCCAGACAAAAAATTTTAGTTTTATCAAATTGAACCATGCCTTTAATTACCAAATAAATATTTTAGTCTTTCTGAAATACACTTGATTTAGAGAAATCATTTATTAAGTACCAACACTTCACAACATCCCTTCTAATTACATATAAAAGTAATGAAGAAATCTGCTTTGTAGAACTGTTTAAGTTTTATTAGCAGAATATTTAACACCAATTATTATAACACTAAAAAGCAATTTCATAACAGAAACATTTATGAAACATTTAATTAAATGAGAGATCGAAACAACATTTCAAAAAGTTAAATTATATATTAACCTGTGGAATAAAGGAGAATATTATTACGGTAAATAATGGTGAAACCAAGCTTTCATAGCTAATAAATTCATTGACTGCCCCCACCTTTCTTTTTAATGAATAAAATTAAATTTTTAAAAACAACTCAAAAGAAAAATCAGAGATCTTTGATTACTTTTAATGAGTCCTACCTGTGCATTTGGTTAAGCAATAAATTCAATTTCAATACTACTACCTGTGGAACTTTTTGTCAGGGCAAGGTCTAAAATAGGGAGTTTGGAAATAAGATTTCCAAAATTGTTGAAAGGTATCACTGTAGAACAAATCTGACTCAATTTGCAAGATTAAAGCTGTCTCATTGATAAAGAAATAAGCCCTTTTTTGTTCAATACTGATTATAGGCTATTCGTTCAAAAATGGAGAAATTATGATA